>CM019180.2:25462192-25632644 GCA_009739505.2 Apolygus lucorum | reverse complement strand
AAATGGTGAGGTGCACACTGCATGATTATGCGGGAACCGGGAAATGCAGCTCAAGAGAAGAGTGATCTGTACAGAAAAAATAATGCACCTTTGTATTAATGTTTTATTCTAAATGTTCAATAAACGTTTTTTCTCTCTCCTCTTAGAAAATTAAAATAAAATAAACCAGTGTACAATCATTTGTCACGTTTTTCTTCTCTATCATCGATGGTTCCTCCTCCTGGAATCAGTAAATTGATCTTTGTGCTTTCTCTTGATGATACCCTCCATTTGAATGTCATAGGAATACAAACATTCACTAATCCTGTTTCCAACCTTCTTCTATAGTCTTTCTTCGCCCTTCCTTCTCCATCTTCCTCAAATGTTATCTGTTTCCTTCTTCCTGCTTGCGCTTGTTGCTTACATTCTTTCAACAAATTTTTTTTCGCAGGTTTGGCATCCTTCTATTTTTTAGGACATCCTTCGGCCTGAGAGTAGTTCGGCAGGAGCTTCCCTAGAAGTCTTTTGAGGTGAATTCTTAATTAAACAAGACATTCTGGAGTGGTGGTTCTTCCATTTCACTCCAAGTGGACTTTCAACGTCTTTTCGATGATCGTATCGGTCTTTCAACTAATCCATTGCTTCTGGAGTTGTAAGGAATGGTTTGTATCTCATCCCATCTTCATCGCCAATATAGGATTATGAAACTCCAGGCTAAATTTAAGAATGGGCTTTATTTGTTTATTTCGATCATGACGAATTGATTAGGTTGTCAGATCAGGTTATTGTGCCTAGCGAAGAGCTTCAACCCCCGACCATGGAGATATAAGTACACATATCTCACCCAGGAACTTCATTCGCAGGCGTCAACGAATTAAAAAATCCAGGGGCTATCAGATGGATAACGAACCATAATGAAGGGTAGGAGGTGTACCCTACCACAATGTTGGGTGTTTGGGGGTTAGTAGTGTTCCTGATCACTAGTTTCCTTGTAAAAGAAAAGTACCTATTACAAAGTAAATAGTTCTGGAATACAGATAATTCAGTACTTGTGCCAACTGAAGCGGAATAAAACCTGTGTTCAAGCTAAAAAAACCTTCTATAATAAGACTTTTCATCAATATTCCATCCTACTCAAGGCTGTCGACACGTTGTACCGATAAGCAAAAAAGAGGGTACCATTTCTTTGTGTGTTTTTTCTATCCTCATCTTTCTCTTGTAATTTCCATCATAAAGAGCCCATCGTGCGACATCCGCCGACACTTTGGACTGAAAAGCAAAGCCGGTGTTTTCAAGGGATTTTTGTCAGTCTTTGAAGTTTTCACTATGCGTTTGAGAATGAATATGAGGGAGTGGGAGGACGGAATATAGAGGAAACAGGAGGTACAGATTCCATCTACCCTCCATTACTGCACGTACTCTGAAGGGTAGTCAATATTGGCACAATGACGGGCCAATTTAGGAACTGTAACTAAATTTTCTGAAGCTAAATGTAGGTCATGGTCTGTCTATTTTGCTCCATCTCTACTGAAGTGAGAGACATTGCGTAATCGTGTGGTTGTCATTCAAACAAAAAATTTTCTGACAAATGGGTGAGAAAAAAGGCTTCCCCATAATATGGGGTATTATGATATATCATAATATGATTGTATTTTATCCTTACGTACATAAAACGCCAGTTCCTCATCAACTATCCTTCAAGTTTGAGTGACATGAATACACAGGAAGTCAGGATATATTTTGAGAAATTACCTTGCAAGCGATGGCAATGGAATAATCTATCTCTACTTATGATATACTCATTTCGGGGACTATCTCGGACGAAACCCGTACAAATCTCTTATTTGATCAGTATAGTGACAAAAATGGTGGAAGTTTGCATAAGCCAGTGACGCATGATGTGGAAACCATGATTTCTACAAGAATTCGTTAAAACGTCAATTCCCAACTACCTTAGGAGTTTGACCAAAATAAGCAGGCAGGCAGGTAGTGTAGTAAAACACTGCTAAGTATTACACAACGATTATTTTATTCTTATTATTCCACTATGTAGATCACGCATCTGCAAGGATTACAAGAATCATAAATCTGGTTTTGGTGTGAATTGATTAAACTTTATTTCTGTGTTCAAAAGTTTGAATTTAATTAAAATGGCGAAAAATTTTAGTTTTGCTTAGAAAATTACTCTGGGTAGAGCAGAAGGAAGAAAGATTGAGATGGAGAGTATTGGTCGCGTTAACACGACGTATGTGAGGGACACGAGGGGGTGGATCTAACCGGCCCGAAACAAGGTGAAGTTAACAAGGCAGTAAATTGGACTAGAATGGGTTGCTGTTGGTACTTTGAGAAGGCCTCATATATACTCCTGAAAAAGAAAAGAGACGAAGGGACGCTGGCACCACCTGTCTCGACCGTTACTGTGAACCCGTGGCTTCTCGAGATACCAGCATACCTGTGCTTTATTCGTAAAATATGTTTGCCTAGGTCACGACAGAAACCTTGACATGAAATTTTATCTTGACCAACTACTAAAAACGAAGTAGGCTGTCCACTCAATATAGTAATTCTATATTGTGTAACACAGACCACTTGATTTTTTTATTTTGTATTTTTGAAATTGATGAAGACAGTCTATAATCTTCTTAAAAAGCACAAAGAACCTTTGTTCCTCAATTGATCCAACTCGACTTCGCAGACTGGATTTCCATTACCACACACACACTCCTCGAGACTAGCGTTTTCGAAATGTCGATACTAAAGTTAGACCCATAAAGCAAGTTAGAGGTCGAGAGGTTGTTAAAACTGTTATGAGCGCTACCTACCCCTCTGCTAATTGAGTCAACTTGAAACTGATAAGGTGAAGTTAGTTATTGCTTGGAAGTTCGATACCTCGTGGGAAGCCCTCCCACTACCTCATACGTTCTACCAATAATCGAATTGTACTTGTATTATGCTGAACTGTTAACTTATTGCTTTCGAGTATCGTCAAATCGTACTTGAAGGCTCTAATAACCCCTAAGCGGTATTCTCTTTGAGTGTCTTATTGCAAGAACTCCCTTTGACGAGGCCACTCCCCGCACAATCGGTCGGCTATCCAATTTCCATTTTACTAAGCCATTCAAGCCCCCAACGGGGATGGATAATTACATAAACCGCCTTTGTTGATGTGCATGACTGAAGACTACCACATACACGCTCGTCTAGCTGTCCATCCAATTATGTTTGTTAAATAATGAACATGAATCACTCCAAATAAGCTTTGACGACTGGAATCACAATTACCTATTACTCTTCTCTCCATCAAACATCAGTTGTAATGGAAATTTTTGGGTCAAATACATATAACTGAGTTTAATTATAGCCATGAGCGACAGCAACTAACCCCAATAAAGATGAAACATTATGGTTTCGTTAATAATTTAACGAACGTCTGAACCGCACTGGCAGCATTAGTTCATGTATTCTCCGCTCGGGTGCCAATGGTTACCATTAGGAGAATAAGTAACGTTCATGAGAAATTACAACCGATGTTCATGGTACTTTATTTGTTCGACGCGGGAAACAATCTAATTGTGCACTACGTCGTCGGAATTTCGAATTTTGAATTTTAAGGGGGGGAAGGGGGGTCAATGCTCAAAAAACGTGCGTTTGGGGGCATAATCCTGTAAAAATCTGCCCAGGCCTCAATTTCCAACCGTTTTGATTGTTTTTTTTTTTTTTTTGTTCGACTCAGAAATCTTTCAAATTGCACACTGTTTCACACCAAAGTATCAAAATTCGCAAGAGGAGGGGGTGAGTGGGGGGATAATATTCATAAAATATCCAATATTTCGGTTCCTTAATAGCTTACTAATTGTATCCAAGTTCTGAAATTGAGGAAAAATTCTCATTATACGTCCGGATTTTCATGAATTATTTTCTGTCCCACCATGAAACTAATAGTGGTGCCACCATGGTGCCAGAACACCATAAATCGCATATTTCATGGGTTTTTGGTTTATTATTTTCAATAATAAGCCTTTGGAATCGAGCAAGAAAAAAAAATTTTAACCCCCCCCCCCTCAAAACTTGATGTTTTACGTTTCAAGGTACGTAGAATCCGAAAATCTAATAAAAAATTTTCCGTCCGTCCGCCGTACGCGGCACTTTTCTTAGCAACACTGGACCGATTTGGTATATGGTTTGGGATATAGTTTGGGGTCTAGTTGTTCCGCGAATCTTTGATGTCAGTCACTTCTAAGGGGAGTGCCCTAGCTCGGAAACTCTCGAAATAAAGGTATTGTTATTTAACCAATTTTAAATATATTGAATTTTTAAAAATTTTTGAGACCACCCGGAGCTCTGTAGGACAAACCGTTCGGTCCCTACGAGTACTTGAAGGTTTTCCTTCCATAAAACAGAATCATGAGTGTGAATCGCAAAAGAGGTCTAATCTCCGTTCAAATTTTATCTGACTAAAATGCGATCGCTGTTCATTTCTTCGATTTGTATACAGTTTTGCCTTCTGCGTAACCAGTAATCAAATTTCCATATGAAGCTTTCTATTTTTCGAATCGAGTGTGAAGCGTTTAGTTCTTTCTAATAAACTTGATTGTGAAGGTGTGAAGGCAGTATGGTGTGGTAGGTAGTACCTACCAATAGTTGGTAGGTAAAAAAAATGTTGGTAGGTAAAAAACGCTGCAAATTATTGCCCAAAGGTTTATTATTTTCTGTATAGATCACCATTCTGTATCACTGGTTTTCCATCAATAGCACCTAACACCATCTGTATTCTCCCTAGACCTTCCCTCTCAAATTTCAGCTTCCTGCGTTCAATAGGATTGAAAATTGCTTCGGAGCTCACTCAGCTGATCAGTGCTCTTCCAGGCGTCTCCAGCATTCGAGGAGATCTTCTCCACTCTTCAGATCACTGATCAGCTGAGTGAGCTCCGAAGCCATTTCCAATCCTATTGAATGAAAGTGCTCTTCCATGCGTCTCCAGGATTCGAGGAGATCTTCTTCACTCTTCAGATCACTGATCAGCTGAGTGAGCTCCGAAGCCATTTTCAATCCTATTGAACGAAGGAAGCTGAAATTTGAGAGGGAAGGTCAAGGGAGAATACAGATGGTGGTAGGTGCTATTGATGGAGAACCAGTGATCTATACAGAAGGGTGATCTATACAGAAAGTAATAAACCTTTGAGCAATGATTTGCAGCTTTTTAATTTTTTTTTCTTTTTTTTGTGTGTTTTACCTTGAATACGGAATTGAACTTCGACGGACTGCCTACCAAAACAAATAGATGGAAGTTCAACGTTACGACGTATTGCCACTTTGGTGCCAGACTGGCACCATAGGCGGGGGGTATCTCGAAATCGCTTGTTGGGTGTCGTAGATCATGGTTTTTAAAATGCTCTCCAAATTCGAGGCTCACACGCCGCTAGAAATGTCATGGTGGATAATAGTGAAGAGGGGGGAGGGGATCACTATTTCTTGCCTAAAATGCTTAATAAATTACATCGAGTGAACAGTTTTTTCGCTTACCAACTGCTATTAATTGACCTAATGCTTATCCAATGGGACGTCCCCTGGAATGCATGCATTACTAAACAATATGTTTATGTTTTTCATTCCTTTCAAAGACAAAATTCAAAATTCCAACGACGAAGTACACAATTGGATAGATTTTCTCGTCAAACAAAGGAAGAACCACGCAAATCAGTAGGAGAATAAGGCCTGGGCGGAGTACACAAGATTTTGCCACACACACAGATAATCATTTACTATCAATGTTTTCGCAAATTTGGCTTTAGAAATGGTCTGAAACGGATCTTTACTTGGTTATCATTTTCTAAGTCTTACTTTGGGACGTCCAGAAAAGGAGGGTCAATAATTGGGTCAACCAAAAAAGAACACACACCGATTCTGTGGATAATTTTTAGATACCTACCACAGAACTTTTTCTTTATTGTACGTTGGAGTGTTTTGAGCTATATGATAAATAATTTTCATTTATGGCTATATATCCCTAATGGAAATGTGTATCTAGGAAGCTATGTGGCCAAAAAACTTTTCGCCTTTCCCCTCTGATGATTCCATCAATCGTACCGCTCACAGAAAAACTTTAGAAACTTCAGAAATAACTTTCGCTTCTGACGAAGGATTGATGATGGTGGCGTGATGGATTTTCAAACGGCTGGGACAGATGAGGGTTCTTCTCGTATAATCCGTTTATTCCTCTTCTCCTCAGCACTCTGTAAAACCTCCATTCCCGCTCGTTTCTTTCCTTTCGCACCGGACAATCGCTCTTACTCTCGAGAAACCAAACAAATTGCCCTACTGGAGGCTGAGCCGGGCAACCGACTTAATGAGGAGGACAGATAGAAGACATTTGAGCTTTCCTACTCCGTGTTCTAAGCCGACCCCTCACAATGTCCTTCCTCTCCCAAGGACTCCCAAACACCGACACGGCCTTCCTTAATAGACCCTCTCCACTTTCCCCTTCAGGGATCTGGCCTACATTCATCCCCCTAATAATTTCCCTCTTTGTTCCCATTTAATTAACACTACCTGGTATAACCACTCTGCCATAGACTATTCTCCAACACTTCTCAAGGCTTCCAGCACCCTCTACTCTTCAGTACAATCTACTTTTCTCAGCGATGTGAAAAATGTTCACAACGCTAGTAGATTATTAGTTAGTCTATTTCTTTCATATTATACAACAAATTCAACATTTTTTCAGCAAGTTCAAATCCCATTCAATAACTAACAAATTTTAATAGATTTTCAAATGGTAAATCGTGGATTTAATCTAGAAAAGCAGCAATTTTTGTGTAAAATCATGCATTAACTAAACTTTTATATAACTAATATAATTATAAACTTTAAAAAACTTTAACTTAAACTTTAACCTAAACTTTAACTTAACTAATATATTTGTCGGTTTATTGGTTCAAAAGGCGCCAGGTGATTTAAGTCAAAGTTACAAATCAATAATAGTTTAGGTAATAAACCAAATTAACTCACCCAAATAGCTTAGCTGTCCAGGTACTGAAGTTGGAAGAATCACACTTGTATCAAAAGGACAAATGGTGTATTTGACACAGAATACGTACAAATTACAAAATATGGAATTTTCCTATATGGAAGCGGAGAACGGAATGACAGAATTTGTCGGTACAGCATATGACACGGAATTATTTCAGCTGATATCACTGACACGGTACAGATGCTTATGTATGTGAAGTGTCGTGGAATTTTGTTGTATTTACAAGGCGAGTGAAGCACACAGAAAATGTCTCTAATTTAACACTCCCTCCTTTTCAAAGTGCGCAAGGGTTTGTAATTACAACATCAGGTTCAAAATGTTACTTGACGGGACAAAGGACAAGGTGCAAAGTTTGTCAACATCATTGTAATTAAGAATCGAAATTTCAGCGGAAATACTGGTTGCTCAAACAGTTATGTAATTCAACTTCAAATTTTCAGAAACGAATTTTAGGAACAAATTTCAACTTTTGGCATCGAACATGGATTCGAAAGGCTCACTCAAGTGTTCTCTGTGTTATGTGTTATGTATAGTGTCAAGTTTACACAAAGTTTCTCATTGCTTCGGAGACGGACACGGAGCAGTGATAGTTGGTTCAGAGATTCAGCGAGATTTTCGGGGCAGTTCGGACCTGGATCTTGAAGGCCTGGCGCAAAGGTTACTCCCACGGTTCCATATCTCCTGAAATATATCACAGAGTGCCATTAGGAGTGGTCAAAAGAGTATCTCTAAACCGTACAAACTTTTCCAAAGGCAGTGCTTTTGTAAAACAATCTGCAATTTGTTCGTGAGTAGATACCCACTCAATGATGACTTTCTTATTTTTAAACATTTCATGCACATAATGCATACAAAGTTTCACAATATGCTTAAGGGTTCGTGAATCATTAGTCATTGCTACCGCGATTGCGGGTGCACAGTCACCTTTTAGTTTCGGAATTGAGTCTAAGTTAGTGAGGAAATTGCAAAGGCTACGAATATTTGCAAGTTCCTTGCATGTATCTGACATGGCTACATACTCAGCCTCACATGTTGACAAGGCTACATGAGACTGCTTCTTGGACCTCCAAGACACCAAATCACCGAACACGTGAACAACATATCCGGTGGTTGAACGACCATTTATGGCGTTAGTGCCCAGAGAGGCATCCGAATATGCAATAATATCATCAGTTTTGCCTGAAAACATTATTCCATAATTTTTGGTACCCTTTAAATAACTCAAAATTTTTAGGACACATTCCCAGTCGGCTTGTGTGTATCCAATTTGTTTTCTACTCATAAAATTCACGGCGAAAGAGATATCAGGTCTGGTGGAATTTTGAATATACAAAAGTGAACCAATTAATTCTCGATATGGCACGTTAGGGGATGAGTCCTTTTCATTAATCAAATTTGATTGTGTGTTTAGGGTGCATATGTTTGGTGACATAGGTGAAGGACTAATCTTATAATTAGTGGGAAGGAATTTTTCTACCAAGGCTTCTATAGTTGATTTTTGGTGAATGAACATCAATTTTTTTCGGTTCGTTACGAGTTATTTCAAAACCCAAAAATTTCTTAGGGGTTCCCATATTATTAATTTTGATTTCTTGCTGTAAGTTTTTGATAATTTCGAGTGCCTTTCCATTATCATTAGATGCCAAAAGGCAGTCGTCAACATAAATGATCAAGAATACAAATTTTGAATCGTCATTGAGCTTAAATATACAAGATTGAAATGGATATTCCTGAAAACCCAATTTGTGCAGAACGTTACTAAATTTCTTATACCACAAGTTAGGTGAAACCTTCAGACCATACAAAGATCTCTTAAGCCGGCAAACATGTGTGTCTTTCAAATCTGAAGGAACCTCAGTTAATTCCGTAAGTCCCTCTGGAATTTGCATGTATACGGGTTTTTCCAACGTTCCATGTAGAAAACGTCTAACTGATACAGGTGAAGTCCTAATTTGTTGGCTAGAGACAAAAACAACCTGACGTCACCGAGGCGTGCGACTGGTGCATATATTTCTGATATCAAATATTCATTCGTATCAGCAAACCCTTTGATAACTAACCGGCTCTTATACCTAAACGAGCCGTCGGGTTGGGTTTTCCTTTTATGAACCCATCGAGACTTAATAATTTTTTTACCAGGCGGTACATCGGATTTATTTATCAGTTCCCATGTACCCATTTCTTCCAGGGATTCAAGTTCGCTACGGATTGCTCCCTCCCAAAGGTCACAAAAGGGCGAGTTCATAGCTTCCTGGTAGGATTGTGGTTCTACGAATTTACATTCTTTTTGAAGGGCAGCAGTATCAATTGATTCTGGTTCAGAATTATCATTCATATCGAGCAATTCGGCAAGAGGCTTAGGATAATCTTTTATTCGATCTCCATACACTATGGTTTCGATACATTTAACGTCACGTGAATTTACCAAAGTCTTATGCTGTTCTGAAAATATTATGTAACCGGTTTCACTAATTTCAAGAAGATAGCCCTTTTTGGCATTTGGTGCAAACTTGAATTTATTTCTGACGTCGACATAATGAACAAGGGAGCCGAATCTCTTGAGATGCTTAAAGCTAGGGGGATAACCTTTGACTTTCTCAAAAGGACTGACAAAATTGTTGGCTGAATGAGGCATGCGATTATAAACCCAAATAACGTAATTCAGGGCATGTCCCCAGAAGGAGTATGGCATTTTGGCAGAAGCTAAGTTTACCCTAATTTTATGCTTAATCTCCTGATTCAATCTCTCAGCACAACCATTCTGTTGGGGAACGTAAGGTTGACTGGGGTCCCAGGTGATCCCTCTATCAGAAAGTATCTTTTTCATATCCGCGTTTTGGAATTCTAATCCTCGATCTGATCTGAGTTTGAAAACGCTTTTAGTTTGTGACGTAATTGTTTCTATTTCCTGTAAGCAGGTTTTGAAAGCTAAATGTACTTCTTTCTTATTTCGTATTTTATAAGCAAACGCATATCTCGAAAAGTCACAGACAAAAATGACAATGTATGAATCCCCAGTTCTAAAGTTGGCAGGGCTAATTGGACCCATGAGATCGGAATATAGGACACTAAATGGTTTATCAGCCCTATGCCTAACTTGGGTATGCGGTTTTCTGATTGTATTTGCTAAGTGACAGTCTTCACAATTTGATAGGTCGTTCCCGAATGTTGCGTATTTCAATTCGGGTACGAACTTTTTAGCTGCTTCTAGGTACTGTTTTGAGGCATGGTTTAAACGAATGTGCCAGAGAAACCCGGAAGTTTGTATGGGATGACGGGATGATTCCAAATTGTAATGATCAAACTGCGAAATTTTATGATCGAACTCAGACGCAGTTCCCTCATTCATCCTGGAACTCCCTGAACTCCTCCCTCCCAAACTGGCGGGGTGCACTCTCGATTTGTTACTATCATTGACAGTAGATCTCCCTCCCACCTGTGCTACCTGCTGACTTGAACATGGTAGATGCAAAAGGTCAGATTTCGGATTCTGAGAAATGTTAAGTAGCGAGACTAATTTTGCCCTTTTAAACGTAGAATCATTTCCTGAAGTAGTGGGAGTTATATCTAGGTCAATCCACCAGAGATTGTTGTGAAATCTACCTGTCTTAATTACTTTTCCAGTAGATACCTGTATGAATTCAACTTTATCTTTCGAGAACAGGACATTAACGCCAGCTTGGGTCATTTTACGTACAGAAAAGAGATTCGAAGTAAGACCTGGGGAGTACAAAACGTCTTTCAACGTCAAGGTTTGACCATTGTTCACAAAGTTAATGTCCCCACTCAAATTTACTGAAAGATCTGCGCTTTTGTTATTATTTGCGCATTTAAAAATTCTGGGGTTCGGCAAACGTCTTAAATTGGTCAAAAACTCTCTCGACGTCGTAAGATGCTCCGTACAACCAGTATCTACAACAGCACTAAAACATTGTATACCTTCAGAAAGCTGGAAGGCTTGCCCTGTCCCCGAGGTTTCACTTACAAAGTTGATGCTAGAGGCGTGATGTTCCTCCTCAGCGCCCATTGTAACCCAAACTTCGTCGTCGGAGTTTGCAGGGCCAACGACTGCAAAAACTGAATCTGAACAAGAGGCAAATTTTTCAGATAATTTTTGAGCCTGACCCGCCGGCATTCGAAAAACCTTAGGTTTATTGATTCTAGACGATGCCTTGGTTCTAATCGGGGGCTCATCAGCACGGGACTTGATGTTTCGTGACGTGCTTGAGACATGTTGGCGAGGTTCATAATTTTTGTGCGGAAAAGGACAGTCCGATGCAAAGTGCTTATCCTGACTTTTCGCAGTTGAAGCAGACTTTGTTTTTCCTGAAGCATGTTTTAATCTCGTGCCCTCTGCGTTTACAGTAAGCGCAGAACAGTTTTAGATTTAGATGCTTAGAAAGGTTGGACACTGGGCGAGTTACGAAGCTTTTTGCTTTACCAGGGATGTATCGGTTTTTACCTCCTCTTTCAGTCCTCCCCTTTCCTCGACCTCGCGTCGTGGCCACTCTGGACCGGAATACGCTCAGAGACGAACCCCCTCGCATAATTTGATCCTCTCTAAGTTGTTCCTCCAGTAACATGTCACGAAGCTCACTAAGAGTGAACTTAAAGGAGTGTAACTCGGCCTTTTGATACGTAATTGTATCAACAATTGCGTGCTCAAAGATCAGTTTGACATAGTCTGGGGTCAGCATATTAGAATTGATGGAAGCCACCTTTTTCCTCAATTCGTCAAAGCGGCCCAAAAACTCAAGGGCCTTTTCTGACTTCGTATCAAAATGAATAGAGTTGAAGTCATTGACCAGTCTCCGAATCTGGCAAGTCGAGGAAGGGTCACAGGCTTGCTGCAGCTTATCTAAAATTTCTTTAGGGTCGAGCATGTCCTGAACTAAGTCCTGAAAGTAGGGGGCCAAAGATTCAAAAATGAAATGACGAACTCTCCTCTTAACAACACCTAGTTCATGATTCAAGAAGCCTGGTGGTGGACACTCAGCTGAGTCTAGGGCGAAGAGGCACTCTTGACTGTCTACCTGTCCAATTACACTTCGTTTCCAGTATTTAAACTGGTCTTCGGAATCAAGCTTCTCTCCCAGTGGACGAAAACGAATCAAATCTAATTTTCGGGTGCGGTATGGCACCTCCCTAGAACTGTTTTCAGAGGCACAGGCAGAGGGACGCTTAGAAGGGTTGGAGGGAGGGATGGTACCGCTAGATGATGCTGACTTGGGACCTGGTTCATCAACCTCCATTTCTACGCTCGCAACCTGTGAGGTTTCTAATTTTTCCGGATCAGAACTAGTGGGGCGAGGAACTAGGGAAATTTGATCTGGGGGTACACCCGAGCCAGCAGCCTGACCAGATGGGGCAGAATAATCTGTGGGTTTGGATAGGACGTGGCTGGAGAGTTCCTGATACTTATTATCCAAAGCAGAGATTTTGGTACTTATCTCTCCCAGGCTGTTTTCCATGTGCTGTTTGAGTCCTTCGAGATACCGGACGAAGACGTCATCGGATGTCCTGGCTGCTTTGGCTCTGAGAAGTTCAGGGTCCTGGTCAGACAGGGCTGGACGATCCTGGTTCCCGAACATCTCGCGCGCGGCCTCAAAGTCCAGGGACACATCGCTGTCGATATCCAGTTCAGCGTCGGACGTTGGATGACTCATATTTGATCCTGAAAATTCCGGACGGTATCATGATAATTAGCGATTCCGTTTCCTACTGTCTCCTACAGTTACTTTATTTTTGGAACTCTCTGAACGATTTAAACAAATTTAGCCAAAAATGGAATCGAAATTTCAAGAATCGGTTTTCCTCAAATTTTAGGTTAAAAAAAACGAAAATGAGGTGAGAATCAAAATGGACGCAAATTTGGTTCGAGAGAGAGAGAGAGAGCTAAAATTCTATTAAATTCAAAAGAAACATTGAGATTCCGGTCGCGGGCCAGAATGTGCGCTGAACCTGTAACTGAAACAGAAGACGAGTCAAAAATAGGCATTTCCACAAATACGTACATTATTTATCACAGGATAACTTCGACTATCTGGTTTTAATATGTATATCTAATGGCGCAGATACTCAAAAAGGGTCGACACTTATGTGCACTTTTAGACCGACTCTTCGATGTTTATCGTTCTACTCACCCGGTCGAATGAATTTACGATCCACGGTATGCTTTCGGTGATTTTTATTGTTTACGAGAGGTACGTACGACGGCATTAACCACATTAAAAGAAAACCACAAAAACAATTTAAATTTTAAAATTGAAGTCCGGCGCACCTCCCGATACAAGTCAAACCCACTCCAGAACACTGTGTATCGGAGTCACGGCTAAGAACGTGTTATTCCTTGAAGGCACGACTGGATCCGTTTCGTCCAATGACAGTGCTGGAATGGACTCGAAAGCATCCGGTCCCAAGATTCAAATGACTTTTAGAATCACTACCCTGAGGTTGTTGACAAGCTTTACTTTCTTGGTGTCTCCAAAAAATCTAATCTATCGCTCTTCCCTGCGTCAAGTACAGTGAACTTTACCTCCGGAGAACTAGGCCCGATACAAATTTCTCCATTGGGACACGGCCCGTGTGGTCCTGGTGTTTTTGGAGATCCGGAGCAAATGTTGGCACTCAGGTACCGGGTACCCTATTTCGCCGAGCCGGAAACTGTATGTGCACATCGATCTGTGGCCTCAGAACTTTCATTAAAATGTGCACAACCTAGATCGATCTTAGCTCGACTTGGGCTAGAGAAGCTGACAACTATCGCGTGTCCCGGCGCTCGCAGGTCTGTTGGGATCAGATCCATACGAACATACGCGCCACCGCGCTGGAGACAGGTGAGCGGTTCAGTAGATAGATGCAGAGGTGCGGGCTCGAGTCAAAATGAGCACTGGTATGGCCATTTACTGATCACCAATCCGCACGGAAGACACCAAATGGTACGAATTCAACGAATATTGGAGGCGAACTTCCCAAAATGAACGAGAACCTAGTACGACGACGATCTACGATGATTTGGATCGACTCCTATTGACCAATTTCGAAATTACTAAATTTCGAAATTTCAAGGCGGAAAATTTGCGAAAAGTTGCGGCAGTCATCTTGACGTTGTGAACAACTGGAAAAAAAAACAAGTGAAAGAAAAGCTTGACCAACACAGGGAAGTCACGGAGATCGTGTATTCGAAATTGGGCTTTTTCCTCGGGTTTAAATCGACAGTCCGAATTTGATACATAAATTTTGATGAAACCGGGTTAATACACGATATCGTGTCGGTTTATTGGTTCAAAAGGCGCCAGGTGATTTAAGTCAAAGTTACCAATCAATAATAGTTTAGGTAATAAACCAAATTAACTCACCCAAATAGCTTAGCTGTCCAGGTACTGAAGTTGGAAGAATCACACTTGTATCAAAAGGACAAATGGTGTATTTGACACAGAATACGTACAAATTACAAAATATGGAATTTTCCTATATGGAAGCGGAGAACGGAATGACAGAATTTGTCGGTACAGCATATGACACGGAATTATTTCAGCTGATATCACTGACACGGTACAGATGCTTATGTATGTGAAGTGTCGTGGAATTTTGTTGTATTTACAAGGCGAGTGAAGCACACAGAAAATGTCTCTAATTTAACAATATTTATATTCTAACAATAAATAAAATAATCAACTAACCAAAAATAAAAATTTAAAAAAAAAAGAAAAAAAAAGTTAGAAATAGATATAGATATAAGTTAATCATTTTATCAATAATTTAGTTATGTAAGCTAGTTTATAATATATTCATAATTTAGAATAGAAGACCACGTGGTCACCACGTGGTTACCAGGTGGTGAAGGTACAATTAGCTAATAGGATTAGTTTTATCTCTCCCTTTCACTTGACATGACAGACAAACAACCTTTCACCACGTGGTCTCGTTACTATGTGGTCCCCTTTCCTTTCTAATCCTTTTACCTACCTCCCTTTCACCCAGACTATATAAACAGAACGACGGACTGACAAACTTTAATACTCTCTCGACGGCCTGAAGATGATGTCTTTACATCGAAAGCGCTCGCCTCCTGTACTCGACTTGCTGGTTACGACGGATTCTCCAATACGGTACGTAGATAATAATTCTATTCTTATGGTTTATTCAACACTGACCACGAATATGCCCTAAGTTTAGGGTCGCTGGAAAGACCGTAATGGATACTTCGGTCAAAACTGCATCTTTCTCACTTCTGCTAGACGTTGAAAACGAAACTGATGGAGAAAAGAAACTAATGTGAAAAACGTAATTTGAACAGCGTGAGTTGGGAAGAATACCTCGAGTTTCAAGAAAAGGTTGGGACATACCTACTTTTATCTTTAACAATCTTGTCGATTGCCTGAAACGAAGTTTACTTCAGTTCTATCATTCCAAGGAACTTTCCGCGAAGTTCCAACGAGCTTCAGTGTCTCTTGGAAAGTTGTTTCGATTCTAAGAGTGAAGAGTGGAAGTGGTCGGTAGAGCGGAAAGACCTTAAAGGGAATCTGGATGAAGGTTGTAATGAAAAAGAGGGAACTCTGGCAAACATCAGAAAAAATAGGCTGCTTCTGTTTCCTCGGACGCTGGGTTCCCAGGACCTGGCCAACTAGTTCACTCAGATTTGATCGATCTCAGCAACACTTGATAGGTTTGGTGAAGAATTAATTTACGTATTTGTATTGTTGTGAAGCAACCTTTCCACCCTTCCCCATCTCTGTGAAACAGCTCTGTGAAACAGCCTACTAAGGCAACTGTGCTCCAGACTGTGCTCTCCAACTTCCTCTTCTATACCTAATTCTCACGTGATTTACTTGATGTACATGGAAATACTCATGTTATACAGAATATAATTATGAATATAATTTTGAATATAATATATTATATTATATCTGAATATTATTCAGAATATAATTTTTAATATATTCTTGAATATATTCTGAATGTATTTTGAATTTATTCAGAATATAATTTTGAAATATGGTGTTCGGATATTCTTTTACGCTATAATTATGTAATTCACAGATGGATTTTCGTTCTTTCTCAAAATAAATTACACTTTATTATCATTACACCTTATAATCTTACTGGGGAGGGGTTAGTTAACTCGTACGATGAATTTAAAAATTCCAAAATTCACAAGATTAAAAATCATTTGGCGGTGCAAGTTTGGTAGGTAAAATAAAGAAAAAAACTTTTTTTAAACAAGCGTTTATTATTCGTTAATAAAATAAAAAAAGTTAAAAAAACCTCTAATAAGAAATGTAACACTTTATAAACATAACACTTAATCAAAGTACCAATTATATAAACAAAAGCGTGTTACATTTACCATCTTCTTTTTCCTCTTGCTATCACAATGTAATACGCTTTTATTTATAAAATTGAGACTGTGACAAAGTGTTATCTTCATAAAAAGCTACAATATTATTTGTTATTAAGAAATATTATTTCTTATTAGAGGTAATTATTTATTTTCAACTTTTTAGTTCGTTTTATTAACAAGTAATAAAAGCTTGTTTTTAAAAACTTTTTTTTCTTTAATTTTGTTTTCAACGTTTTAGTATTTTTGATTCGAGATTTACTACGACGTAGTTTGTAGGTAGTAATAAAGTTAAATAATGTTTAAATTAGTGATGTAATCATTAGTTAGTGATCTACGACTAAAAATATGACGCGGAGGAATATGTAATGGAGCCTGTCCTTCATGAAATTGGAAGATAGTCCCCATGAATTGAAAGATGCCCTTTATGAATTTGAAGGTGGTCCCCTATGAATTGAAGGATGCCCTTTATGGATTGGAAGACGGTCTCCTACGAATTTAAGTATGTGCATTATCAAATGGAGGTTGGTCCCCTATGAATTGGAATATGGTTCTTTGAAAGTTAATAGTATTGCACTATTCGATCTATACGAATGCATGCTAAATCGGAAACCGGGAATTAGATCAATTTTAATTTGCAAGATTTGATTGTAGACGTATTCGTAACGCATTGGATGGTGCCAACACATGAGGGACATCATAACGTCAGTTTTCAAAAGATATGTATACTGGACATCAGATGGAAGCAATATAAATGATATTTATTACAAGGGATCAACTTAGCGCTTGCGCAGTACCTACCAATGATCCAATCTCAATGCAATTCTTGGGACCATTCAATGTCCCACCCACGCAATCAAGGTTCACAAAGTTCATTAATAGCGGTAAGAAGCAGTAAAATGTATTCTTGTTGAACGTATTACACGTTTGCGGAAAGCACAGAGGCTGCTATCAATCAATGAAAGACCATCCAGACTCTAACCCGCACAAACAATGTGAATTTCATCAAAATCAGATGTAGGTAGGTAACTTCTTACAGTTTTGCTCATAACAAGTATTTTCAAGCATACAGAGAACATGACAAACACACAGAACCTGAACCAGAATTGATCACTCGTACGTCTAAAACGCAAATATTGCGATTTTTCGATATTGTGTTTTATGAAAAATTTCTCTGTGATTTCAATAGTTCATTAATACAAATATAAAACCAAAAGCAGCAATCTGAAGAATGTTTTCCGCGTTTTTCTCATTCTACTTCCATCCTTGAAACGTAAAAAGAGGCTTTTTGGAAAACGAGATCCGAGAATTCAGCATTGCAATTTTTCTTGGGAGATAACACGTGACGCTATCTCCTGTATTCCTGACAACTCCCGCGGCAGATGAACTTGATTTATGTCCCACGCACAGGCAGAGAGCAGAGGTAGGCTAACTTGGAAAGGAAGTTGAACCAGAACAGATATGAGGAGAATTACTAATGTTAGCTTGTTTCCCTGGTCTCGTTGATACCTACTTCGCAAGTCGTATGAATACAGTAGGTACCTAGTTATTGTTGAGAAAGCAATCAAGATGTTATAGGCTATTATAACGTATGTTTAGGCTATATAGATGTTATAGATACTTGATGGTGTAGATAGATGTTTGGTCACGTTTCTAAACGTAACGAGGACTTGAACCCAGCTCTGCTCTCCCAGAAATACACATTTTTGGTGTACAGCATTTTGGCGACCACTGGAAGGTCCAGAAGTCGAAACATTTCTGTCATCGGTAAAGCTGACTTCTTTCCAGCTTATCCCACTGCGACTACTCATTCAAAGGAGAATTTCTCTTATACTATTGCTCAGGAAAATATCTAAAACCCCAACCTTTTTTTTCCTCCTTTGAAGGGACGATAGGAATACGAATACGAAAATTAAATCGATTTCAACGGTTGAGTCATCATCAGTAAACAATAACAGCTCTTGTTTGGTACTGATGATGACTTAACCGTCGAAATCGATTAACTTTGTATCTCATTACTTACGCGAAAATAGACTACGTTCTACCTGATTCCGTTTTAATTGGAAGGTAGGAACACACATCCCACTTATTCCAATATGTGAGATTCGTTCGTGATGTTTCTTAGAGGGAAAGCCCACCTTAGACCTATTGGATATCAATACATATTGAATTCGGCGTATATTACTGGAGTGAGCCAAGGCCTAGAACCGAGCCTATTCGTGTTAGTCACGAAACTTGCCTTCTTCCATTCTTTATCCATTTGCCACTATGTTCGTTTTCTTCGAAGGAAGAGGGTTAATATAGTTAATGTATGAAATGATCCATTCCTTTCACGTTATTAACAGGAAGGTGATGGCTAAACAAATATAAAAAGTCCCATCATGACACAATGACAGTATTTTGAAGTCGGTAAGATAAACTGCTGCAAAGTGCTGGGTTCGACCCTACTTTCCTCACCCGAAGACTGATGACTAGTAGTAAGTAAGTAAACAACCATCTAAGGTTGATTCGGCGCTTTTCCAGTATGCAAAGAACATCGAAAGTCTCTGACGAATACTGTTAACAATTTTATAGAGGTTAATCACGAAAAGTCTAGGGTCCATTTAACATAATTTAAAATGTAGTATATCGTCAATAAAATGAATAAACGAAGACTTAAACACTTGAAACTAGAGGACCATGACCAAGGAATTCTTCAGGGCCTGAGATGGGGAGCCTGCGCCTGGGATGAACGAGAAGCATGAGAGTCCACGCTGGTTGATCATATTGGTTGATCACGCTGGTGTCGTGTTTGCTTACTCACGCGGGTACAGAGGGCGATGAGGAAGCTGATGCCCAGGCAAAGTTTGCCGACGTCAGCCAACAAGTTGCCATAATCATACCTTAAGCAAGCAGAAAGACAAAAAAACGCAGGATCTCTGGGAGGATTATTGATATTCTGGTGTTATTGAAAAACAGTATGAACTTTGATTTATTTTAAAAGATGGACATTTCGTTATATACCTACAAATACGATTTAGTAATATTTTTAATTTGTAATTATGAAATTCAAATCCACTGTAGTCCAAAAGGCGAGGAGGGGAGAATAAAGTCTCCCCCACTAGGTCTTATTGGTGAAAGGGAGAAAAAAGCCCAGGGCTCCCTGACCTAGCTACTCAACCTTATCTAGCTTCTCGATTTGCACTCTTGTAACTAAATAATTGTCTTATTTTCTGGACTCTCCTTGTTCCACCTTGACGTGAGTTAGCAGAGGTTTTATCGCCTGAGAAGTACTCGCCCTTCGCAATATACCAAGGTTAAAAATTAGCTTTTAAATCACCCCTTAAAATTAAAATTAATTTGAAGGTCCAGGTGTGTCGGACCGTGAGGGACCTGCATTTTTTGATGACCACGTGATAAACGCTGACGCAGTCTCCTACTCTTCCATGGACTGTCCTACCATCTTTCGGTTTGCTGCTCAAGCCAAACGCAAAATACGACAGAGTAGCCGAAGATCTGAGAGGGTTGCATAAAAGATGGGGCATTGCATAAAAGTATGACGCCTTCCTCAAGAATGCCTCCCTACACTCCAATCCTACTCTGTGTACTAGAGTGAAAACTCAATTCTCCGTCCATCCAGAGGTTTCCTTGAAGCTAAGTGACCCAAGGAAACATTGTCCAAGGACTGGAGGATGGAGCAGCCATTTGGCTCCCAGAAGTAAGCCTCACAAAAACACGCAAGCAAAAACAATTTGAATTTTTGGCAACTCAATTTGAACTTTTGGCATAGGTACCAATTTGAACGTTTGGCTATTCAATTTGAACTTTTGGAAAATCCCTTCCATTTCGATAACTATTGGACCTTGTCCATTTTTTTACTCCTAAAATGTTCAATAAAGGTTTCATAAAAGTTTCAATAAAGGTTCAGCTCTCTCATTGGGTTAAGCGAAAATAAATTGCGTTTATAATCGAAGTTATACTAACTACAAATAAATTATATTCATTGGTGACCACACATTTTCCTATGGTATGCAATTACCTTTACAGCACAGATGTTAAACATTAACCAAATATCGCGCATTTTACATGACAAGTTGAAAAACTGCCTACTGGAGTGAGAATTGAGGTCATCCCCTCCTCTCCTTCCTCACTCCAACTCCTCCATACCCCTCCTTTTTCGCCCTAACTCGATGAGACTCCGTTGGCGTAGAAATAATGAGAGCAGAATCCAATTTACATGAAGATAAAATATAATTAAAAGAGTCTTACCTCCCTCTTGGTTTTCGTGATGCCTTGGAAAACATCATGTTTATACTTCGTAACTTGTTCCGTCGTCGGCTCATTTTGTAATTCTTCTCGTTTTACATAACCACCGCTTAGGATTTGATGAGTGTGGAGCCACTACTCTGTTAGTTGATGCGAAAGCAATTAGGCCTTCCTCCATAATTAATGCGGAATTCGAGGTTATGAAAAGTAGCACAGCATCTCGAACAACATCTTTAAAATCCCCGCTAATACAAGTACGTGAGTTGTCTCTGTAGTTCCAGAACTGTAACGACCAGAAACGGAAAAAAACGCCATCGTAAAGTAGCTCTATGTACATAATCATTATCGATCGTCAGTGTATCTGTCGGTTGGTCTGTTTGTTCATGATTCATGATATATAGAGCTGACATTTGGTACTTAGGCACTTGGAAACTTCTAGAAGGGATCGTGAGGAAGTCAGATCCGCAAAATTAGAACCATAAAGTCATCTTTCGAAGGTAAATCCAAGAGCACTTTCAATGAAATGAAAAGAAAACGCTGCAAATCATTGCTCAAAGGTTTATTATTTTCTGTATAGATCACCCTTCTGTATAGACCCCTGGTTCTCCATCAATAGCACCTACCACCATTTGTATTCTCCCTTGACCTTCCCTCTCAAATGTCAGCTTCCTGCGTTCAATAGGATTGCAAATGGCTTCGGAGCTCACTCAGCTGATCAGTGATCAGAAGAGTGAAGAAGATCTCCTCGAATGCTGGAGACGCCTGGAAGAGCACTTCCATTCAATAGGATTGAAAATGGATTCGGAGCTCACTCAGCTGATCATTGATCTGAAGATTGACGAAGATCTTCTCGAATGCTGGAGACGCCTGGAAGAGCACTGATCAGCTGAGTGAGCTCCGAAGCCATTTTCAGTCCTATTGAACGCAGGAAGCTGAAATCTGAGAGGGAAGGTCAAGGGAGAATGCAGATGGTGGTAGGTGCTATTGTTGGAGAACCAGGGGTCTATACAGAAGGGTGATCTACAGGGTGTTTCACGAAAAGGTTACACCCCCCTTCATTTCCGCAAAATACAGCGTAAAAAATTCCGACCAACGCAATTCTTCATGATTTTTTGTGAGGATCTCAGAAAAAATACTTTTGCTCAAAAAAATTGCGCGCAATCGTGCGCAATTGACACTAACTTAATTTTTTCAAATGGAACCCCCCTTTTTTATTACAGATTCGGATTCTACGTTAAAATTCATAAAAAATTCATACCCAAACCGATTTTTTTATTGCGCGCAACCGGGATTTTTGAACGCTCCAAGTTGCGCAACTCCACAATTGCGCAAAAATTAGGTTTTGGAGAACCCTTAGTGTGGCACATGTTTTGGTTTATTATTTTCAATAATAAGCCTTTGGAATCGAGCAAGAAAAAAAATTTTTAACCCCCCCTCAAAATTTGATGTTTTACGTTTCAAGGTACGTAGAATCCGAAAATCGAATAAAAACATTTCCGTCCGTCCGCCGTACGCCGTACGCCGTACGCGGCACTTTTCTTAGCAACACTGGACCGATTTGGTTCAAATTTGGTATATGGGCTCCATTTGGGGTCTAGTTGTGCCGCGAAGCTTTTGGTTGATGTAGGTCACTTCTAAGGGGTGAAAATTAAGGGTTGAAATTTTCAAGAGTGCCCTAGCTCGAAAACTCTCGAAATAAAGGTATCGTTTTTTCACAAATTTTAAATAGTATTGAATTTTTAAAAATTTTTGAGACCACCCGGAGCTCTGTAGGACAAACCGTTCGGTCCCTACGAGTACTTGAAGGTTTTCCTTCAATAAAACAGAATCATGAGTGTGAATCGCAAAAGAGGTCTAATCTCCATTCAAATTTTATCGGACTAAAATGCGATCGCAGTTCATTTCTTCGATTTGTATACAGTTTTGCCTTCTGCGTAACCAGTAATCAAATTTCCATAAGAAGCTTTCTATTTTTCCAATCGAGTGTGAAGCGTTTAGTTCTTTCTAATAATCTTGATTGTGAAGGTGTGAAGCCAGTATGGTGTGGTAGGTAGTATCTAGCTGGTAGTTAAAAAAAAAGTTGGTAGGTAAAAAAAATGTTGGTGGGTTAAAAACGCTGCAAATTATTGCTCAAAGGCTTCTTCACTCTTCAGATCACTGATCAGCTGAGTGAGCTCCGAAGCCATTTTCAATCCTATTGAATGGAAGTGCTCTCCCAGGCGTCTCCAGCATTCGAGGAGATCTTCTTCACTCCTCAGATTACTGATCAGCTGAGTGAGCTCCGAAGCCATTTTCAATCCTTTTGAATGGAAGTGCTCTTCCAGGCGTCTCCAGCATTCGAGGAGATCTTCTTCACTCCTCACATCACTGATCAGCTGAGTGAGCTCCAAAACCATTTTTACTCCTATTGAATGGAAGTGCTCTCCCAGGCGTCTCCAGCATTCGAGGAGATCTTCTTCACTCCTCAGATTACTGATCAGCTGAGTGAGCTCCGAAGCCATTGCTCAAAGCAAACCAAACATTTTATGTTTCGCGTTTCAAGGTACATACAATTCGAAAAATAGTACCTACCGGCATGGAAATGAGTGCCTCCTGAAACTCACTTCATCGACGATTTATTATTAATAAAATCAGGATTCATTAATCTATACAGAAGGGTGATCTATACAGAAAATAATAAACCTTTGAGCAATGATTTGCAGCGTTTTTTCATCATTTTTTACTCTAAATCACATGGTGCAATCCGTTTTTCAATTTGACTGGAATTTTTCTAAATGGCGGCCAAAAATTCGGTTGTTATTAGTGAAAAAATCGCTCTTTTTAAATCGTTATGAGTTTTTAGGCAATTTTATTCAGTTCAAGCATTATTGTGCTGCCAGTTTTTATTTTTAACTTCACCGTAGACGGCCCCAAGCCCGTGGTTCAAAAGGAGGTGAGAAAATAAAAAATAAACATGATTTCGACCACAAAAATAATGTTTTCGTGAAAGAATTATTCATTTTCCCTCTTGTAATCTCGATCTTCCTCAAAACGGATGACACCCTGTGATTCAGCGTCAAAAAATGATGAAAAAACATGTGCCACACTTAGGGTTAACCAAAACCTAATTTTTGCGCAATTGTGGAGTTGCGCAACTTAGAGCGTTCAAAGAGCCAGGTTGCGCGCAATAAAAAAAAATCGATGTGGGTATGAATTTTTCATGAAATTTGACGTAGAATCCAAATTTGTAATAAAAAAGGGGGATTCCATTTGAAAAAATGAAGTTAGTGTCAATTGCGCACGATTGCGCGCAACTTTTTTGCGCAAAAGTATTTTTCCTGAGATCCTCACAAAAAATCATGAAGAACTGCGTTGGTCGGAATTTTTTACGCTGTATTTTGCGGAAATGAAGGGGGGTGTAACCTTTTCGTGAAACACCCTGTATACAGAAAATAATAAACCTTTGAGCACACTCATGATTCTGTTTTATCGAAGGAAAACCTTCGAGTACTCGTAGGGACCGAACGGTTTGCCCTACAGAGCTCCGGGTGGTCTCAAAAATTTTTAAAAATTCAATACTACCTATTTAAAATTGGTGAAAAAACGATACCTTTATTTCGAGAGTTTTCGAGCTAGGGCACTCTTGAAAATTTCAACCCTTAATTTTCACCCCTTAGAAGTGACTGACATCAACCAAAAGCTTCGCGGCACAACTAGACCCCAAATGGAGCCCATATACCAAATTTGAACCAAATCGGTCCAGTGTTGCTAAGAAAAGTGCCGCGTACGGCGGACGGACGGAAATTTTTTTATTCGATTTTCGGATTCTACGTACCTTGAAACGTAAAACATCAAATTTTGAGGGGGGTTAAAATTTTTTTTATTGCTCGATTCCAAAGGCTTATTATTGAAAATAATAAACCAAAACGCCATCGTAAAGTAGCTCTATGTACATAATCATTACCGATCGTCAGTGTATCTGTCGGTTGGTCTGTTTGTTCATGATTCATGATCTATAGAGCTGACATTTGGTACTTAGGCACATGGAAACCTCTAGAAGGGATCGTGAGGAAGTCAGACACAAAATTAGAACCATAAAGTCATCTTTCGAAGGTAAATCCAAGAGCACTTTCAATGAAATGAAAAGAAAAAGCGATTTTTGGGGGGTGGCATCGTGAAAGAGGACGGGCTTGTGATGGGTTTGATTGGTATTCCAATAATAACTGGTGAGTCCAACACTATCAAGTCGGCCGAGACGATACCCAACATGGCGTTCGTAAGTGAATAACTTCACAACTAAAAGGAATTTTGCACTTTACACAAGAAATGATTGGGAGATGGCGAGACCAGTTGGGTAAATGTTGATCTCGTCTTCAAGGGTAGAATTCAAGGGCAGTGATTACATGAGGATCAAGTAATCACAATCTTGTTATCATCGCCATGTTACCCAGAAGCTACAATATTGTTAACATTCTACCTTCAAACTTGTTAATAATAAAAACGATTATTGAAGTATTACATGCAGATAATATGCAAAGCCCATGTAACATGATTATCACTAAAAAACCCCAAAAAAAACCTATAAATTAGAATTAATTTGTGCCTCACTAATAGGAGGGCACCACAAATAGCATAGAGAGAAATAGTCTATACAGTTTTGAAGATAATAATCAATTTTCAACTTCAAATGTTATTATTTCCTGAAAACAATTTATTGCCCGCAAAACCTAATTATTGTAGCAAGTTTCAAAATTTTACAGATTTTATGAAATTTCAACTTTATTAAAACTGAATTTCGGTTTATTATTTTCAATTATTGAAAATTATTGATAGTGAACCATAGTTACTATTATAGCGAACCATTGGAATCGAGTAGGCAAAAATTTACGAACCGGATTACAGAACCTTTGAGCGTTAAAAATAAGTTGTGCGTCTCCTAATCTAATTATTACACAAAAGTTATTCTTTTTCTGTATAGATCACTCGCCATCAAAGAAAAACACCAGCTTTGCCATTGTCAGTACCTACCAACCATATTTTCGCGCAAGCTTCACTGTTCAGTCAGAACGTATCGTTATAATTCACGGAACACAAGAAATTGATTTAAACGATTATTATTGAGACAGTTGGACTTAAGTGAACAGTATTGCATAAAACAGTAAAGGCAAGAATTCAGAAATTAGACAATTTGCAAATCTACGTGGAACTCGGAAATTGAGCACATATGCGAGCGAACAAAAAACTGAAGTGGCTGCCTAAAAGAGCCTAGTGAAGCCAGTCCCACCTACTCAACTCCTGCATTCACAACATCCTCCCACCTTGTAATTTGGGATTTTAGCAAAATTACAACCATCTATTTCACAAGTTGAGCTTCTTCGGAGGACGAATCTGTCTCCCACATCTTGTTGTTTATGATTGACGATTCTTCTCATCTTCGCTCTCTTCCGAGTCAATTATCTGAGAATCTTCGGTAAAAGTCGATTGCTCCTGTTCCTCTTCAATAGCGTCGGAATCTTCCAAATCTTCGGCCTTTGACAATTCCTCAATATGGACTATCTTGAATTTAATGCCGTTTTCAGAAATGATTTTACATTTTTCATTGATCAAGGATGGAGAATTTAGCTTCAAGGGGATTTTCATTTCAATTTTGATGCCATGAAGGCTGTTGTCGTCAGGTTTGATGTTTCGACAAGCATTGCAGAACCGCTGAATCCAAGCAACTGTTCTCACTATTTTTGAAAATTTAGAAAAGTAGTTCAGCGAAGTCGTTAAATCTTTATTTTCGCAAGAAATGGCAGTTACTATTGTCTTTTTCCTTTCTTCATTAATAATATCTAAAGGAATCACATACTCCGATCGAGGCCACTGGTCTTCAGACAGCTTGAGCCACGCTGGACCCTCCCACCATCGACTTTTCACGAAGGTTCGAGGATTACAACCTCTTGAAGGAAGATCTGCAGGATTGGAAGAACCAGGGATATGCTGCCAATCTTCTGAGTTTGTATTCGAGCGTATTTCCTTGACTCTGTTGGCTACAAAAACGCTCCAGTTGTCGTCCTTTTTTATCCATGTGATGACTGCGGGAGAATCACACCACAAATAACTTTTACAGTTAGGGATAGACAAAGATTCTTGTATACCTTTGCACAGTCTAGAGGCTATCAGTGCACCAAGCAATTCCAATCGAGGTATTGTAACAGGCTTTAAAGGAGCGATTCGAGACTTAGCCTGCACCAATGATACTGACACATGGTTATCAGTTTCAACCCTTAGAAAGGTGCATGCAGCGTAAGCAGTTTTGCTGGCATCCGAGAATGTGTGCAAGGAACAAGTGCCTTCCAGAACTGAGCCTTCACATATATGTCTGGGAATCGTAACGTGTTTCAATAAATTAATTTGTTGAAGCCACGAAGAAAAACGTTCAATGATTTCAGAAGGAAGTTCTGCGTCCCACTTCAAATTGTGTTTCCAAGTTTCTTGTAGAAGCAGCTTTGGCATCAGACTGACAGGGACTGGTAAAACCTATGGGATCGAATAGCTTTTGGGCTGCCGATAATAGACCTCTCTTTGTTAAAGGCGCGGTTTGAGACTCCAACGACTTCAAATTACAGCCTAAAATATCTGCTGCAAAATCCCACTCTATTCTCAAAACGGAAATGGTTTTTTCCTCAGTCGATGTCATGCCTGTATGAACCCACTGTCGCAAATTAAACTGAGCCATCTGCATTATCAATTTTGACTCTTTCATGAATTTTTCCAAATCATCACTACTTCTCACGCTAGAAATAGAGTTGTCGACGTACCAAGTTGATTGGAGAAATCTGGCAGTCTCTTGCAGTTCAACAGGGACATTCTCTAAGTGGTGTTCTAGGACAGCTCCTAGCAAAAATGGACTAGGCCCAAGTCCAAAGACCAAACGACAGTGTCTGAACACTATCACCTTCTGCCTAGTTTCTGGATTGTCCCACCACAAGAATCTTAGTGCATCCCTGTCACTAGGGGAAATGCCAATCTGCAGGAAGGCCTTTTCTATATCGGCTGATACTCCTATTTCATGGAGACGAAACTTCAGAAGCAATTGAGGAATTAAATTTACTAAATTCTCTCCTATGTCTACACAATCGTTTAGAGAAGTACCCTGCCTATCCTTTACAGATGCATCAAATACAGGACGCAATTTTGTGGTCATGCTGGAATCCTTTATCACTGCATGATGAGGCAAATAAAAGGCTTTTTCTTCTTTGTGGTCAGGAACTCTTTCGATTATACCTAGAGACTCCCAATCCCTGAACACTTTATCGTACTCATAGATCTTATTAAGAGAATTCAACTTTTTTGTGGTACTTATCAAACGTCGTTCTGCCATATCACGGTTGTTGATCAATTCACGGTGTCCTTCAATCCAAGGTAGGCGTACGGTGTACCGGTTGTCTTCTCCGATGGATACTGTCTTCTTGAAGTGTTGAACCGCTTCTTCTTCCAGGTCTTTCCGAGATTTCACAGCAATAGGCTCCTCAATTCCCAGAACATCTAGTTTCCAGAGCTTGTCAATTTCCTGGAATGAAGCATTGGAACAACAGAGAAGTTGTGTGCTTTGTCTAGAATGAGGAATTTGTCCTGTCAAGACCCATCCTAAAGTTGTCTTGACAGCTATCAAACCTTGATCAATTTTTTCCATTTCATTAGTGATAATTTCCACCCAAACATCTGCACCTAAAAGAAGTTTCACTTCGAGGTCTTTTTGGCCTGAATCAGAAAGGACAATGCCCTTTTTCTTAAGGATGTCAAGATAATGGGAATTGGAAAATCTTGGTATGAATGAGCAAATTTTTTCTTGATCACGAACAACTATGTCGCACTTGGAATTGCCACATCGGCTCTGAACAGCAATTTTGAAAATGTTATGAGGTACTTTTCGTGTTTCCACCCCTCCAAATAGGCTATGATTAATTACTTCTGTTCCTAGTTTGGTGGGTTTGATCAAGTCCAAAAGTTCAGTTTTTATGTATGAATGTTGTGCCCCAGTATCCAATACAGCTCTTACCAACTGCGTCTTCTTTCCTACTCCCACCTTCACGATCAGCGTCTGAAGAAAGACTGGGGATTCCTCAGCGAACAGCAAACTTGAGGTTGAGTTGTCCTTTGGAGTAGAGGTCGAGCTGCTAACGTGCACTTCAGTTCTTGGATGTACATTCAAACCTGGACACATGACAAATAGGTGACGTTTCTTACATAATAAACATTTAACGAAACCTTTGCATTTCTGCGCACTATGCCCATGTTTCAAACAAACGAAGCACCCACCAGAACGCTTCAACTGCTCCCGTTTCTTCTCCAGCGACCAATCTGCCACACTGGTACAACTAGAAGATTCGTGATTTTTGGAACAAAATAAGCACAGTTTTGTAGGTGGTTTCGTTCGATGATCCGTATCAGTAGTGAGCAAGGATGAAGCTGTAGGGAGGGTTTCCTTGACCGGCTGATTCCTACCTTTTATTGGTTTAGTTGATGGAGCGACCTCATCTCTAGCAAAGCCAGATCGAGCAAGTACTAGGCGCTCAGAGCTTTCAACTTCACCCTTAAGGAAAATGAGTAAATGTGACAGATTGTCACCTGAATCAGTTTTACTCCCAATCTTAACACTACTTCTATACCGTTCCCAAGCAATCAAAACTTCATCTGGGATGGCCGATTCTACAAGAGGATACAGCATCGCTGCATATTTTTCCGATGTTACTCCGAGTGACTCAAGAGCCCTAAGTTGGGTGACTAACTTATCATAAAGTGATGCCAACTTCAAAGTTTTTGCGTTCTGAGATTGTTGTAGAACGAGCTGTAACAATTCACGCACATAGACCTCTATCAATAGTTCGTCACGAGCGAATCTGTCCTTCAATTGCGAAATCACTTTAGGATAATTTTCCGCGGACGGTGGATAGCTCTCTACGAGTTCTCTAGCCGGTGAGCCTTCTACCATATGCTGAATTAGATATCGAAATTTGTCAACGGGGTCCAAATCGCGGTCTTTATGGACAGTTTCGAACATGCCCCAAAACCCGATCCAGTTTCTGACCTGACCGTCAAATTTAACTAATTCTAGCTTAGGTAAACGATATTTTTTACTAGAGACATCATTGGTGGAATCTGCTTCTTTGGTAACTGGTACGCTATCTTCTTTTGCTGCTGCTCTTAGAAACATAGTTAGCCTACAATCATATAGCGCCCTGAATTCATGATACTGTTCACGATAAAATTCCGCAGAATCAAATTCTTTCTCGAGCTCCTCGTCATCGTCTTTGATTTCTGGATCTTCCATCATCAATTCGAGGATTTCTTGGTCCAACTTAAATAATCTAACGGCTTTATCATCAAGAGCGAAAAACTTAGCCCTAAGTATATCTTCAGTCGTTGTTTCGTCGTTCAGGATTCCCTTAAATTCTTTGTAAGTTGTGGAAAATTTACGTCTTACCTGGGTCCTGATCTTTACAATTTTCTTGTACTCCATGTCGAGATTAACTTCCGTCCTGTCACGGTCGCCAGAAATGTTCAGTCAGAACGTATCGTTATAATTCACGGAACACAAGAAATTGATTTAAACGATTATTATTGAGACAGTTGGACTTAAGTGAACAGTATTGCATAAAACAGTAAAGGCAAGAATTCAGAAATTAGACAATTTGCAAATCTACGTGGAACTCGGAAATTGAGCACATATGCGAGCGAACAAAAAACTGAAGTGGCTGCCTAAAAGAGCCTAGTGAAGCCAGTCCCACCTACTCAACTCCTGCATTCACAACATTCACAACCAAGTCTATTTTGAAACAGAAAGAACCTACCAGCGTAGCATCGTTGTTTGGTTGATAGGAAAGCACAACTGAGTGACATGAAACTCATGGCAATTTAACAGTTGTAATTTGAACGGAAAAAAAAAAATATTTGAAAAAAAAAATCAAAATTTGAATTCTTAACTATTTCCGTCAGTGAACAATCTTTTGTGATTCACACAAGCTTTTCTGATATATTGTCTGTTTTGTGTTTCATGTCCAATTTTCGCCCGTTTTTCCGATTTAAAAAATGTTTTCTTCCACCAAGGAGATTTTGCAAACATTTCAAAATGCAAACGATGCAAAGATTGCTCTTTCAAACGGTTTTTGCATCAAAATTCGGGGAGTTATAGCCGTTTTACTGCGATAACGTCGAAAACAAGGGGGAAAATCTTAAAAGTGAATTAACTCGAGAACGAAGCCACTAAACAAACATATTGTTTAGTAATGCATGCATTCCAGGGGACGTCCCATTGGATAAGTATTGGATCAGTTTAACCAGTTGTTAAGCGATAAGACTATTTCTCTCGATGTAATTTATTTATTACTTTAGGGAAGAAATAGTGACACCCCCCCCCCCACCACCACCACCATTATAAACCATAACACTTCTAGCGGCATGATAGCCTCGAATCTGAAGAGCATTTTAAAATCCATGATCTACGACACCCAACATGCGAATTCGAGTTCACCCCCCACCACCACCACCACCAATGGTGCCAGTCTGGCACCAAAGCGGAAATACGTCGTAACATTGAACTTTCATCTATTAGGTTTAGTAGGCAGTCCGTCGAATGTCACATCCGTATTCAAGGTGAAACACCAAAAAACCCAAGAAATATGAGGTTTATGGTGCCCTGGCACCATGGTGGCACCACATTTATTTCCATGGTGGTACAGAAAGTAATTCATGCAAATCCTAAGGTATAATGAGAATTTTTCCTCAATTTCAAAGCTTGGATACAATTAGTAAGCGGTAAAGGAACCGAAACATGGAAAAATTGGATATTTTGTGAATATTATCCCCCCACCCATCCCCTCCTCTTGCAAATTTTGGTACTCTGGTGAAATCATGTACAACTCGCAAGTTATTTTAGTCAAACAAAAAAAGAAACACACAAATCGGTTGGAAATTGAGGCCTGGGCAGAGTTTATAAGATTATGCCCGCAAACGTACGTTTTTAAGCATAACCCCCCCCCCCTCTCACCCCCTTAAAAGGCGAAATTCGAAATTCCGGCGCCGTAGTGCACAACTAGATAGTTTTCCGCGTCGAAGAAAAAAAGAACCACGAAAATCGGTTGAGAACTAAGGCCTGGGCAGAATACACAAGATTATGCCGAAAAACACACGTTTTTTGAGCATTAACCCCCCCTTTCCCCTCCTTAAAAGGCGTAATTCGAAATTCCGGCGATGTAGTGCACAACTAGATAGTTTTCCGCGTCGAACAAAAAAGAACCAGAAAAATCGGTTGAGAACTAAGGCCTGGGCAGAGTACACAAGATTTTGTTACACACACACACATACACACACACACATACACACACACACACACACACACACACACACACACACACACACACACATACACACACACAGACATACACCTATGGTTTTTTTTTCGCGGATTTGGATTCAGAATGGTCTAAAACGGATTACTGTGTGGTTATTTTTTTTTTTTTCTGTTGAGTGTTGTCCAACTTCACCCCAGATCGATCGCATAAGGACGCCCAAGTCTTACTGTGGGACGTCCTAAAAATTACGATGAGGCATTTTTTTCTGGAAATGAGCTTTAGAATCGATTTCTGGCCCGTGACCGTCATGAAATGTAACACCCTGTATATTAGCAGTTTATTGTGAAGAAGAGATGATCCTTTCCTAAGGATCCTCTCTTTCCATCAACCAATATATCCTTCTGAATTTGATTTTGATTTCGTCATATTCCAGTTTAATTTGGTGTCGGGAGCCTGCATCGGTATGAGGTGTTTTATTTCAATTATTCTCAAGACCCATCACTGGGTTTTTTAGTTTTCTTGAGATTCTTCAATGTAGATCACAAGACACAAGTGACAAGGAGCTCAAGCGAAGGGTCTGTCAGTTTGAACCTGTATTGTCACTAGGCATTTGAAGAGAGATAATGAAGGAGGAGTAACGAGTCGGCATCTAATAATAAGGCAGGATTCAGTGTCGGATTGGATGCCTGCAGATCTCATTGCCTCACGCATGAAATACTTGCTTCAAGTTACGTAGGTATGTAACTCACGTTGTGGGTAGTTGCCAGTCTATTGAATTAAACTGGAAGTGGTTCATTACCGCAGCCAATTAGCACCTGGCCACTCGACGAGCACCTGCGCATCCATTCGGGGAAGCAATTATGATAGCGAATCATAAGCCCTGATAAGTTTAAGCCAGGAGAACATTCATTGCCAACCCTCTCGCCATCGCCTGATTTATGTACTTTTGACCCCCTTCGGGGGAATAAGCGAGGTAGGTATCCTAGTGTCTCGATATATCAGCCCCATGCAAATTTCTTTCTTTTCGGGAAGATAGAGAGAGAGGGGAAAAAAGAGGAATACAAGGGTTGAGATATATTGGGATTTATAGGCTCACAAATTGCCCTATCAATAACACGAGATAGAGCTTGCGTTGCTATCTCCTCCATCTGGCCTCTTGGGTACACAAAATATTGCCTCACCCCAATTTTTTTGCGAAAGTAGAAGGCACGCTATTTTTGAACAGTCGTGGCATGAAATATGACGTCTGAGGTTAAGTCTCTACAACTAGAAAATATTCAACAGGATAGATTGATGGTCGATGAACAGACTGGTTCGGGCCATTTCTGTCCAATAACTCTAAAATTCTCTATTCTTATGGGGAGTCTAATAATGATCGATTTTGGATCCCTAAACAGTTCCATTCCGTTATTTTAGCCAGAAACATATACACTTTGAGTGGAAAACAAATGTCTGTCACTCCATAATTGAAAGGCATTTTGAAATTACATTTGATTCTGCTCCAAATTACATTAGTTTCTATTGGTAACTAGTTTTGTAAGGTGATGAACGCAGAGAGAAAGCGCTGCAAATTATTACACAAAGGTTTACTATTTTTCTATATAGATCACTCGTCTGCAAAGAACACGGCTCTGCCATTGCTACCACCAACCAAACCGGTCGAAAAGTACTCGTAGATACTTCGCTCCTCGAGGAAAATTGCAGTACACTGCTTGAAAAATGGAACATCGTACCATCTCTATGCAGATCAATATTCCAGCGGGGAAGCGTGTTGGTGGATACTTTTTTTCCACATTACAAAATGAAAGCGCTCATGATGATTTTAAAGAAATGTTGATCAATTTAATTTTAGTAAGATTTCTAGATTCAAACGCTGCAAATTATTACACAAAGGTTTATTATTTTTCTATATAGATCACTCGTCTGCAAAGAACACGGCTTTGCCATTGTTACCACCAACCAACTTGAAGAAAAACATCGATCGCATTTCGGTCAGCTAACATTTGAACGGAGATTCGGCCTCTTTTGCGATTCACACTCGTGTTTCTGATTTATCGTAAGTCCAACCCTTAAATTCTCGTAGGGAGCGAACGGTTTGTCCTACAGGGCTCCGCGTGGTCTCAAAAAATTCTATACTATCTTAAATTGATGGAAAAACAATACCTTTATATCAAAATTTTTTGAGTTAGGGCGTTTTCAAAATTTCAAACTTTATTTTTCAACCCTTAGAAGTGACCTACATCAACCAAAATCTTCGGGGCACAACTAGACCCTAAATGGAGCCTACATACCAAATTTCATCAGAATCGGTCAATGCTGAGAGGGGAAAGTGTCGCGTACGGCGGAAGGCGGACGGACAGCAAAATTTGTATTCGATTTTTGGATTCTACGTAGGTACCTTGAAACGTAAACCATCAAATTTTGAGGGGGTGTTAAAATTTTTTTTTCTTGGTCGATTTCAAAGGTTCATTAATGAAAATAATAAACCAAAATGGATAGCACTTTATCTAATGTGAGAGGTAAAAAAGTATCGCCTCCGATACTGGAAAAAAGTATTGATACTACGATATATATCAGGTGAGGAATCACGAATATCGTGATCAACCTGCAATTTCCTACTTGACTTCAAAGATTGGATGCACATCGTCTGTTTTCACAAAACAGCAATTTGCTGTCTAACCGAGGTTCGAAAATTTCAATTCCCGTCTCGTATCTTAAATAACAAGAAATCAAAATTTAAAGTGTACTGTATACTTCCTAATTTTTTTTCTAATTAACAGGGATTTAAATTATAGGTCTATACACTGGTAGGTATTTACGAATGCAACATAATCAATTTTGGCCGATTTGGGGGATGGCAACGGTCTACTTCAGTGATGCGTTAGGCAGAGATAACCAGCTAGAAATATGCATGTAAATTAGGAAAGTAAATATTTCGTAATCGATCCTCAATGATCTTCATCAGGTATACAAGTTTCGAATTGGTCCTCAAACCCTGGCCGAATTAAAGTCGGCTTGTGTCGTGGATCGTTGCCAGAAATCGGGTTTCACAATCAAACATACGAGAATAGTTGCCAAATCCTGGCAAATGCGGCTATAATAACCGTAGATTAACTTGTCACCGTTTAGCCGCTTTGGATTGACATTCTTACGCACCAATTTATTTATACCATACAAAACCAACTCTTCATCGTGATAATTCTAATTTTGGATGAAAGAGGACGCCGAACTTTACCAATAAGAACCAAACTTACTAGATTCTTTTATCGGGGTTTGAAGGTTATTCAACTCAACAGGCCAGTCCAAATTGTTTAGTAATGAGCTCTTAAGTTATACAAAGCACAAGATTACCCCACTCCACGACCCATCTATAACGAGAGAATAGTAAATCTATAGAATATCGTCGGTGAAAGACCCAACGAAAGATAAATATAAAGAGTTGAGAGGTTCGTAAAGAAATCGAGTATAAAGAGATAATTAAGAAGGGGATAATACGCATAAAAATCCCGGAGCAAATAGATTTATTGTACTCGTAGGTGCCAACCGTCAATAGTCCATAGAACCTAGAGTAGTAGGTAGTAGTAGGTACTATTAACTGTACGCAATAGTCATAGCAAAACGTCCGCAAACAAATAAAATAACTTAATCAACAAATAAAAATTCATAATGAGAGAATTACGAATGTATTAGAACTATATTACAAACGCTACGTGAAAAAACGCTGAAAATTATTACTCAACGATGCAATTTGGAACTCTGCCAAGTGGGTGTAACACATAGCTTTCTCGTCATCCATATAACATGGTTGGGTAGGTAATATAGCAGGAGGTCGTCAGAACTCCCAAGTACCCTACCAAGAGTGAGGAAAAACGAATAATTAGTTCATGAGAGTGCACTCTGCCAAGAGGGTGTGGCACATAGCTCCCTCGTCATTTCCTTTCTCGATCAAAAATTAATCTCAATTCATCGTAGTTGAGCTTAATGTTCAAAAATAGCCTGTTTTCTTCTCTTCCTTACGGGTGTACTGTATAAGCTTAAAACATATTGTTTAGTAATGCATGCATTCCAGGGGACGTCCATTGGATAAGCATTAGATCAGTTAAACCAGTTGGTAAGCGATAAGACTGTTTCTCTCGATGTAATTTATTTATTACTTTAGGCAAGATAGTGACCCCCCCCCCCCCCCATAACACTTCTAGCGGCATGATAGCCTCGAATCTGAAGAGCATTTTAAAATCCATGATCTACGACACCCAACATGCGAATTCGAGTTCACCCCCCCCCCCCCACCACCAATGGTGCCAGTCTGGCACCAAAGCGGAAATACGTCGTAACATTGAACTTTGATCTATCAGGTTTAGTAGGCAGTCCGACGAATGTCACATCCGTATTCAAGGTGAAACACCAAAAAACCCAAGAAATATGAGGTTTATGGTGCCCTGGCACCATGGTGGCACCACTTTTATTTCCATGGTGGTACAGAAAGTAATTCATGCAAATCCTAAGGTATAATGAGAATTTTTCCTCAATTTCAAAGCTTGGATACAATTAGTAAGCAGTAAAGGAACCAAAATATTGAAAAATCGGATATTTGGTGAATATTATCCCCCCACGCACCCCCTCCCCTTGCGAATTTTGGTACTCTGGTAAAATCATGTACAACTCGGAAGTTATTTGAGTCAAACAAAAAAAGAAACACGCAAATCGGTTGGAAATTGAGGCCTGGGAGGAGTTTACAAGATTATGCACGCAAACGCACGTTTTTTAAGCATTAACCCCCCCTTTCCCCCTCTTAAAAAGCAAAATCCGAAATTCTGGCGCCTAGTCTAGTGCACAACTAGATAGTATTTCGCGTCAAACGAAAAAAGAACCACGAAAATCGTTTGAGAACTAAGGCCTGGCAGAGTACACAAGATTATGCCCAAAAAACGCACGTTTTTCGAGCATTAACCCCCCCTTTCCCCCCCTTAAAAGGCAAAATTCGAAATTCCGGCGACGTAGTGCACAACTAGATAGTTTTCCGCGACGAACAAAAAAAGAACCAGGAAAATCGGTTGAGAACTAAGGCCTGTGCATAGTACACAAGATTTTGTTACACACACACACACACACACATACACACACACACACACACACAGACATACACCTATGGTTTTTTTCGCGGATTTGGATTCAGAATGGTCTAAAACGGATTACTGTGTGGTTATTTTTTTTTTCTGTTGAGTGTTGTCCAACTTCACCCCAGATCGATCGCATAAGGACGCCCAAGTCTTACTGTGGGACGTCCTAAAAATTGGTGAGTTGGTCGTTGGGCAGTAATCAGTTCTGATAGACTTAACTAACAATATCCCAGGCAACGGGGTAAGAGGTAAAAATTTATTCTGACTTTAGAATCACCTTATAAAGAGCGTAGGTACCTAATGAGCAAGAATTGCGAAAATTGCCATCTACTGATCAATTAGTTGAGCTTAATTGAGCGTAGTTGCACACAATCTTCTCAAACAGCCTATTCTTTTTTTAAGGGTATACTGAATGAATTAACCAAATTTGGTGAATATCAGCTAAGCCGTTTGGATGTAACTGAATAAGCTAATAAACAGATGAGAAATATACAGGGTGTCCACAATTAAAACTGTTAATGGGTCGATTCTTCAACTAATTTTCAACAAAAAATTCCTAATAAAATTTCTTTTTAAACCCTTGTTTTTTGGATTTTTGTAGCTTTCAAGTTTTATAACAAAATAGACACATCGTTGGAAAGCGCAATAAATTTTTCATCTTCCTGGGGTATTTGGATTTTTGCCATTAGGTGAAATATTCGAAAAAATGGACAACGCTAAAATTTTTCACTTTCTAAAAATTACTGTGTGTAAGGTATTAAAGCAAAGTGATAAAAACCCGTAAGCGTTTCAGGGAAAACTTGCCCAAAATCTCAGCATTTTAACGGTATCATCAAGAAATTTTTAACAATCGAATTTAGGAGAGAAATTTGAACGCGGGAAAACGTGATTTTGGTTTATTATTTTCAATAATGAACCTTTGGAATCGACCAAGAAAAAAATGGTCAACCCCCCCCCCCTCAAAATTTGTTGGTTTACGTTTCAAGGTACGCAGAAACCAAAAATCGAATACAAATTTGGCCGTCCGTCCGCCGTACGCGGCACTTGTGCCACTTAGCATTAACCGATTTTGATGAAATTTGGTATGTCGGCTCCATTTGGGGTCTAGTTGTGCCCCGAAGATTTTGGTTGATGTAGGTCACTTCTAAGGGTTCCAAAATCAATTTTGAAATTTTGAAAACGCCCTAACTCAAAAAAATTTTGATATAAAGGTATTGTTTTTCCTTCAATTTAGGATTCTATAGAATTTTTTGAGACCACCTGGAGCTCTGTAGGACAAACCTTTCGCTCACTAAGAGAATTTAAAGGTTTTACGTACGATAAATCAGAAACAAGAGTGTGAATCGCAAAAGAGGCCTATTCCCGTTCAAATGTTAGCTGACCGAAATACGATCGTTGTTTTTCTTCAAGTTGGTTGGAGGTAACAATGGCAAAGCCGTGTTCTTTGCAGACGAGTTACATATATAGAAAAATAATAAACTTTGTGTAAAAATTTGCAGCGTTTTTAGAAGCAAATCAGCGTTCTTACATGAGACTCCGGGTTTGGATGAGGGAGGGGGAGGCGCACGGTGTTCCAGAATCGTCAAAAAGCTCTTAAAAATTTTTTAAAAAGTATTTTCTCCAAAAACGGTTCCTGAGAGTGCCATTTCTTGAGTTTTAGGCCTCCACCGTTGATAACAATATGGTGGTTATCATTAAAGTACAGGAAATGAAGAACTTTTCGAAATAATAGTGCAGCAGAATCGTTCTTTCAATTTTACTTGTTCAGACCAACCAGGTTGACTCATGTTTTTTTAGTGGGATGTTCGAATGGCAAAAAAATATTTGTTTATTTTTCGAATCGTCATCAAGAACGGGGCTACTGGAAAAGTAAAGAATGAAATGCATGTATTGACACTAGACATAAACCAGTTGCGGAACCTGCGTCCTTCGGTGATAGAGCTAAACGAATGCGGAAAACGATGATATCGTCTTCCTCACTTCTTTCCGGCCTCAGTGGCAATCAGCGTATTTTAGAATTGGATGCAGAAGCCAAATTGCAGATGCGGATGCTGCTGCCGACAATCATGGACTGTAAAGTCAGGATTACACCCATACACACCTCACTTACACCTTAACTTGTGTCAGTGAGGATTACACCTTGGACGTTGAAGATCCAGCTGTCCTTGATGTCATGGAGGTTGAAGTGAAGAGAGATTAGGTTTAACAGATTTTTTAAAATAATGATTGTTCTTAGCAATTAATAGCATTTAATTTTATAGTCACTCCAATTTAAAGGTGGGTATACTTTATTTTACAAACCCAAAACTCCAATCTAGGAAAAACACTAATTTTCTTAGTAGTTTTAAATTTTCAAATTCTTTTTATTCGACCTTATTAAAAATGTCAAGATAACTTTGGTAACATTTGACTGTCCCTGACTTTGATTGTCATTCGGCTAACATTTGACAGACCTTTATGTGGTTATGAGACTGGTAAGTGTGCTGAATTTCAGGTTTCTAGCTCAACTACTTAAAAATTTGTTGAGTTTTGAGAGCTTTTAGACGGTTCTGGACCATTGTGCGGCGGCGCAGTAGATAGCGCCCACCTTCATCCAACCTTAGAATCTCAAAAAACCTTTTCGTTTGTTAAAAACCACGTCTTTCTGCGTTCAAATACGAATTTCTCCCCTGAATTCGATTGTAAAAATCTCTTGATTTTTGCGTTGTTCAACGCGGCACTACGTTTGAGCACTACGTCCCCTTTTAAGGAGGGAAAGGGGGGTTAATGTTGGAAAAAAAACCTGCGTTTTCGGGTATAATCTTGTATTCTCTGCCCAGGCATCAATTTCCAACCGGTTTGTGTTTCTTTTTTGTTTGACTCAGAAAACTTTCGAGTTATAACCAGAGTATCGATAGTAGCGTGGGGAGGGGACGAGTGGGGGGATAGTATTCACAAAATATACGATTTTTTAAATATTTCGGTTCCTTTATAGCTTACTAATGGTACGCAAGCTATAAAATTTAGGGAAAATCACCATTATACCTCCAGATTATCATGAATTATTCTCTGTTCCGCCTTGGGACAAATTACTGGTGCCACCATGGTGCTGGGACACCAGAAACCACATATTTCGTGGGTTTTTGTGTGTTTCACCTTCAATACGGATGTAAACTTCTAAAGACTACCTACCAAAACTAACAGATGAAAGTTCAACATTACAACGTAATTACCGCTTTGATGAAATAATGACACCATTGGTGGCGGGGGGGGGGGAGATAACTCGAATTCGCGTGTTGAGTGTCGTAGATCATGGATTTAAAATGCTGTTAAAATTCGAGGTACACATGCCGCTAGAAATGTTATGATGGATAGGGGTGAAGGGGGACGGAGACCACTATTAATATAAATGCGTGTTTTATCGCCCAACTACAGGTTTAAATTGAACTAATGCTTATCAATGGGGCATCCTCTAAAATGCTCAAATTGTTTGTTTTAATACCTGAAGCAAAAGCAGTAATTTGAGAAAAGTGAGAATTTTCCGTGTCTTGGTATACTTTTTGGCCAACTTGACCTACTGGAACAAAAATACAACCTACTCTTCTTCCAGAACTTAATTGAAGAATTGGAGGAGTAAGCCAACACCTGAGAGAGAGCTCAGTGTCATCTTTAGCAGTTCTTTATTGAAACCTAGGATTGGGACGCACGTCAGGAACAAGCATTGAAAAAACGTACACACATCTCTGATTAGGGTTGAAGAGGTGGTGGTTTTGAGGTAGCAAAGTGCAGCTTTATTTGTTTACAAACATATTGTTACCAGAAAAAAGCAGAGTTCATACGCCCCAACAAACATCGTGATCCTTATGACAAACGAAAATGAGAAAACTTCTTCTGGTTTTGAAGTGTTTCGAAGGTGATCGAAATTTGTGGAAATAATTGTTGAAGTTATGGAATATGAAGTTCAAAAAAGCTTTATTTTACCTCTATTTAACGACTTGAGAGGTTCCAGGAGCGTTATCACTTCGAGAACCCGAATCGAGTATATCGCGCGAATTCGAAAATTACAGAGACGCGACGGTGACGACCGTCCGCTCGTCAACACTCGCCGACTCCGCGGTCATGACTGAGCTTTCCGGCCCCCGAGCAAGCGGTGGAGACGGCGGGGGCGGCGGAGGCGGAGCTGGCGGTGACTGGCGGGACCCCCGGGGGTGGAAGCCCAGGGGCTCCCGACTGGTTAGGCAATTGCCCGCAACACCGCCAGGGCTTGCAGGAACTCCATGATACCTCCGATTTCTACTACTGTCTTCTCACACCATGATGACGAGGGGACGGCCCTCTACAGGGTGTAACGGTTAAGGTCGTACAACCGGCCGGGGTTCGGTTTTACAACTAATTTGTGACTCTTTTTGTCTCTTGACTTTTTTTTCTTAACCCCCTTAAAATTGGACTTTTTTCACTTCTAAGATTTTTTTCGTATTTTCGACTTTACGCCATTAAAACAGCCATAACTCCCTTGTTTTTCCGTTAAAATTCAAATGTAATTATACCGTTGGAAATAACGTTAAATTCTCTATCTCCCTAGTGTTAAATAAAACTTTTTGAAGAAGACTAAGATGTTGAAAAATGAGCCCGAATAGTAAAATCTCGAAAATCTCGGAAACGTTTTGTTTTTTCAAACATTTGTAACACTAACTGAAACTGCCGGTTAAGTTCTCACTGTAACCCCAAAAGTTGACCCAAAATCTCAGCTTTCCAACGGTATGGTCATACAATTGTTTACAGTGGACTAATGGTGTAAAATCCTCGTTCCCCTGCCAAAAACCGTGGATCTTCCAGTAAAAATCGACGTTTTTCGCGAAAGACATTTTTGCCCTAAAATGAGTTAGACAGCCATCTTTTCGTATATCTCACTGAGTCAAATGATGACACAAGACTTACCGAAAAAGCAGTCACTGATATCTTGTCCAATTCACTTTCCGAAAATTGTCTTAATTTCTGTTTATTTGTATGCCGTTTTATGAGTGTATGAGTTTTATGAACTGCTATTTTGTTTTAGACAGGTTATTATGAACAGGGTGGTTTGATTACTTGCGATGTGGGGAGGAGGATGGACATTAAAAACATACCTTTGACCTTATTGTCGACCATAGTAACGTTAGTAACTTGGCCGATCTAGTAATAAAAAAATTGGCGTACAAATTAAGAGAAATTAAGACAATTTTCGAAAAGTGAATTGGACAAGATATCAGTGACTGCTTTTTCGATAAGTCTTGTGTCATCATTTGACTCAGTGAGACAAAGTACGAAAAGATGGCTGCCTAACTCATTTTAGGGTAAAAATGCTGATTTTCGCGAAACGTCGATTTTTACTGGAAGATCCACGGTTTTTGGCACGGGAACGAGGATTTTAAACCATTAATCTACCGTAAACAATTTTATGAACATACCGTTGGAAAGCTGAGATTTTGGGTCAACTTTTGGGGTTACAGTGAGAACTTAACCGGCAGTTTCAGTTAGTGTTACAAACGTTTGAAAAAACGAAAAATTTCCGAGATTTTACTATTCGGGCTCATTTTTCAACATCTTGGTCTTCTTTAAAAAGTTTTATTTAACACTAGGGAGATAGAGAATTTAACGCTATTTCCAACGGTATAATTACATTTGAATTTTAACGGAAAAACAAGGGAGTTATGGCTGTTTTAATGGCGTAAAGTCGAAAATACGAAAAAAATCTTAGAAGTGAAAAAAGTCCGATTTTAAGGAGGTTAAGAAAAAAAAGTCACAAATTAGTTGTAGAATCGAACCCTGGCCGGTTGTACGACCTTAACCGTTACACCCTGTAGAGTGATTCACAGATAAGAGATGGCGCCATCGCATCAATATTTTTCCCAGTTTTTCTCATCTTCCACAAAACATTTGTTCAATTGGAAAACTTTAACGTCGGTAACCTCCCTTTAAGAATTTTTTTATTATTTTCAATAATAAACCTATGGAATTGGCCAAGAAAACGCGTTTTATCAATTTTATTTACAAACTCAGTAGCAGTACTTGGCCTCCTATTGTAGGTCCTGTACACTTGTGATCTTCCCTAATGAGGGATCACCCTGGTATTATTTGTGATACTGCGGTCCTTGCCATTGGTGAAGACTATCGCGAAAGAAAAAAAATTTCTCCCTTACAGGGGCTATGGAATTGGCCAAGAAAACGCGTTTTATCAATTTTATTTACAAACTCAGTAGCAGTACTTGGCCTCCTATTGTAGGTCCTGTACACTTGCGATCTTCCCTAATGAGGGATCACCCTGGTATTATTTGTGATACTGCGGTCCTTGCCATTGGTGAAGACTATCGCGAAAGAAAAAAAATTTCTCCCTTACAGGGGCTATGGAATTGACCAAGAAAATGCGTTTTATCAATTTTATTTACAAACTCAGCAGCAGTACTTGGCCTCCTATTGTAGGTCCTGTACACTTGCGATCTTCCCTAATGAGGGATCACCCTGGTATTATTTGTGATACTGCGGTCCTTGCCATTGGTGAAGACTATCGCGAAAGAAAAAAAATTTCTCCCTTACAGGGGCTATGGAATTGACCAAGAAAATGCGTTTTATCAATTTTATTTACAAACTCAGCAGCAGTACTTGGCCTCCTATTGTAGGTCCTGTACACTTGCGATCTTCCCTAATGAGGGATCACCCTGGTATTATTTGTGATACTGCGGTCCTTGCCATTGGTGAAGACTATCGCGAAAGAAAAAAAATTTCTCCCTTACAGGGGCTATGGAATTGGCCAAGAAAACGCGTTTTATCAATTTTATTTACAAACTCAGTAGCAGTACTTGGCCTCCTATTGTAGGTCCTGTACACTTGCGATCTTCCCTAATGAGGGATCACCCTGGTATTATTTGTGATACTGCGGTCCTTGCCATTGGTGAAGACTATCGCGGAAGAAAAAAAATTTCTCCCTTACAGGAACTATGGAATTGACCAAGAAAATGCGTTTCAGCAATTTCATTTACAAACTCAGCAGCAGTACTTGGCCTCCTATTGTAGGTCCTGTACACTTGCGATCTTCCCTAATGAGGGGATCACCCTGGTATTATTTGTGATACTGCGGTCCTTGCCATTGGTGAAGACTATCGCGAAAGAAAAAAAATTTCTCCCTTACAGGAACTATGGAATTGACCAAGAAAATGCGTTTCAGCAATTTCATTTACAAACTCAGCAGCAGTACTTGGCCTCCTATTGTAGGTCCTGTACACTTGTGATCTTCCCTAATGAGGGATCACCCTGGTATTATTTGTGATACTGCGGTCCTTGCCATTGGTGAAGACTATCGCGAAAGAAAAAAAATTTCTCCCTTACAGGGGCTATGGAATTGACCAAGAAAACGCGTTTTATCAATTTTATTTACAAACTCAGCAGCAGTACTTGGCCTCCTATTGTAGGTCCTGTACACTTGCGATCTTCCCTAATGAGGGATCACCCTGGTATTATTTGTGATACTGCGGTCCTTGCCATTGGTGAAGACTATCGCGAAAGAAAAAAAATTTCTCCCTTACAGGGGCTATGGAATTGACCAAGAAAACGCGTTTTATCAATTTTATTTACAAACTCAGCAGCAGTACTTGGCCTCCTATTGTAGGTCCTGTACACTTGCGATCTTCCCTAATGAGGGATCACCCTGGTATTATTTGTGATACTGCGGTCCTTGCCATTGGTGAAGACTATCGCGAAAGAAAAAAAATTTCTCCCTTACAGGAACTATGGAATTGACCAAGAAAATGCGTTTCAGCAATTTCATTTACAAACTCAGCAGCAGTACTTGGCCTCCTATTGTAGGTCCTGTACACTTGTGATCTTCCCTAATGAGGGGAACACTCTGGTATTATTTGTGATACTTTGTAATACTTCGGTCCTTGCCATTGGTGAAGACTATCGAGAAAGAAAAAAAATTTCTCTCCTAGAGGAAAACACAATAGATCATGGATATGTCCATTGTTTCTATGAATAAAAATAATTTTTTTCTTAAAAAAGTTTTTAGAGAAACTTGCTTCATAGCTAGAGCTACCTGCTTCATAGCTATGAGTTTTGTTTACTAGTTGCATCATTGCATTTATCGTGGTAAAAAAGTGTTGCGAAAAATTCCTTAACCCCCAGCCAAAAGACATACTCATATGAAAAATGTTTAAACGCTCCTCAAATTTTTTTGGTTTGCATTTCAAGGTACGTGGAATCCGAAATTCGAATGGAAAATTGTCCGTCCGCCCGCCGTTCACTTTTTCTTTAGCAACCACGGACCGATTTGGTTCAAATTTGGTATATGGGCTCCATTTGGGGTCTAGTTGTGCCACGAAGCTTTTGGTTGATGTCAGTCACTTCTAAAGGGTGAAAATCGAGGGTTGAAATTTTCGAGTCAAGCTCAAAAACTCTCGAAATAAAGGTATCGTTTTTTAACTAATTTTATTAATAATAGTATTGAATTTTTTAAAATTTTTGAGACCACCCGGAACTCTGTAGGACAAACTGTTCGGTCCCGACGAGTATTTAAGGGTTTTCCTTCGATAAAACAGAATCACGAGTGTGAATCACAAAAGAGGTCTAATCTCCGTTCAAATTTCATCTGAGTAAAATGCGATCGCTGTTCATTTCTTCGATTTGTATTCAGTTTTGCTGAAGCAAAAACTGAACAACCAGTAAACAAATTTCCACATAAAGCTCTCTATTTTAACATGTTTAATGTTTTAGGGCTGGGGGTCATTCTGTGAATTCCGACACGCAAATCTGCAACGCTTTTTTTTCTTAGTTACCACGGACCGATTTCTTAGTTACCACGTTATATCGGCTCCATTTGGGGTCTAGTTGTACCAAGATGGTCACTGATCAGCTGAGTGAGCTCCAAGGCCATTTTCTCTCCTGTTGAACGCAGGAAGCTGAAATTTGAGAAGCAGGGTCAATGGAGAATGCTGAAGGCGCCTGAGTGGTCACTGATCAGCTGAGTGATCGGCAATCTAATTTCTCCCTTGCGAGGGAAAAACATTAAACACGATTTAATGTTTTTCCCTCGCAAGGGAGAAATTTTTATAATTTTACAAATGTTTTCTCGTTCATTTTGAATCGAGTGTGAAGCGTTTAGTTCTTTCTAATAAACTTGATTATGAAGGTGTGAAGGCAGTATGGTGTGGTAGGTAGTACCTCCAATAGCTGGTAGGTACAAAAAAGTTGGTAGGTAAAAAAACGCTGCAAATCATTGCCCAAAGGTTTATTATTTTCTGTATAGATCACCCTTCTGTATAGATCCCTCCCTACCAACCGTAGGTATCTACTGCCTACTAGGGCATTTTTGAAAATGTCAACCCTTCTTTTCCATTTGGTTGGTGGTTGGGGTTGAAATTTTCAAAAATGCCCCAGTAGGCAGTAGGTACCTACGGTTGGTAGGGAGGGTTCTATACAGAAGGGTGATCTATACAGAAAATAAAAACCTTTGGGCATTGATTTGCAGCGTTTTATTCAATTTTTGGATTCTACGTTCCTTGAAACGTAAACAACTAATTCTGAGTGTGGGGTGTGGGAGGGGGGGGGGAGTTTTTTCTTGGTCGATTCCGATCGTTCAGTATTGAAAATAATAAACCACAAAACACATAGATAGTCTCTGACGAGTTTTGCACTTTTTTGTTCTATCACAATACTTCTAGTGGAATAAATAAATATCCCCCTGTCCTATAATAAAGGGTCCCTTTCCCCTCCTCCTCCCTACGGTCATTATAATTTCATTAATTTAGTATTTTCAGCGCCATTTTTAAATTTGGACCATTGACTGACAATGACTGCACTCTTTATACCCAAAACATGATGGTGTAAAAAAAATTTTTAGGTGTGCTGGATTTGGTGGAAAATTGGAGTTCCCGACTAAGCTGCATCGACGAGCTGGCAACGACAAGCCACAAAGCAGGAGCTCAACCAGTGTTACGAGGGTAGCACTTATCTCCATCCACCACGTCGCATCACAATCGTATCCCCTCTACAGACCATATTGATTCACCCAATCAATCCTGCCCTTCGGAGTTAATGAGGTTTTAGGTACTCGATTGCCTTCACTGCAAACGTCACGTACGACTCCGGATGTTTCTCCCACCAAAAAAAAATGTTGTTTTGCTCTTGATGGTGACACTCGAGGTTGGAGTTTCACTCCCATTCTTGCCAATCAAAGGCTTTTCACTCTTATGACCTCACAAAAATAAAAATTTTTACGTATTGGAAAGCGCTGCTGATTATTACAAAAAGGTTTATTATTTTTCTGTACAGATCACTCGCCTGCAAAGAACACATCTTTGCCATTGCCACTAACTACCAACCATATTTTCGCTTCACAATCAAGTTTATTTTGAAAAAATAACGCTTCACACTCATCTACTAAGGTACTACTTCATCGCTATCCACTAAGGTTGTTCATGGTCCACTAAGGGGTATTCATGGTCTGGAAGATTCGACGTCGAATCTTCAAATTTGGAGATTCGACGAGAGTCAATGCGCATGCGCACCGGCTAATACGACGATTCGATTTACCACGGGCTGAAGGCGTCGTAAATCGGGATTCGACGTCGAATTACAAAATGTGATCCTAGCGCTAGCGGCAGTTGTACAAAGCAACTATCAATACATCAACAAACAGATCTTCTCGTCCTTTCATTTTGAGTTTTTCAACACCTTTTTTGTTTTATATTCCGTTTTTCAGTTCGTTTATTTATTTTCTATTCTGTTCGAAGCGGGTTTTTTTCTCGATTAAAATTTAATGAGTGGAGCTTACAGTGGCGCCTCCTCCAGACAAACATAGCAAACACTGTTTGCCTTACTACAAATATGCAAATAAAAAAATTAATTTTTGTTGAGATTCTCCTATATTTCCATTTATGGAAGTAATATTTAGCCGATTTTGGAAAACTTTTATAATATTTAGAGACTATTAAATAGTAAATAATATAATAACGAAATTTTCGTTATTATCAAGGAAGTTAGATTAATAGGAGAATGGAATAAGAAAGTACGTATTTTGTCTTGGATACTAGCCCGCAACACACCAGAGTGTTGAAAATGTCGGTAACTATGACGGTTGCGGATGATACGCGAACTAGCGCGGGCGATGCAAGGCTTGTCTCCGGTACTCTGCGATGCAAGGCAAGCAGTTCGAAAAAATGAATTTTTCGGGACTGTTTAGAGTGAGAGGCGACGATCGGCGGGGCGGCGGGGGGTCAGCGCGGGGTCAAGTATTGCTATACCCCCACTACCACGCTATCAGCTGTTGCAAACAGTCGGAAAACTGTTTCGTGACCTTGAAGCAGCTGTTTGACGTTGGCTGGTGTCTCGTTCCCGATTTTATTGTATTTCTCTGTACCTAATCGTTTTTCTAGTTGCTAGACACTTGGAAATAATTGCGTAACATTGTAGAATGAAGGTTTCACGTCTTATTAGGTCTAAATTCAGTGTCTCTTTTTTGGTTTATTATTTTGAAGAAAAAAAGTTTGAGCACCCTCAAAATCCGTTGGTTTACGTTTTAGGTAGGTACGTGTAGATTTTGAAAATCGAATATAAAAAAATCCGTCCGTCCGCGGAATTTTTCTTGATTATTATGGACTGATTTTGATGAAATTTGGTATATGGGATTCAATTTGGGGTCTAGTTGTGCCCAGAAGCTTTTGTCAGTTAGTTCTAAGCGGTGAAATGGAAGGGATGTAACTTCCAAAGGCGCCCTATCTCGAAAACTCTCGATGTGAAGGTATTGTTTTTTCACAAATTAAAGATAGGTACCTACCATTGAACTTTTAGAATCAAACGAGACCACTCATAGCTTTTGAGGACAAACTATTCGTTCCCTACGAGAACTTCAGGGTTGAACTTACGATAAATCAGAAATTATCTTTCAAATTTTAGCTAACCAAAATGAGATCACCAATCGTTCCTTTGGGTTGTACTCGGTTTTGCTTCCTTAGCAACCAGTAATAAAATTTCTAAACCAAGGAATTCTTTAGTTCTTCGAATGGAGTGTGAAGCGAGTAGATCTTCCAAATAAACTTGATTGTGAAGATAAAACATGGTTGGTAGGTGGTGACAATGGCAAAGCTGAGTTCTTTGCTGGCGCATGATATATACAGAAAAAAATGAACCTTTGTGTAATAATTTGCAGCCTAGCTGTTTGCCTGACGAATATTTTCACCCGACGCCCCTGGGAGCTGAGCCACCCAAGTGGCTAAGAAAAAACGCAACCTTCTGATGATCTGCTGGAGAAGTGGAAATATTGCTTGCTGGCATTAAAGCGAGCATACCACATTCTCCATTCTAGCATCGAACATATTTCAGCCATGAGCTAAGTACCAAAATGCGTTCAAAATTGTGTGACGGGAGTAGTAAGGGTTTTTCTTAGAGAGAAGACTCCTTATCGGTAGGTGCCTATTCAGAAGCATGATCTAGCCATAGATTTTTTCGTTCGTGTACTCGGAACCTGGTTAAAGGATTTAATTAGGAACCTGTGGGGTATTCTCATTTTAAAACTAAAAGGAAATTAATGAACATGCGGTTCTTTTGACACTGACTTGGTTATCATCTGATGCCGCAAGGAGCGCTACGCAAAATTCGATTTTCGACGATTTGACGGGAGAAATGGAGCCTCATGAGATCCTCGAGTTTACGACGATTCGAAATACGACGATTCGATATACGACGATTCGACGATCGAATCAGACCATGAATACCCCTAATACTAAATGAACGAAAATTTGATTACTGGTTGCTAAGGACGCAAAAATTTAGGTCAGATAAAATTTCGACGTAAGTTTTTGTCGTAAGTCCAACCCTTAAGTTCTCATAGGGAACAAACGGTTGGTCCTACAGACCTCTGGGTAGTCTCATTCGATTCTAAAAATACAATACGATTTTAAATCGATGAAAAAACAATACCTTTATTTCAAAAGTTTTTCAGCTAGGGCGCTTTTGAAAATGTCAACCCTTAGGAGTGACTGACATCAACCAAAAGCTTCGGGGCACAACTAGACACCAAATTTCATCAAAATCGAGGTAACTAAAGGAAGTGCCGCGTAAGGCGGACGGACGGACAAATCTTTATACGATTTTTGGATTCACCGTACCTTGAAACATAAACCAACAAATTTTGGGAGGGGGATAAACAATATTTTTTCTTAGTCGATTCCAAACGTTCATTATTTGAAATAATAATCCAAAACGTCTGCCAGGTGGATGTGGCACAATGTCTGTATCTTTCTCCTACCTATTACACGATTGAATGTATGATCTGATGGGAAATCATCAAAATGTCAATCCTTAAGAGCCCTTCAAATCGGGTGGAAACAGTAGTCTTCAAGCTCGACAGGCTTTTCAATTATTCAAAGTAAAACTTGGTCATTGAGGTAAACACTAAATTGCTAGCACTTTTTTCAAGCTTTTCTTTAAAAAAATTCGGTCATTCTGGTATAATTACAAAATTTTTCATATTGAATGAATAGGTAGAGTTCCTATTCAGTTTCCTGGGAGTCGTCATGGCCGCCTTTCAGCGAGATTACTCTTCTTCTTCGCCTTCTTCTTCCTACATCCATCTGTGTGACGTCACACAGATGGATGTAGGAAGAAGAAGGCGAAGAAGAAGAGTAATCTCGCTGAAAGGCGGCCATGACGACTCCCTTGTAAACAAAGGAGGTTTTTAATTATGCCAATCTGTGCGGTTATTAGTTGCTCTTCTCGTCCCGGAAGCGGTATTCAATTTTTTGGTTAGCCAAAAGTTATTAGAAACAGTGTGGAAAGACAAGAAAACTTTCCGAAAAAAGAAGGATATCAGCCTTTTGGCGTCGCTGCTTCGCAGCATTCCTAACAACCATGATATTCGATGAACTGACACTTTTATAACCAGCTTCAAATTATCTAGTTCCACTTGTGTTGTCGTTCGACTCCCGTATCGTGTGCGTTGAGGTTGTGCTTTCATTTGTACAACAGTTTTCTTTTTTCATCAGTACATCAGTTTGTTTCCCCGGGAAATATCACGTTGTTCACCTCTCAAAACCAGTGTCTAGTTCCACTTGTGTTTTGTTCTGTCGTTCATCTCTCGTATCCCGAGTTGTGGTTCTCAATTTCAGCTTTCATTTGTACAAGTTTTCTTTTTCATCAGTTAGGTATTTGTTTGTTTCCCCGGGAAATATCATGTTGTTCACCTCTCGAAACCAACTGCTCATCACGAAAATTCTGTAATCTTCACATCAAGTTCATGGTGTAGGTTCTGCCTATCGTTAATTCTGTGCGAATTGTATATTGTTTCAATGTACAATGAAATTTCTGAATAAATTGCGTGTTTTTCATTGAATGTTGTACATTATTCCATTATAATATAATGATATATAATGATATTATATATATATCATATATATGATATTATCAACACACCTAACTACAGATCTACAATAAACAGACGATGGGAGTCAGCTCACGTAAGTAGATACCATTTAGGGTTTCAAGGAAAGAAGTTACAATAGTTATGAAGTTTACCTTTCAAAAATACCTTCTTTTCTAACAATGGTAGGGATTTGGTTCATTATGGATATCTGCATTTAGTTGTTGCGTCTATAAGTTCGTGTATCAATCATAGTAGGATTGATCTGTACAACTTTCCTGTTTGTGAAAGTCTGTATGTGCGTGGTAGTTAGAAACAAAACACTTGCTCTAAACTATCTAGAGATATGTTGTTGGACAACTAATGAACCAGTAGATAGGTAGCTACTGAATAATCGGTACCTAGTTATTACTTATATGAGACCCAAAAAAATGCATTGAGAACTCTGGAAAATCTAGGTTTGTGGTGTTCACTAGGTACTTTCTAAAGGCGAATACGCTCAACCATCAGTAGGTAGGAACGTTTTATATTGCAATCTAAGGTCAGATTGGGATGTAAATAGGCACTTGTCTCTGGTTCTCTACGTGAGTAGGTATCTGTTATCTATCAACACTCTTAACTACAGATCTACAATAAACAGAATATCAGTTCACGTAAGTAGGTACAATTTAAGGTTTCAAGAAAAGAAGTTCGTAGGTACAACATTTATAAAATTTACCTTTGAAAAATACCGTCTTTAGCAGTTAGTTGTCTGTAAGTTCGTATATCACTATATCTATCGTAGTAGGTTTGATCTGTACTTCCTTGTTTGTGAAAGTCTGTACGTCCGTGATAGGTAGAAACAAAACACCTCCTCTAAACTATCCAACCACTATGTTGTTGGACAAACAATGAACAAGGAGACAGAGAGCCACTGCAAAATCGGTAGTTGTTATGTTTGAGACCCAAAAAAATGCAGTAAGAACTCTGGAGAATCTAGGTTTCTGGTGTTCACTAGGTACTTTCCGAAGGTGAAGGATCAAAAGGTAGGAAGGTTTCATATCACAATGTAGGGTCAGAAAAGGATGTAAATAGGCACTTATCTCCATGTAAATAGGTTGTCGCTACGTTTGAACTTGGCGGTAGCCAGAGAGAAGGGGAAGAAAGGGAGGAGAAGGAGGGGGGTTAGGATGAGGTGGAAGGCCGGTAGAGCCAGTAGTGGTGAGAACAAGGTAGTGAGACGAAACGTGCTGCACTTGGGTGAGTTTGATATGTTTGTACTGTTTACATATGGTCGCTTTTATAATATTATGTTCTCATACTACCTTGTTATGGTTTTTACACTTATATGGACAATCACAACCGCTTGGCAGTAGCCCCTATAATGTTTACACTTATGGTTTACACGGTACACGTATTTTACACTGTTTATACCAACAAGAGAGGCATGGGAGCACCTAGAAGGGGAGTTGTGGAGGGTGCTATTAGGCTACAAGCCTTTGGGGCTACATGCGGTTCTTTACACGTGAAATGGTGAAATAAACACATTAAGATACTCTGGGATTCGGAATAATCGCTATCGCATAGGAATGCGATTTGCGACATGGTGGAGATGCGAACCTTCCCCCATAAGCTTGGACCCCCTTCCCCCCCGGCCCCTTGTTGTGGAATGTTTCCCCCTCGGACCTCCATTCCCCTCCTCACCATCTTTCTACGCCGGGTGGGCTGTCACAAGGAGGTTCCAAATGTTGTTTTTCTAGTGAAGACTTCGGAAAGACAAAGTCCACTCCGTTTGCAATCTTTATCGGTAACTGGCTAACCAACTAATTTTATACCTTCCATTACCTACTAGACAATTCGAAACTGGAATAAATGAGACTCCATCAGATTGAAGTAATTAGTAACCAATTTCAAATTATTATTTTTAAGTAGGTACATATAAATACCTAGTAACTTTAATTTGATATTTTTCTTAACATTTCTACAAACACCTGCAGCGTTTACCCTTTTCCACAGGTTTTGTTTACCTTTCACACACTTAGATGGTTTTACCGTTTTTATGATCGATGTTTTTGGTTTTTATACACAACGCTCATTATTTTTTGTAATTTGGGCTCAAGTTACATAAATTCAACACACAAGTTGAAGCCATTGTGTTTTAGTTGCTTTCTGGCATTGTCGTTTTTTTTTTTTTTTCTCAGCATTTCGGTGAATTAGTTGTCCCTACCTTTGGTTGAGTTTTTACACAATGGAGATTATTACTATGTGATTTTTACACGAAATTTGACACGCTCAGTCGTTCACAGGGCCTCAGTCACCATACACACATGGTGATGAGTTTTACACGAAATTTGACACGCTCAGTCGTTCAGAGGGTCTCAGTCACCATACACACATGGTGATGAGTTTTACACGAAATTTGACACGCTCAGTCGTTCAGAGGGTCTCAGTCACCATACACACATGGTGATGATTTTTACACGAAATTTGACACGCTCAGTCGTTCACAGGGTCTCAGTCACCATACACACATGGTGATGATTTTTACACGAAATTTGACACGCTCAGTCGTTCACAGGGCCTCAGTCACCATACACACATGGTGATGAGTTTTACACGAAATTTTACACGCTCAGTCGTTCAGAGGGCCTCAGTCACCATACACACATGGTGATGAGTTTTACACGAAATTTGACACGCTCAGTCGTTCAGAGGGTCTTCATCACCATACACACATGGTGATGATTTTACACGAAATTTGACACGCTCAGTCGTTCAGAGGGTCTCAGTCACCATACACACATGGTGTTGAGTTTTACACGAAATTTGACACGCTTAGTCGTTTACAGAGCCTCAGTCACCATACACACATGGTGATAAAGGGAGCCTCTTGTGTTATACCAAATGGGGTATGACACTTGGACAACTTTGATCTTGCTTTGCCATACACACATGGTATTTGCGTTCCAATGGCATTTACAAATGACTTTGAATGGAGCAGTCTTAGTGTAGTAAATGGAGCCCTCGTGTGTTATGCCAAATGGGGGTATGACACTTTGACACCTCGGTTGGTGTACCATACACAAATGGTAATGGCGTTTAAATGAAATTTACACTTGTCTGTTGATGAAAAGGTATTTATCAATTCGCAGGATGATTCCTTGGTAGGTATTTCATGTGTGGTATGACACTTCGGACTTCTAACACGTTTTCCATACACATATGGTAATTTATTGCGGTTCAAAACCACATACACTCGTTTTATACACACTAGGTGGTTGGTTCAACAATTCCCATACACACATGGTTATTGATCATTGACAGAGTACCATACACAGACGGTAACTCACTTTTCTATATCACACATTTTGACACCAAATATCAATCTAATGGTTTTAAAGGACACCTTATACTTACATCTCCCATGTATGGGGTTTTACACTAAAGCTCATGGGAAGATGTATTGGCCTTTTGTTTCAGACCTCTAACTATGGCTTCATACATGAAAAAGAGGATGGAAATGATGGGGGACAAATTGACAATTGAAATGGGTGTGTGTCAGGAGTTATTAACATTAATTCAACAAGGTCATGTATTATCTGTGGTTGACAAGACAAATATTTCGAAATTAGAAGCTTCAGCGAGTAGACTTAAGGAGGAATTACAAAACTACACAATCCAGCACCAAGGTCCACATTCCGATGAGATGGAAAGTGTGATTGAACAATTGACTACAAAACAGATTTTAGCTGAAGATATGATGTTGGAATTCAACATGGACACGGGACAAGACAATTTTGGAAATAGGTCCATTCAAGGACCATCAAGTGCTCCTCATTACGCTACTCAAACGACTAGTCGCCTTCCAAAACTGGAGCTGCCTCAGTTCACTGGCAATGTTTTGGAATGGCATGAATATTGGAGCCAATTCACAGCCAGTATTGATGGCCGGGTGGATTTGAGCGATGTTGACAAGTTAACCTACCTCCAGAGAACAGTGAGTGGACGGGCCAAAGAACTAATAGCAGGACTGGCGACCACCAATGGTAATTACAAAATCGCTGTTGATTCTTTGAAAGACGAATATGGCGAAGAAGGCATTCTTATTGACGCTCACTACATGGCTTTATTTGACATCACTAAATCGAACTCAGATTTGGGAGAAAATAAAAGAGTTTTAAATGACATTGATAGACATTTGAGAATACTGAATGCTATGGGTGAAAACACTGGGCAAAATAATGCACTCAGAGCCATGATATTAAATAAGTTCTCAGCAGATATCCAAAGTAATCTGCGAATGAAACTTACACCAACTAAAGCTTCAGTTCAACAGATAGTCGATACTTTGAAAACCATCGTCAAAGCTCTGGGGAGTGGTTACACTGATTTACTGAAATCCACAGAATCCAAGGACCCAAAGCCAGTTGGTTTATCATTTACAACCGAAGCACTCTATTCTCAAGAAGATAAACATCGGCCTTCCATCAAATATAATAGAAAGCGAAATCAGAATAATGATGATCGTCATGATAATAAACGAGCAAAGCGCGGATTTGGAGAAACAAAACCCCATTATACACTAAACTCAGGACATAAAAGGTTTCAGAACAAATCGAAAGTATCTAAATTGACAAATAAAGTACTAATTGATCCAGGCCATAAAGATGAACATACAGGCAAAAAGAACCGAGGGCTTTCCTGTGTATTTTGTCAGGGAAACCATATACACGAAAATTGCCGTCGCTTTAAAACCATGGAGGAGAGGAAAGCACAGCTGAAAGGAAGGTGCTTCCGTTGCTTGAAAGAGGAACATACAGCTGCAAACTGCACTGATACCTCAATCTCATGTGTACACTGTGGAAGACAGGGACACCACAACCGCTGCATTTGCCCCAAAATATGTGGTAAAGGAGGGACTGTTGCGTTGGTTGCACACCAAGATATTGACTCCATCTTACAGACAGCAGTAGCACCAATCTCAGATGGGAAAGGAAAATTTGTGAGTGCTAAACTCCTTTTTGATTCTGGTAGCCAACGGACATACATACACTCGACACTGGCAAAGAAACTCAATTTGAAAGCTCTGGAACAAACTTCTTTGACAATTTTCACCTTTGGTTCAACTACACCCAAGACAATTACAGTCGATTTAGTGTCACTTTCGATCAAAACTAAAGACCATTCTATTGAAGTCTTAGCCTATGTTGTCCCATCGACAACTGGGAAAATACCGTATAACAGTAGCATCAGATCAAGGCTTATCAAACAGTTTCCATCACTGTGTTGGGCCAATGACAGTGAAGAGGACGCTTATGCAGACATCATTGTTGGCATTGATTATTACTACAAATTTGTGCTTCCTGATAGACAAGAAATAGCTGAAAACCTCTACATTGTCAACACTGTACTTGGATGGATCCCATCTGGCAATTTCAAAAACGTCGCTTCAACTAGCTATCAACTCTCAGTACTCACCTATGTGGAGCAGGGCTGTATTTGTGGCACAGAAGATGTATTTATAAGGCCAGACCCTGCCATCAGAAGGGATAGCAACATCAAGATGCTCTGGGAACTTGAAGCCATTGGAATTACAGACTCACCAAAAGTAGTTCAGGATGAGGAAATAATAGAATACTTCAATAAAACTACCAAATACATCAACAACAGGTATTATGTGAAATGGCCATGGGTAGAATTCCCTCCACACCTACCAAAAAACTTTGGACTGGCTGCTGGTAGACTAAACTCATTAATAAAGAGACTGGACCCACATCAGAGACAACTATACAATGAAATTATAATGGAACAAGTCAACAAAGGCATTATCGAGGTTGTACGCGGACCTGACTCTTCCGAATCACATCCAATACACTATCTTCCACATCACTGCGTAATCACAGAAGCAAAATCTACAAAATTGAGGATAGTGTATGACGCATCAGCAAAAATTAAAGGTCAGTGCAGTCTGAATGAACTTCTGTATAAGGGACCACTTATGTTGGAAGACCTATGCACACTGTTGTTGAAATTCAGATGCAATAAGATTGGTGTAATCGCTGACGTGGAGAAAGCTTTTCTTCAAGTCGGTCTCCAGAAGGAAGATCGTGACGTTACACGTTTTTTATGGGTCAAAAATGTTGACGCAGCGCCATCTGAACAGAATCTCATCCACCTGAGATTTTGCAGAGTCCCATTTGGCATAATTTCTAGTCCTTTTCTCTTGGCAGCAACAATTCGTTTTCACCTTACACGATCTGACACAGTGTATGCACGCCAGCTGGCAGAGTGCTTATATGTGGATAACCTAGTAACTGGAGTAGAACACCACACACAGGCTAGCAATTTATACAGGGCGGCTAAGAGGAGTCTTGATGAATTGTCCATGAATTTGAGAGGGTGGAACTCAAATGACAAGAGCTTTGTAAATTCACTTCCTCAACCGCAAAGAGACATAGAAGATGTTGTTTCAGTATTGGGTTTGAAGTGGGATACAATTGGAGACACACTTCAGGTAGCTTTCATAGCAACTAAGCTCATAAAACCCGCAACCACCAAGAGACAAGTACTTCAGATAATTGCATCAGTGTTTGACCCTTGTGGATTCGTTTCACCTCTCACTCTTCCCACTAGAGTGTTTCTACAAAACCTTTGGGAGAAAGGCTTAAATTGGGATACCCCACTTTCGTCAGAACAAGGCACAGCATGGAGTGAATGCGTTCGCTACCTACTTCAGGTACCTAATTTTGTCACACCTCGTTGTTATTTGCCTTCAGGCTCTATTACTCCAACCAGCGAACTACACTGCTTCACAGATGCGTCGAAAGACGCATATGTGGCAGTTGTTTATATCCGTGTTCCATATACAGACCAGTATAAAGTGGGATTTATTATGTCGAAGTCTAGAGTTACTCCACTTCAAAGGAAAGAGGGTCTCACTATACCTAAGTTGGAGTTGTTAGCTGTGGTCATTGGCGCAAGATTACTTTCATACGTTGGTAAAGCACTGAACCTGTCCTCCGCTAATACATTTCTATGGACTGATAGTCAAGCAGTGCTTGGATGGTTACAGACTGATAGACTACTTCCTCCATGGGTTTCAAGGAGAGTTGGAGAAATTCATAAATCAAAAAATATTCGTTTCCGATATGTTCCTACAGATAGCAATCCAGCTGACATTGCCACCCGACCTTTGATCATGGATGGTATTCCAGACATGTGGCTGAATGGACCAGACTTCTTACGTCACCCCATTGAACAATGGCCTTCTCCTTATAGCAAATATACACCAGATATTACAGAACAGGATGCCTGTCATGACACTAGAGATGGTCTCATGACCTTTGGAATGTCTAATACAACTGAGACTGATCTGAATTTAGACTTACCTTCCTATGGCAGTAACCTTCCACAATCCACAATCAAAGCTTTACAAAGACGTCATTTTCCAGATGAGATATCCCAAAAAACGACCAACTTGACACGCTCCTTGAACACTTATATGGATCAAGATGGCATTATACGATGCAAAGGACGCTATGACAATGCTGCATTACACTTTGAACAGCGATGTCCAATACTCCTACCCAAGGACTCGGAGATAACATCTTGGGTCATACAGAGGATTCACACTGACAATTATCATGTAGGAGTGTCACACACACTATCACTGTTGCGTCATCGATACTGGGTACCCCATGGAAGACAAGTGGTAACTAAAGTCCTCAAACGGTGCGCAGAATGTGTTCGGTATGGTGGAGGTCCCTTCAGGTTACCCACCATGGCAGACCTACCGTACGAAAGAATCAATTATAGTTCACCTTTCACATACACAGGTCTAGATTATTTAGGCCCCCTGGTGGTATCTGAGCAAGGTGTTTCTAAAAAACGATGGGTCTGTTTATTTACATGCATGGCAGTGAGAGCGGTTCACCTAGAAGTTGTTGAAAACTTGTCGGCAGATGAGTTCATAGGATGTTTGCGACGTTTTGTCTCTACTCGGGGCACTCCAAAGATAATTCTGTCTGACAATGCAACCCAATTTAAACTAGCAGCAGATGTTCTTGCTGCACCTGTAGTTCAGCAGAATGGTATTGAATGGAAATTCATAACAGAATTGTCCCCATGGAAAGGAGGCCTTTATGAGCGCTTAGTGGCATTGGTAAAACATTGTCTTTACCGTACCATAGGGAAATCACTGTTGAGTGATAGCCAACTAAGGACAGTAATGAAGGAAATTGAAGGGACACTTAACACAAGACCTCTGACTGTTGTTGGACCTGATATGGAGCAAGTGCTAACTCCAGCTCATTTTTTGCGTACATGTGGTCCACCTGATTTACCACCACCAGAGAGAGAATCAGCTCGTTTTCCAACTGACATTCAACGACGTGTAATTGAGGGTTGGAAGTACACTAACACCCGGCTCACTAGTTTCCAAGAAATGTTTGTAAATCAATATCTTCTTGGGTTGAGAGAACGGCACTACCCACACCTAAAACAACCACGTGTTCTCTGCCCTAAAAAGCCTAGCTTGGGTGATATCGTTCAGATTAAAGGAACTACAAACAATCGATCATTGTGGAAGGTGGGTAAGATCTCAAGGCTTCCCAAGAGCTCAGATGGTGCCATCCGCACAGCTCAGGTTACACTTGGCGATGGTACAGTGCTCCAGAGATCTATTGGGCATCTCTATCCATTAGAGATGCAAGTATCTCAAACGCATGAATCCCTTGACAATACAAATGAAACCAGTCTTACTCATTCTTCGGAAACACATGTTGATAACAACCCCCTTGACACACATGATCATGTAGCCACCCCATCTCAACACCAAGGCACATCCGCATCCACTTCGTTGGAAAGAAGACCTCACCGTGCTGCTGCTCATCAAGCACGCCAGCGTATTCGTCAGTGGACATCATCCATGTTCTCCCTCGCTGTTTCTGCCAGGGTTACTCAGTGACATGTTAGGGACTAGATCAATCCTGCTTTTACTCCTTCATATACTTTGTTGATCTATCCAGTTTGTCTTCCATTTTGAAATTGTGACAAGGATTTTTTGTTGGGTTTATTTTACAAATTTGGCCAGCTGCATTGGTGATATATGTTTTGGTACAATAAAATGTGAGTAATTCTTGAAGTTGGATGTATGCTTATTCATTTTTTTTTTCTTTTCCTCGGGAGTGTCGCTACGTTTGAACTTGGCGGTAGCCAGAGAGAAGGGGAAGAAAGGGAGGAGAAGGAGGGGGGTTAGGATGAGGTGGAAGGCCGGTAGAGCCAGTAGTGGTGAGAACAAGGTAGTGAGACGAAACGTGCTGCACTTGGGTGAGTTTGATATGTTTGTACTGTTTACATATGGTCGCTTTTATAATATTATGTTCTCATACTACCTTGTTATGGTTTTTACACTTATATGGACAATCACAACCGCTTGGCAGTAGCCCCTATAATGTTTACACTTATGGTTTACACGGTACACGTATTTTACACTGTTTATACCAACAAGAGAGGCATGGGAGCACCTAGAAGGGGAGTTGTGGAGGGTGCTATTAGGCTACAAGCCTTTGGGGCTACATGCGGTTCTTTACACGTGAAATGGTGAAATAAACACATTAAGATACTCTGGGATTCGGAATAATCGCTATCGCATAGGAATACGATTTGCGACATAGGTATTCTTGTAGTAATACATTTGTTAATGTGGCGAATAAATATTCCAATTTTCATTCTGAAAAACTTATTTCGAGAGTTTTTAATTGACACTAATGATTGTGTCAGCCTGGTTTGCTTGTTAGCATCACAGTTGACACCTGTCCTTTGTGTCAAGACCCCTCAGTGTCTGTATCAGCTGTTTGCAATCTGATCGCTACTTACGATTACATAATTGCTTTAAAAGAATAGAAAGAAGAAAACAATGAATATACCACTATCATTCTGTTTGCATACCAAGAAATAAGACCTATTTGGTATGTAAACAGAATGACCTTGCTGACAGGGGAGTCGAAATGGCGCCCTTTCACGACCAGCTGGTCGGGTCAGCTGAGAAGATTAGGTTTGATAACCTAAGATAGGTTAAATTGAGTCTCACGGATATCACCCATTCAGGATGTTCCATGTTAAGGACCGGAAAACTTCGGGAGTCGATTCTACCACAGCTTATTTAACCCATTCGATGCGGGAAAAAAAAGAGCGACGTTACGCCCCATCCTGAAAATTTTCACTTCGATAAAAAAATTTCATTTTTCATGTTTGATATTCTCATGTTTGATGTTTGACTCGCAGATTGTTTCTGAAGGACTTGCAATTACGCGAGGCAGGTCATAACGGACAACCCAACGGTCGGAACAATTGAAGGGGGGCGCTCTTATTGTTAGGCATGGCATCATATGATGCCACCCGCACAGCACGAAAACCACCATGGCATCATATGATGCCATCCGCACTGAATGGGTTAAGTAAGAAAATGTCTCAGAGCAAGTTTGTTTTAACCCCTTGTATTTCCAAGGTTTGTCTTTTATAGATTATAAATAAGTCAATTGATTGAGACTGGGGTCAACTGGAAATTCAACCCCTTCTTCGCCGAGCTTTCGGTAAATTTATTACCTTCATCAGGGCTCGAAAGATGTTTTATATAGTGAAACCACTAAACGTCAACATAAAAATATTGTTAATTAATGCATGCATTCCAGGGGACGTCCCATTGGATAAGCATTAGGTCAATTTAAACCAGTTGGTAAGTGATAAAACTATTTCTTTTTATTTATTTAGTATTTTAGGCAAGAAACAGTGGTTTTTCCTCCCCCACAACGTGCAAACGCACGTTTTTGGAGCATTAAACCCCTCCCCCTTCCCCCTTAAAAGGCAAAATTCGAAATTCCGGCGACGTAGTGCACAACTAGATAGATTTCCTCGTCGAACAAAAATGAACTACGAAAATCAGTTGAGAACTAAGACCTGGGCAGACGACACAAGATTTTGTCACACACACAGGCATACACATATGGTTTTTTCGCGGATTTGGATTCAAAATGTTCTAAAACGGATTAGTGTGTGTTTTTTTTTCTGTTGAGTGTTGTCCAACTTTACCCCAGATCAATCGCATTAGGACGCCCAAGTCTTACTGTGGGACGTCCTGAAAAGAGATGGTGGAGACGCCAACATAATAGATCATAGAAAATCAAAATTTTATGGTAAAATGAAGAGTAAATTAAAACACCGCTTCAATCAATTAGCTATAGTATACCTTATACATACCTTACATTATTGTCGAGTAGCTATATTCTCTGTAAGCTGCGAGTCGTTATATCTGTAAAATTTATTGTTCTGTAACAAAAGCCGATGTTTTCATTAATTTTACCATGAAATTTTATCTTCTATAATTATGGTTGCGTCTCCACCTTCTCTTAATTACCCATCCTTCGATCCCTGAAGAAGGTAATAAATTTACCGAAAGCTCGGCGAAGAAGGTGTTGAAATTCCAGTTGACCCCAGTCCCAATCAGTTGACGTAGTCTGTTTGTTGGGTCGACCAATTGACATAATTTGTTGACAATAAATAGGTACTTAAATACAATATAATGGCAAGTCATAGTATATTTTACCAGTGACGATGATGATTCTGTTTTACGACATTGAATGATTGAATACCGAGACCATTATTTAGATCGCCAAATATTATTGAGACATATACTTATATAGTCGTATCGTATCTTCACTTCACCCAACTTTCGGGGTAACGACCTAATAGGTTTCGTGGCGAAATAATTCTTTCGCGGGATTATTGCTTCCGAGTCTACCAAGGTAGCGGAAGCTTTGTTTTCACTTTTCAAGGACGAAAAAAAAAAGTTCTCCAAAATCAAAATTTTCACTCGCGTTTTGCGTTTTAGACCTTTCTGAACAATTTTGGTTCCGTATCTGTGTGTCTGTCTGTCTATCATGAATTCCTTGTAACGCGCATAACTATACGAAGTTATTGTCCGATTTCTATTAAATTTTCAGGGATTGTGCGGGTTGGTGTGTAGACGGTCCCCTATGAAAATCATCATCCTCGGACTGATAGAAGCGACTGCGCATGCGCAAACGTGAATTCCTTGTAACAGCCATAACTTCCACATTTTTCATCCGATTTCAATGAAATTTTCAGTGATGTTACAGATTAGTATTTTGATGGCCCCCTATGGAAATCATTACCTTCGGACTGATAGTAGCTACTGCGCATGCGCAAACGGTAATTTCCTACAGGCCCCCATTCCTTCTCGATCTGTGTTGGAGGTCTGGCGGTACCTTGGAGTCGACTTCATGGGGGTGGCCACCATTACTGCCAGCCGTGTGGACCTTGGTAGGGCACTAGCCCGCATCACCAAGGCTCCATTGAAGCCACAGCAGAGGCTGCGCCTCCTCCGCACGTACTTACTGCCGAAGCTAACCTACGGGTTAGTCTTCGGTAGGCTTACTGCGGGGAGGCTGCAGGAATTAGATCGAGAAGTCCGCTCTGCTGTGCGCTCTTGGCTGAGGTTCCCACCTGGTGTCCCAAGTGCCTATATCCATGCACCGGTCAAATCCGGTGGGCTTGGCATTGTGTCTCTCTCCGCATGTATCCCTTCTCTTCGCCGCCAGCGCCTGCTAGCCCTTCAGGGGTCGAGCTGGGAGGTCGCCCGTGTTGCTGCTGGTCTTGATTTTGTCAGGCAGCAGTTAGCATGGTGCGACCGAGCAACACCATCTGCTCCAAAACCCAGTTCGTCTGCTGAGTTCGCTGCTGCCCTGCATGAGTCAGTAGATGGTAAAGAACTCCGACAGTGCTCCGAAAGCCTTATCTCATCCCAATGGGTGGATTGGGCTTTGGAGGGCATTGGGGCCCGCGACTACCGGAACTTCCACGCCGTCCGCGTGGCAACACTGCCAACAGCGGTACGGTGTTCAAGGGGTAGTCGTGGGGTGACAGATACCCTTTGCCGTGCCTGTCGGAGTGGAAATGAACACCTGTATCATGTGGTGCAGCAGTGTCCACGAACTCATGGGGGCCGCATCCTACGTCATGATGCGGTTGCCAAGCAGATAGCAGGTGCCTTGTCATCCAGCGGCTGGGATGTTGAAAGGGAGAGATTATACCACATGCCAAGTGACCAGGGCAAGAAGCCTGACATTGTTGCCGTCAAGCCCGATAGGTCTTGCATTATCCTGGATGTCCAGGTTGTTAATGGCAGCATGGACATGGAGCAGACCTGGCGGGCTAAGATAAGAAAGTATGATAGAGATGATTTACGGCAAGCAGTGTCGGAGCTAAAAGGAGTGGCACCCAACAACATCAGGGTGATGGCTGCAACCTTGTCGTGGCGCGGAGTGTGGTGCGGGAAAAGTGCCACGGAGTTGCGCGAGTTGGGCATCTCAGTAGGTGTACTCCGTGGTGTCACCCGCCGCGTACTGCTCGGCTCATATTTAAACTGGTGGTCATTTTATAGAGGCACTTCCCTTCATCCATCTCTCCCACCCCCACCTTCCTCATCATCCCTCATCCCTAGGGCCGGCGTCGGGTGAGTCCTGGGCGTCCTCCCCATTATATTTGTTTTATTTATTTATTTTGTTTTATGGCGTGCCCCCTCCGTCACCAAAGACATTTTGTCTTGAGGGGAGTTTTCTTAAAAAAAAAAAAAAAAAAAAAAAACAGCCATAACTTCCACATTTTCTACCCGATTTCGATGAAATCTTCAGGTATTATGCAGATTAGGTTGTAGACGGTCCCCTATGAAAATCATCATCCTCGGACTGATATAAGCGACTTCGCATGCGCAAACGTGAATTCCTTGTAACGGCCATAACTTCTACATTTTCCATCCAATTTCAATGAAATTTTCAGGGATCTTACAGATTAGTATTTAGATGGTCCCCTATGAAAATCATTATCTTCGGATATATAGTGGCCACTGCGCATGCGCAAACAAGAATTTCATTGTAACGGCCATAACTTCCACACTTTCTACCCGATTTCGATGAAATTTTCAGGGATTGTGCGGATCAGGTTGTAGATGGTCCCTAATGAAGATACCCCCGGACCCCCGGACTGATAGTAGCCGCTGCGCATGCGCATACGTAAAATCCTTGTAATAGCCATAACATTTACATTTTTCATCCAAATTTGATGAAATTTTCTAGGATTGTCCAGATTAGCGTGTAGATGGTCCCCTATGAGGGTAGTGAAAAGTACTTAGAGATTGGTGTTTTCAGATTAACTACTATGCATCGGATCATCTATATAATCGGGTTATGGATACGAGGAAGCTATGTGCCACACCCACTTGGCAGACGTTTTTTCCTCCTTTTACTACAACTATAGGATTTTCTTAACAGAAACTAGTATTTCTTCTTTCTTCTATCGATTTCTGGAGTCAAAATTAAACATTTTTGAGTGTAAGTTCTCAAAAAACGATGATACGAGATTACGCTCTCGTAAACCCGAAGCTACGACTATTCTGTTCATTTTAATTCTTGAAACATTAATTCATTTGAATTAACATTTTAATTCAAGAAACCATTTCACATTGATTATTTTGTCATCCTACTTGGATTAAAGTCAATCTTATTTCATATCTCTGTTCAGAGTGTAAGAAAAAACTGCTGAATCAATCAAAATAAACGTTTATTCTCTTAGAGTATAAACGTAAAGTCACCGCTAAATGTTGAGTTTTCAGAGGCAAAAAGTCGTATCGTGCCGATTTAATGCATGAAGTCGTATCGTCGAAATAGGCAGATTCCCGTATCTGTGTCAAGATACGAGTTTTCTTCTTCTGAATCGCTCTGATACGACTAGTTTCTTAGCAAAATCAAGTTAACACGCCTTAACGTGAAAGTCGGGAGGCTTGTTTGAGGCATTTCTAATAGAGATACGACTCTAAAACTCCGAAAATCGATAGAAATCGACCCCCAAAACCCCCGGGGTAGGTAGATCTTTTTCTATGATTTTTCAAAGTTTCGAATGTTTATGACGTCACGGGCCCCTCCCACCTGAGCCAACTGTGACGTCATAAACATTTGAAACTTTGAAAAATCATAAAAAAAAAGGTCTTCTCACGCTAGAAGGTCGCGGCTGTTGTGCAGGGTTAATAAGTGGAAAACTAAGTTCACTCAATTGAAATTAAACGGTTTAATTTCAATTGAGTGAACTTAGTTTTCCACTTATTAACCCTGCACAACAGTTTATGGGCCGCAGGAGTTCTATTTTATTGAAAAATAACGGAAGTGACAAGTGAAAAGTCGGCAAGAAAACGGCAAGTTGGACAGTTGGTTGGAAGAGACGTCGATTTTGTCGCCACAAAACGCTGGTTTGTACTGAATTTTTTCCAACCTCTACTCCACTTTCCAGTGTGTGGTAAGTTACATCATTCAGTTACAACTTGATACCTATTTGTTGGTTACGAATTGATAGCAATATGGGAAGCAACGATGTAGATCTGAGTCAGTGTGAGAAACTGATCGATCACACTAACTTTGCCCTGTGGAATTTTGACTTGTTCATCCTACTGAAATCAAAAAAACTTGATGGGATCGTGTTAGGAACGGAAAAGGTTGCAAATACGGATTCGGACCAAGTGAAATCTGATTGGGAACAACGCGATGCAAAGGCGCAAAAATACATTGTGTTCACGATTGATAAACGGAATAAACTTCATGTTATCAACTGCAAATCGTCCGCGGAAATGTATGATACGCTCAAAAAGCTTTTTGATCAAGATGAAGCTCGTGTCAAGTGTACTACCCTTGAAGAATTTTTTACTTTTCAATACGATTCTGGTTCAGATATGGCAACGAATTTGAGTAAGCTCGAAAATATAGTTTTCAAACTAAATTCGACGGGCCAGAAGATCGAGACTGAAATGCACATTGCTCGTATCATGTCCATTCTTCCTAGCCATTTTCAACCTCATTTCACGACTGCCTGGGATTCCACTCCTGATGATCAAAAAACAGTTGCTAATTTGAAGACGCGCCTCATTAGGGATGAAAAAAGGTACAACCCTTCATCATCTAAGGATTCTGGTGCTGCTGTTGCCTTCAAAGCCCTGCAAATTGAATGTTTTACGTGCGGTGGGGATCATTTCGCTAACAAGTGTCCTAAAAAGCAAAATACAGCTAAGAAAAGGGTCTTCCAGAAATTTCCTCCCTGTAAATCGTGTGGTAGGACCAATCACGAGGAAAAGTACTGTCGCTTCAAAAAGTCTTCTGACGAAAATAGTGCTAAAAAGTCATCCTTCTTAACCTACACTCGACCTGATGAACAAAGTTTGTGTTCCAATGAGCAAACGCATGTTTCTGATAATCGGTGGGTTCTTGACTCAGGATCAACCTGCCATATGACTAGTTCTAACAAAATTCTATCCAATAAAGCAAGTGTACATTCAATTGTTGGTACTTCCAAGAAAGGCCAATTCATGGAAGCTAAAGCTGTCGGCAACGTTGATGCAGCTGAATGCACACTGAAAGATGTTCTTTATTTGCCTGGTTTGGATAGGAACTTGTTAAGCGTAAATGCTATCACTCAGAACGGTGGTGAAGTTGAGTTCACCAAAAACAAAGTAACTGTTTCAAAAGATGGTAACATTGTTTTGACAGGTAAACAGGACCAATCTGGTTTGTATTTGATTGATATTAATCCTGAGAAAAACGAATTCTGTCATCTGTCTTCAAAGTCAAATTCTTCTATTGATTGGCATAGAAAGTTAGGTCATCTTGGCTATGATTATATGAAGAAGTTGTCTAAAATTTCTACAGGTCTAAAAATTGACCATGCCAATTTTGATGTCTGTCAGGTGTGCCAAGAAGCGAAGCAATCGCGAAAACCTTTCAAAAATATGAGGACTCGTGCTACTAGGCCACTTGAGATTGTCCATACAGACCTGGTAGAAGTAGAAACTCGAACTTGGGATAATTACAAGTATTTCATGACCTGTCTTGATGATTTTACCCATTATACTAAAGTATACTTGTTGAACAGGAAAAGTGATGCTGTTGATGCCATTAAACAGTATGTTGCTGAAGCTGAAAACAAGTGGAATCTGAAACTCTACAAAATCAGATCAGATGGCGGCGGAGAGTATGTATCGACTTACTTCAAGAAGTGGTGCGATGAAAAAGGTATACAACTCGACTATACAATCCCTCATACTCCGATGTTAAATGGATCCGCAGAACGTCTCAACAGATCTCTTATGGAGAAAGTAAGAGCGTTATTATTCGATTCTGAACTTGATACTAAATTTTGGGGTGAAGCCCTGTACACTGCTACGTATCTACTAAACAGGAGCCCTACCAGTACTTTGAAAAATTGTACTCCAGCTGAAAAATGGTTAAACAAGAAACCTGATCTCTCAATCCTTAGAATATTTGGTTCTAAAGTCTTCTATAAAAAACTAGGCCACATCAAGAAGCTCGAGAAGCGTTCATTGGAAGGCATTTTTATTGGCTATGGACCTAATGGATACAGGATTTGGGATGAAAACAAAAACAAAGTGATAATATCACGAGATGTTGTTTTTGGGGATGAAAGGTCAACCCAACTCCCTAATACCCAGACCAACTCATCAATTTTGAATTTTGATAGACACGTCACCGATGGTTCTGATCTTGAAGATGAAGGATCCATCGTAAGTGAAAGTGATAATACCCAGAGTGAAGCTGAATCGACGCAGAGTGATGAAACGTCAGGCGACTCTGACGGTGATGATGACAATGAAAATGATGGCGATGAGGACTACAATCCAGAATTGTCTGAGGAATCTTCCCCCAGTGAGACTTCATCAGAGTTCGTGATGGCGCATGAAGTCGAAAATCTACAGGTTCAACCACAAGATGATCAACTTCAAAGAGGCCAACGCACGAAGCGAATTCCTTCAAAACTGCAGGATTATGTTCTTCTTACCAGCCATTGTAACTATGGTCATCTGACTTACCAGCAAGCGATCAACGGGGACAACAATGCTCAGTGGAAAGAAGCTATTCAAGAAGAGATGTCTGCCCTAGAAGAAAACGCTACTTGGAAGCTAGTGGACCGGTCTGAAGTCAATGGAAAAATATTATCAAGCAGATGGATTTTCAAAATAAAAGATGATGGACGCTATAAGGCACGTTTAGTAGTTCGAGGGTGCCATCAACGTGAAGGAATCGACTTCAATGAAATTTTCAGCCCAGTTGTCGGTAGTGATGCCTTGAGAACAATAATAGCTTATTCTGCAATGAAAAATTTTAAAATAATGAAATTTGACATCAAAACTGCTTTTTTATACGGTAGCATCAAAGAAGATCTTTACATGAGCTTACCGGAAGGATTTGAAAACAAGAACAAAGTTTGTAAGCTACAAAAAGCACTATATGGGCTAAAACAAGCCCCAGCTATGTGGAACAAGAGACTATCTGATTTTTTACGAAATAATGGACTTTCACAGCTGAAAACTGAACAGTGTGTCTTTGTTAACAAAAATAGATCACTGATTTTAGCTATTCATATAGATGATGGTCTATTGGTTGGATCTGACATACCTGCCATGAAAAGTTTTCTGAAAGGACTAAAATCTGAGTTTAAAATGACGATTGACGAAAACCCTGACACATATTTGGGAATTCATTTTTCTGAAAGTAATGGGAAATTGAAACTTTCTCAGGAACAATTTGCTCAACAGATTGTTGAGAAGTTCAGGATGACTGATTCTAAGCCTGTCCCAACTCCATTGGTTAGTGGAAATGTACGCGAACCCCATGACAGCGACAAGGATGTGAAATTTCCATTTAGAGAGGCCGTTGGAAGTCTCTTATACCTCTCAACAAAGACTCGTCCTGATTTGTCATATGCAGTGAGCATCAGTGGAAGACATGTGGAGAAGCCTACGTCATTGGACTTGAACAATTTGAAGAGGACCATCAAATACGTCAAGACTACAAAGGACCTTGGTATATCTTACCACAAGATGAAACCAGATGAAGCTGTTCTGACAGCATATTGTGATTCAGATTATGCTGGTGACCTGGAAACGAGAAAGAGCACTACTGGATTTATAATATACTTTAATGGAGGTCCTGTAAGCTGGTCATCTCGCAGACAGCCTATTGTAGCAACATCCACTACAGAAGCGGAATACATTGCTGTAACAGAGGCAGCAAAGGCTCTTATCTATTTGAAGAGTTTCATCGGAGAGCTAGCCAAAATAGAGATTCCATCTGTTATCAACGTCGACAATCAAAGCGCTATTGATTTGATACAAAATGGTGTGCTAAATCGTCGAAGCAAACACATCGATGTGCGCTACCATTTCATCAAGGAGAAGGTAGAGGAGAATTTGATTTCTATCAAATATTGCCCAACAGTGGATCAAATTGCGGATCTTCTCACCAAACCCCTGCCAAGTGAAAAATTTAATAAATTCAAGAACATGATGGTGGATTGAAGAATGATTTATTTGAAGTATTTCTTTGATTTTTGAAAAATGTTCAATGAGTATATTTAAATTATCACAAAATTACAAGAGTGTGTTGGATAAAATTAGAATTTCCTAATTTTGTAATAATTTGATTGTTTTTTAATTCAAAATTGTTTTGGCGCCACTCTATTTTAGCGCACCTAGCGGCGAACCTTGCAGTTGCATTTTGTCAAGTCATTCTCTCTTTTTCAATTCGAAGCCGTTAAGTTTGTCCGTCGTTTTGTTCTAATAAACCGTTTAATTTCAATTGAGTGAACTTAGTTTTCCACTTATTAACCCTGCACAACAGCGGCTGGTGTCAAAATTCTCAGAATGAGGTCTAGTGTAGAAAAATAACGATAAACAGTTTTTCCGACTCATGCGCACACTCCATTTTTGATGATTCAACAGGCCAATGGTCGAAAAGGCAGCAAGATTTACCAATAATGATCCTTTTAGTTTATTATTCTTTGAAGCATCTTTGTTTGACTTAATAATACTGATCTCGAACATGCCGTTTGTGATAAGATAGTATCCTATATGTGTGATAGCAATGTAAAAGTAGGTTACCAAATTTTGCTACTAGTCTATATTTGAACTCCTTCAATGGGATATTTGAAAATTAAAGTCTGTTTTTGCGATAACTAATGTTTAAATAAAATATTTTGAATAATTTAGGTAGTTTTCTTCTAAATTCAGCCTTCTGTCCCAAGGTACAATTATCTGCCCCAAGGTTCAAACATGGGTGTCCCGAGGTACATACCCTGTTTGTACCATGGGACGAAATAGACATTTTGAAAAATCAAGTTTTATGGTATTAAATTTTTTTCTAAATTATGGTTTATACATTTTATTAAACCTCAAGAGTAGTAGAGAATAATAAACCCTTCCATTAATTGCTAAATTAGTTTTGTCTGTAAAAAAAATGTAATTGAAAAAATCGTCCCAAGGTACAAGACCTTCCCCTACCAATAACTCATTTTGGGCAAATTTTCACGTTACGACTTTCTGGCTTAGCACGGCAGCATAGTTAAATAAAAGTTATGTGTTCATTTTCAAAACCTAAAACTCTGTTTTAGAGTTTTTGACTCCCTAAAACCTATTATTTGTTAAAATATGAAAATGTTTTTCAATCGGGATATTATAGATAAGAGTAAATCAAATCTCGTAGTATGTGGTTTCTGTCTAGCTAGATACCTCTCCAATCGAATGGCATGCTATCTCCACAAAAAGAAAATAATAATAATAATCCACAAAAGCGCCGACTACTCACTTGAATGAGATAACACCGTTTGTTTCACCTCAAATCAAACCATTAAACACCCTCCTCAAATATACCAACTCAACGTCGATTACATTCTCAGGGATTAGGAAGACCTGAATTTGTTGGTTTTAATTGGCAGTTCAACACTGACCGGCCAGCAGGATGTTGAGCAAATTCGTTTCGTTTGGTCCTTACGGACAATGTGTAGCAGCGTTTATAGGTAAGCAAACTGTAAATCGAAGTTTAGTTTTTCATCCAACCGGGCTCAGAAGTAAGCAGCTGGGCGGGATAGGCATCGCCTTGGCTGCACCACGTCTAGGCTAATTTTTGACATTTTATGTCTTTACTATGGCACATAAATGAAAAATCGTCACGCGGGGATCGTCACGCGGGGAGCGTTACGCGGAAATTTCTGATGATTTTCACGTACAACCAATCGTTCCTAGGGAAAACTAACTTCCTCATTTTCCACCCCACAAAAATCGTTCACCACTCATTGAAAAGGTCTCAATTTATTAAACATAAGACATAAAATGTCTCTCGTGGTTGAGTACTTGTACGAAAGCTGTATCCACCGTTTGTGTTTTTAAGTAGGAGTTTGCCTAACTGACATTATTTGATTCTTTTTGTACCTTCTAGGTTTTGATAAGGAGTGTTTCTAGAAATGATTGTCTTGTAATACAGCTGTTTTCATTTTATTTGTAAGTTTTAGAACTCGCATTACATTCATTAAAAATTTTAGGGTCAGTAACATAATTGAATGTGTTGAATAGAATGTCTAGCCTGAAATTACAGATGAAATCATTCAATTTAGAAGCTCTGCTTTCCCATTTTAATAGTGCATCTGTATTGTACTCATACTAATTCTACATGTCTAATTCTACATTCTGATTTACTCATTTCGATTTGAGAAAACTGATTCCCTTGTACCTACTCGTTTGTGTCACACACCGAAGGTAGTAAAGTATCTACTCGTACATGGGAAACCCCTGTCACCTATTCACAATTGATCGTCAGTGACTAATACAAGGGATTTTTCCAACAGTGAAAAATGCAACTTTTTTCTGTTTTTGCTAATACTTAAACAAATGTAGAGTCTAGAGTTGTTCAAAGTTTGGTAGGTACTCTCTAATCTACTTAGTTGAGTACTTAGTTTTGAGCCAGCATTTTCAGGCAAAAGCAAAATTTTAATTCGCCTGGAACGATATAATATAGTTTTTGTGATCTACCAGCACGTAATATTATTTCAGTGTCTATAGCTTCATTTGTGAGTGGAGTGATGATGGGTTTGCCGGATGCTGTCATTCCACAGTTAACATCAGGAGAAGCTGGATTTACGTTAACAGAGTCTGAAATTTCCTTCATGCTTGGAATCACGTCAGCAGGTAAGATGTTTCACTATGTACAATATCGTTCATGTACCTGGAAAACCATGTAAGTCGAGTTTATCAAATTTTACAGGGGACACTAAAAACTAAATAATTCAGTTTTCATTCCATAACATGGAATGGAAAACCTGTATATTATGCAATCAGTTTTTTCGTTCCATTCCTTATAACTGGTGGTAACAGTAGTAGGTATTTCAAAGAGCCTGAGACTAATTTCATCAAAATTTACTTCAGCGAACAAAAAAATGAACTTACATGCTTTTACCCACTCTTTGACACCCGACTTACATGGTTTTCAATTTGATTTTCATGAAAATATACCCAGCTTGGGTTATTTAATTATTAGGAATATTATTCAATTTTTTTCTCCAGATTTCAAGGTTACAAAAAATACCCAAATCGATGCAAAAGGAAAATATTTAAATGAAAATTACGCAGTCCAACTTGAGGCTCCTTGAGTCATAATGACAGTCTTCAGTCTTAATATTACTAGAGTTGAGCAATAAATTATTCAATATACTACCAATTCCTCAATTACAACCATTACTTATAGGAACACTTTACCTATCACAACAGTAAGTAGGTAGGTATGCATTGAATTTAAGTGTTAGGCAACTAGGTACTTTTGTTTCATTAAAACAAGGGATGAGTTAGGTGTGGGTTAGGGGTTAGGGATATGTTGGGGATGAGCTAGGGATGGGTTAGGGACGGGTTAGGGGTTATAGTATTACACCTACTCGAGTTCGCTATATAATAAACAGACCAAAGTTTCCGTCGCACGGATCCCGTTCTGCCGATTCCGTAATCGCAATAATCCGCTTATCGGAAAGTTTACCGTTATAATTGGGCTCCTCCTCTCCTCTCGCCTTCACTCTTTTATCAAGGTAGGTACAATTGTTCGGAAGCTTCCTCAGTGTCCCTTCGTCTAGGAATGCGATGACCTGTACTGCTCTGCAGGATAATTTTAGTGACGAGCGACACGAGTTTGCCTTTTTTGTGCAGTTTTCACTCTTCTTTGGATTTTTGGTGTACTGCAGCAGTAATTATTGAATTCCCTTTATTGGAAAACCATTGTAAGTACCAAGTACCATTATCACTATGAGTATATCGTATATCAAGTACCAATTTGGTTCAGTTCTATTTATATGGAGAAGAAAAGGATCCTACAGGGACCACAGTCAATATGGCTGCTAACCATAAGATTTTATTTCATTTCAGTTCGGACCCTATAGGCCTTGTGTATTTTCTGGCGATCCTCTGCATTGTACTATTGCGAGCATTTTGTATGCCTTCATCAGCCTCAATCAGTTGGTACGTACTTCGTTGTGTAAAACTTAGGATAGGTACAAAAAGGATAAAGTGATTGAACTTTTTCATTTCTTTTCGATACCTTGTGCAAGGTTAGACTACCTACCCTACAGCGGATATTCAATTATTTTCTAGGGGCTCTTCCGTGGGGAATTATATCCTGCTATTTTGAATGGGACTTTCTATTCAAGCCTTCTTTCGGAAAATACCTACCCAAGATTTCCCTGTTTTGGACTTCTGGGTCAAACAACGACTTCATACCAGCAAGTTGTCATCTTCTATCTGAGCCACGTAGTTTAAGTCAATAAAATTAGGTAGCTTAGGTTATTCTCTAAGTTTAGTATTAGGGCAAGGATTAGACAGGTGATCACCTTAGGTTATGAAAGTCATCATTCTAGCACTCTATACCTACAATTGTAAGAGGAGCCCAATTTTCAAATTCAGTTTCAAGTACCTACTAATTTTATGGAATTTGACCAATTTTTACATACTGCCAATTTCCAATACCAGAAGGTGTATTGATTGATTTTCTTTTTCTATGTTTTATTGCGAGCTGATTGCAGAGAATCAGTATACCTAATTCCGATTACCCACGACTTTTGGGTGTCAAATACATTTAGAATTCTTTCTTTTAGATATTGATTTATTCTTCAATCTTACCTCGATCCTGGTATTAGTTTGAAATTCAAAATATACATTCAATAGGTAACGGGATAGTCGACTCAGAGTACGGTAAGTTCAACGAAAGAGTTTTTCGTCCGCTTTAGCTCTCAAACCCTAATTTTGAAAGCGGACTGGCGCCCAAAAATAAGGTCCTCTCTCAGAACTCTCACGAATTACCCACCCCGTCTTCACTGAGCTACCGAGAGCACGGGTTTTAAATTGATTAGGGTGTAACAAATTTGGCGCCCAACCCTGGGGCCATAGCTGAATTGAGTTCGATTGAGAGACCTTTACCGATTAAAGAACTGTCTTCAAGCAAGCAGCTACTAGTGTTTATACGGTTTTAAATTTCGTAATTTCAAATTTTGTCGACATTTTGACGCCGTAATCGCACTCCATCAAAAATGGATGTTCATCGACTTCTGAAGGACGAGCTACAATTTGAGCTGAAAATAAGGAAACTCAGTCCGGATGGAACCCAAGCCGAACTTCGTAAACGAATGCGCTCTGCAGTCGCTCAAAAATTACCTATCCACCCTGATGTCATTGAAGCACTGGATAAGGAGATAGAAATCGAATCTTGTACTAACAAATATGATTACTTAGTTACTGCTTTTGAAGAATGCGAATCCACTTCATTTACAGCTGCTGATGTGAAACGTCTAGAATCCCGCCTGATCCACGTTTATACAAGAGTGAAACTTCTAGGATCTGAAGGTACAACGTTGATCAAGAAAGTGAATGACCTGTATGCTAAACTTCAAGATGTAGCCAAAATGTCGATTTCAGATAGTCTAGAGGCTTACGACACGGAAGATGCAGTTGCAGCAGTAAGACCAGCTAATAGGGACCCTAAAATTTATAAATGGGGACTGACTTATTCCGGTGATGTACCTAACGTTTCTTTGGGTGATTTTTTGGACGAAGTAGAAGACCGTCGTGCTTCACGTCAGATATCCAAGAATAAATTGTTCGAGTGTGCAGCTGATTTATTTACTGGCACCGCTCGAATTTGGTTTCGAGCAAATCGCGAAAAACTGACTTCTTGGGATGATCTCGTTTCAAGCCTCCGTAAATGTTTTCAACATCCAGATTACGACGATAAATTGATGATCGAAATTCAACGTCGCACTCAAGGTCCGGACGAATCAACGCCAGTGTACTTCGCAAAAATGACCTGTCTTTTCAACAGACTTTCGACTCCGTTAACCGAACCCCAGAAATTGAGAATCATTGAGAAGAATCTGAAAAGAGAACATCTGCCATTCCTTTGCAATACAGAATACACTTCGGTTTCTGAGCTGGAGACCGCACTCTGTCGCTTGGAACTTTGGACGAAACGTGCAGAATCTTATCATGAACCTCCATTGAAGAATCTAATGGAACCTTGTCTTGGTTACAAATCCTCCAATAGGATGCCAGCTAAGGTGTCGGAAGTAGAGTTAGCTACATCTGCAGAACCTCCGAAGAGAACCATGTTGTCAGGAACTTCCAGCCAAACGTTCAGAAACCCTTCTGGTAGTTCAAGATTCAAGAATACCACCTGTTGGAACTGTAATCAAAAAGGGCATACCTACAGAATCTGCCGAGCTCCAAAAACTTCCTTCTGCCTAGGTTGTGGTACAAAAGGCAAATCCTTAGAATCTTGCAATCATTGTGAGCAGAAACGAAGTAGTTCTTCGGGAAACGATCAAAGGGGATGTCCCACAGCCAAAGGATCGCATCCCCAAAACCAACACTAAAACGACAAGACAATGAATGGCAACTGTGGGTCAAAAAGGTTGAAGAAGTTATGTGTGGGAGCATCGCTCATACTTTTGCTCGTCCATCAAACCCTCGGGATCCACGAGCGTTTCTCAACATCAAGATTTTTGGCATTCCGTTTCAAGCACTTCTTGACTCGGGTGCGACAGCTACCTTAATGAACCAGCTTGGTTGGGACAAGATTTCTGCGCTTGGATGCACCTTGGAACCGTCAACGACCCACAGTATTCGCTTAGCTGATGGAAATTCTCAAGCTATTCGCGGGGTGGCCACCATCCCAATACAACTTAATTCAGATATCAGACTGTCCAAAGTTTTGATTGTGCCGAATTTGAAAGATCAGATGATACTTGGTGCGGACTGGTGGAAGTCTATGGGACTTGTCGTGGACTTGAAGAACAAAATGTATTCGTTCACTGATGAAGCGTCCACAGTTGTAGCAGAACCTTCTGTTATTGGCCATAGTTCACTGACATACACCCAGAAAAACAGTCTGGAATCGCTAATAAATTCATATAAATCAAAATTTGGCAATAAACTTGGTTGTGCCCTGAAGGTAGAACACTTTATCGACACAGGTGACCACCAGCCAATAAAACAGAGATACTATCCTGTATCGCCATATATTCAAAATATCATGGCGCAAGAGGTGAAGCAGATGATGGAAGATGACGTGATAGAACGTTCTAATAGCCCTTGGTCATCGCCAGTGGTTTTAGTTAAGAAAAAAGATGGAGATTTCAGATTCTGCGTGGATTTTCGTGCGGTCAATAAAATTACAAAAAAGGACGCATACCCTCTCCCGTACGTCTCTTCAATCCTGGATCGGTTGAGAAATGGCAAATTCCTCTCATCTCTTGACGTGAAGTCAGCTTTTTGGCAGATTCGATTGGAGAAATCGAGTCGTGAGAAAACCGCCTTCACAGTTCCTCATCTTGGCTTGTTTCAATTCAAGAGGCTCCCATTCGGACTTCACAACTCCGGGGCAACGTGGCAGCGACTCATTGACTCAATCCTTGGTCCAACATTGGAGCCATATGTATTTTGTTATCTTGACGATGTCATTTTGGTGACTCAGACATTTGAGGAGCATCTCCGAATTCTAGATGAGGTTCTCAAACGACTGCATGCGGCAGGAATCACACTTTCTTGGAATAAGTGCCAATTTTGTATGTCTGAACTGCGTTACTTAGGTCACATTGTGAACGAGCATGGTTTAGGAGTTAATCCAGCAAAAGTCCAGGCAATTTTGGATTTTCCAACACCTAAGTCAGTTAAACAAGTTCGCCGCTACGTTGGACTAGCATCATGGTACCGCCGTTTCATACCGAACTTTTCTCAAATTTTGTCACCTCTCACCTCTCTACTCAGGAAGAACCGAAAATTCGAATGGAACGACGAACAGGAATCAGCATTCAGGCAGATCCAGAACATGCTAATTTCGGCTCCACTCATCGCGTGTCCTGACTTTTCCAGACCTTTCATATTGCTAACTGATGCGTCAACATCAGGATTAGGTGCTATCCTGGCACAAAATTTTGAAGACGGCGAAAAACCCATAGCCTATGGAAGTCGTTCCCTTACTAAGGATGAGAAGAAATACACAACTAGCGAATTGGAATGTTTATGTGTGTTGTGGGCAATCAAAAAATTTCGGCAATATATCGAAGGATCGTCGTTTGAAGTGATAACAGATCACAGTGCGCTGCGCTGGCTTCAAAATTTGAAAGACCCCACTGGTCGATTAGGTCGATGGGCTCTTCAACTACAAGGCTACGATTTTACAATCACCCACCGTCCCGGTCGTCACCATGAGGCCCCTGATGCACTTTCCCGAACGTTCGAATCCGTCGATGCAATTCAAATTCAAGAAAGTCCGTCGGACAAATGGTTCGTGAAACAGAAACAAAACGTTCAGAATGACCCGCCTAGTTATCCTCTTTGGAAGGTTGAGAATAACATCCTATATCATCATGTTCGTTGTCCTAAAGATATCCTCGACACGGACTACCCATGGAAACTCGTGGTTCCAAAATCGCAAAGGATACAAGTGTTGGCTGACTGTCATGACGCACCTACAGCAGGACATATGGGCGTATCGAAAACAATTCACAGACTGAAACAACATTATTTCTGGCCAGGAATGGCGACAGATGCCACAAAATTCGTGTTGCGTTGTCAAACATGTTTGGCTAATAAACCGGAACAGCGACTACCCGGTGGTACTTTTGGTAAACAGAGACTAGTAACAGAGCCTTGGCAGGTAATTTCAGTCGACATTATGGGCCCTTTACCTCGATCGTCAAACAGGAATCGATACATCTTGGCTGTCTGTGATTACTTTTCGAAATTCTGTTTATTACAAGCAATGCCTCAGGTTACCACTGCACCAATAGTGAAATTCTTAGAGCAGAATGTTTTCATGCTATTTGGGGTTCCTAAAGCCATAATTCTTGACAATGGCTCACAATTTAGAAGCACAGAATTCAAGAAATTCGCATCTGACTACCAGGTTGATCTTTGGTTTACTCCTTATTACCACCCACAGAGCAACCCCACAGAAAGAACGAATCGGGTTATCAAGACTGCTCTGAGGTCGTACATTTCCAATGATCAAAAGAAATGGGACAAACACCTACCTCAAATAGGGTTCGCACTGCGTACGGCTGTTCATGAGTCTACTGGTTTCACTCCTGCATATATAAATTTTGGGCGAGAACTCAAAAAGTCAGGAAATGAGCACAAACTGATAACCTCCTTTCAAAACGTCCCAGTTCCTGAAAACCGTGCCACTCACTGCTCCAAGCTTCATAACCTCCAAGAACTGTTTCAAAAAGTTGCCCATAACCTCACTAACGCTTATGAAAGAAGCAAAAATATATACAACCTACGTCGACGCCATGTTTCCTTCCAACCAGGACAGATTGTGTGGAAGAGGAACTACGTTCTTTCTGATGCAACACAGAACTTCTCCAGTAAGTTGGCTCCAAAATTCGTCCGTTGCCAAGTTCATCGCAAGATTTCGGGTACTTCTTATGAATTGAGGGGTACTGACGGCCGTCCACTAGGTATCTGGCATATAAAGGACCTGAAGCCAGATGGTCCAGAGCCAACAGCCGAAGAAGATCAACAGGAACCATTACATGGAAATGTTGCTGACCAAGAATAAAAATTAAAAAAAAAGTTGCTGAACGACTTTTTTTTTTGGAGGAAAGTGGGGGAATATTACACCTACTCGAGTTCGCTATATAATAAACAGACCAAAGTTTCCGTCGCACGGATCCCGTTCTGCCGATTCCGTAATCGCAATAATCCGCTTATCGGAAAGTTTACCGTTATAATTGGGCTCCTCCTCTCCTCTCGCCTTCACTCTTTTATCAAGGTAGGTACAATTGTTCGGAAGCTTCCTCAGTGTCCCTTCGTCTAGGAATGCGATGACCTGTACTGCTCTGCAGGATAATTTTAGTGACGAGCGACACGAGTTTGCCTTTTTTGTGCAGTTTTCACTCTTCTTTGGATTTTTGGTGTACTGCAGCAGTAATTATTGAATTCCCTTTATTGGAAAACCATTGTAAGTACCAAGTACCATTATCACTATGAGTATATCGTATATCAAGTACCAATTTGGTTCAGTTCTATTTATATGGAGAAGAAAAGGATCCTACAGGGACCACAGTCAATATGGCTGCTAACCATAAGATTTTATTTCATTTCAGTTCGGACCCTATAGGCCTTGTGTATTTTCTGGCGATCCTCTGCATTGTACTATTGCGAGCATTTTGTATGCCTTCATCAGCCTCAATCAGTTGGTACGTACTTCGTTGTGTAAAACTTAGGATAGGTACAAAAAGGATAAAGTGATTGAACTTTTTCATTTCTTTTCGATACCTTGTGCAAGGTTAGACTACCTACCCTACAGCGGATATTCAATTATTTTCTAGGGGCTCTTCCGTGGGGAATTATATCCTGCTATTTTGAATGGGACTTTCTATTCAAGCCTTCTTTCGGAAAATACCTACCCAAGATTTCCCTGTTTTGGACTTCTGGGTCAAACAACGACTTCATACCAGCAAGTTGTCATCTTCTATCTGAGCCACGTAGTTTAAGTCAATAAAATTAGGTAGTTTAGGTTATTCTCTAAGTTTAGTAGTAGGGCAAGGATTAGACAGGTGATCACCTTAGGTTATGAAAGTCATCATTCTAGCACTCTATACCTACAATTGTAAGAGGAGCCCAATTTTCAAATTCAGTTTCAAGTACCTACTAATTTTATGGAATTTGACCAATTTTTACATACTGCCAATTTCCAATACCAGAAGTTGTATTGATTGATTTTCTTTTTCTATGTTTTATTGCGAGCTGATTGCAGAGAATCAGTATACCTAATTCCGATTACCCACGACTTTTGGGTGTCAAATACATTTAGAATTCTTTCTTTTAGATATTGATTTATTCTTCAATCTTACCTCGATCCTGGTATTAGTTTGAAATTCAAAATATACATTCAATAGGTAACGGGATAGTCGGTACGGTAAGTTCAACGAAAGAGTTTTTCGTCCGCTTTAGCTCTCAAACCCTAATTTTGAAAGCGGACTGGCGCCCAAAAATAAGGTCCTCTCTCAGAACTCTCACGAATTACCCACCCCGTCTTCACTGAGCTACCGAGAGCACGGGTTTTAAATTGATTAGGGTGTAACAATAGCTTGGTTAGAGCTGAGTTGAGAATGAGCTGGGGTCGGTTAAAGATGAACTGGATATGGGTTGAGGATGGGTTAGGGGTTAGGGATAGGTTGGAGATAAGCTAGAAACGGGTTAGGGATGGGCTGGGTAGGGTAGGGATGGACTAGGGATAAGTTAGGTATGGGTTATGGATTGGTTGGGTGTGGGTTAGGGGTTAGAGATAGGACAGGGCTGGGTTGGGGATGAGCTGTGGATGGGTTGGATATGGGTTAGGGATGGGTAGGGGTTAGGGACAGGTCAGAGCTGGATTTCCTTAATTATTATCTCTTGTATCATTAATTTTACAGGGTTTCCTGTAAAACATAAGCAGACCAATAGCACACTACTAATCTCTTTTTGTTCTTTCTAACATCAGCATTACAGCTACGTCAAACAGCCAACAAATCAATTAATTCATCTGAAATTATCCTCCTAAATAATGTAAAAATAATTTAGAAACAATGCGGAAAAACACGTAGGTCGTGATCTTAAGGTTGGCCACAGTATGGAAAATCACGTGTCTGCAGAACACAAGGAGTGGAATTTATTGCTGAAATTGAGACTTATAAAAAGGTTTCTATTTATGATCACTTTCTCCGAACTCCATTTATGAATTTTGTAAACTTTTACATGAAAAAAAAAGAAAAAAATGACTATCTTTGATGGAAACTTGCCACCAGCGTGAGCTGCTCACTTTTATGAAGGCATACACAGGACTCACATGGTTCTCCGGCGAAAACGCAGCAAATTATTACACAATGGTTTATTATTTGTATACAGATCACTCGTCTGCAAAAATGTTTACCGAACTTGATCCGACGAATAGTAGATAATCTCAAAACATTAATATCTAAGTACCTCGCACTACCCTCATCGGGGACCATCTACTCGGCAATCCTTACAATCTCTAAAATTTAATTAAAAAAAATAAATAAAAAAATAAAAAGTGGAAAAGGTAGAAGTTTTGATTGTTATAAGGTATTTAAGTTTGCGAATGCAAATCTAAAATGACTGCTACCTATCAATCTAGGAGCGATGATTTTCATAGGAAACTATTAGTAGGTACGCCGAACCGCAATATCCCTGAAAATGTCATTGAATTCGGATAGATAATCTAGAAGTTATGGCTGTTACAAAGAATTCACGTTTGCGCATATGCAGCGGCTACTATCAATCCGGGAGCAATGATTTCCATAAGGGATCTTCTACACCCCAATCCGCACAATAGCAACAATGTAGATTGACCCAGCAAAACGTAATATGTCAATTGATCGGGATTGTGGTCAACAGGAAACAACACCTTCTTCGCCGAGCTTTCGGTAAATTTATTACCTTCTTCAGGGCTCGAAGGTTGTTTTTTTTAGTGACGCCACCAAACGTCCATAAATAAAGAGAAGGTGGAGACGCCACCATAATTATAGAAGATAAATTTACGGTAAAATGAAGAAATTAATTTAAATCGCCGGCTTTTTTAGTACAGAACAATGGAATAACAAAAACGCAAGGACTCCAGCTCACAGAGAATAATAACTTTGATCAAGGTTTTGAAGAAGGTAATAAATTTACCGAAAGCTCGGCGAAGAAGGTGTTGTTTCCAGTTGACCACAATCCCGATCAATTGACATATATCCCCACAATCCCTCAAAATTTCTTCGAAATCATACAATAATCTCGTATGCCTACTTTTGTCCGTAACAAGGATTTCATGACACACAGAGACAGACAGAAAAGGATCCAAAATTGTTCAGGGAAACCTAAAACGTAGAACGTGAGTGGAAGGATTTTGGAGAACATTTTTTTTTCCAACCGTGGAAAGTGAAAGCTTTCACTACCTTGGTAGACTCACAAGCAATGGGGTTATACATTTCAAAACACTCTAGTTCACAAAAATCTCTCTAAATGAAGTTATTGTTCTTTTCATAAGTTTATTAAAATAGAGTGGAATTATTAGAATCGAATGTGACCACTCAGAGCTCTATAGGACAAACCATTCGCTCCTTAGGACTTAAGGGTTGGAGTTAAAATCAATCAAGAAGATGAGTGTAAATCGCCAGAAATAGGACTAATATCCTTTCAAATTTCAGCTGATCGAATAAATGCGGTTCGTTTCCTTAGCAAAGTATCGTGTTGTACCTACTGAGTTGTGTGTCCTTGGAAACCAAGAACCAATTTCCTTATGAAGGTACCCACAACCCTGGGATAGCGAGGTTATTGCTTGTAGGTGACCTATACAGTAAAATAAGCGTTTTATATAGTTCAAATCTTCGAGTATGTGGAGGAAGTCGTGGCATGAACTCTCCTCCTCAAAATGTTGATTTCATAATATATTTCCATGTACAACAAATGTGCTAATTTCATGTTTTTCTATGATAGGAACTTACCGAACCTTAGGATGACAGGCAAATTTATGATCCATCTCCACCATAGGTACATGAAGCGCTCGAAGCTCCACATCCGCCTGTTTCCAATGCTCTGATCACTCACGAACACCAAACTCACGCATCGTAGGCGAAATTAACATAATCCGCACTGCCAGATCGTTTTTGGCCCGAATTAAGGGTTGTAAGCACTTCATTCGGAAAATACTCGGACATGTGTCAACAAAACCCACAAGAACCAAGATGAATGCAAATCCCTGAACTTAAACAATCACAGAAACAATCACAGAAAACAGGCACTAAAGACAAGTTAGTGAAGTTAAACCTATAAGGAAATTAGGGGTCATGACGAGATGCGCGAGGGAATGAATAATTTGTTGATGATAATCACTAGACGTTCAAGGGAGAAATTTTCACACGGCTTCGGCTAACTAGACTAGTTATTGGGAGACCGGGCAGTGGCTTCGACTATCCCTCAAGAGAATTTTTCAAGGGATATAAGTTACATCGAGAAGAGATTCGAGCCCGAAATCTCAATAATCGACGTGCGCGCAACCTGTAGGGCGTTTTAGGAGCTGAACATTGGAGCTCTTCCGATCCGTGCCTAGTAGGCACTACGGTGATAAAATGATAAATAAAAACGCTGCAAATCATTGCTCAAAGGTTTATTATTTTCTGTACAGATCACCCTTCTGTATAGATCACTGGTTCTCCATCAATAGCACCTACCACCACCTTCTCCCTTGACCTTCCCTCTAAAATTTCAGCTTCCTGCGTTCAACAGGAGAGAAAATGGCCTTGGAGCTCACTCAGCTGATCAGTGACCACTCATGCGCCTCCAGCATTCTCCATTGACCCGCCCTCTCAAATTTCAGGTTCCTGCGTTCAACAGGAGAGGAAATGGCCTTGGAGCTCACTCAGCTGATCAGTGACCACTCAGGCGCCTTCAGCATTCTCCTTTGACCCTGCCTCTCAAATTTCAGGTTCCTGCGTTCAACAGGAGAGGAAATGGCCTTGGAGCTCACTCAGCTGATCAGTGACCACTCAGGCGCCTTCAACATTCTCCCTTGACCTTCCCTCTCAAATTTCAGCTTCCTGCGTTCAACAGGAGAGGAAATGGCCTTGGAGCTCACTCAGCTGATCAGTGACCACTCAGGCACCTTCAGCATTCTCCATTGACCCGCCCTCTAAAATTTCAGCTTCCTGCGTTCAACAGGAGAGGAAATGACCTTGGAGCTCACTCAGCTGATCAGTGACCACTCAGGCGCCTTCAGCTTTCTCTATTGACCCGCCCTCTCAAATTTCAGGGTTCCTGCGTTCAACAGGAGAGAAAATGGCCTTGGAGCTCACTCAGCTGATCAGTGACCACTCAGGCGCCTTCAGCATTCTCAATTGACCCGCCCTCTCAAATTTCAGGTTCCTGCGTTCAACAGGAGAGGAAATGGCCTTGGAGCTCACTCAGCTGATCAGTGACCACTCAGGCTCCTTCAGCATTCTCAATTGACCCGCCCTCTCAAATTTCAGGTTCCTGCGTTGAACAGGAGAGGAAATGGCCTTGGAGCTCACTCAGCTGATCAGTGACCACTCAGGCGCCTTCAGTATTCTCCATTGACTTTTGATTATGGAAATTTGATTACTGGTTGGTTACGCAGAAGGCAAAACTGTATACAAATCGAAGAAATGAACAGCGATCGCATTTTAGTCAGAAAAAATTTCAACGGAGATTAGACCTCTTTTGCGATTCACACTCATGATTCTGTTTTATCGAAGGAAAAGCTTCAAGTACTCGTAGGGACCGAACGGTTTGCCCTACAGAGCTCCGGGTGGTCTCAAAAATTTTTAAAAATTCAGTACTATTTAAAATTAGTGAAAAAACGATACCTTTATTTCGAGAGTTTTCGAGCTAGGGCACTCTTGAAAATTTCAACCCTTAATTTTCACCCCTTAGAAGTGACCTACATCAACCAAAAGCTTCGGCGCACAACTAGACCCCAAATGGAGCCCATATACCAAATTTCATCGAAATCGGTCCATGGTAACTAAGAAAAGTGCCGCGTACGGCGTACGGCGGACGGACGGAAATTTTTTTATTCGATTTTCGTATTCTACGTACCTTGAAACGTAAAACATCAAATTTTGAGGGGGGGTTAAAATTTTTTTTTTCTTGCTCGATTCCAAAGGCTTATTATTGAAAATAATAAACCAAAAAGGAAATTGTTAACCGGATGAACAGCGAATTTGGATTTGGGTGCCTATTAAGTAATCCTTCATTCCGATAGGTACCGTTTTTGGTTAAATGATTTTGCTTGCATGTCTACCAAGGTAGCGGATTTTTTTTCACTTTTCAAGGTTAAAAAAAGTTTCCCAAACTCAAAATTTCCATGCTGCTTTTACTCTTTGTACCTTTCTTGACCAATTTGGTTTCACACTGGTCTTTGTCCAAAAATCCTCGTAACAATGTATAACTTCTGCATTTTCCATCCGATTCGATGGAGTTTTCAGGGATTGTGTGGGTTAGGTCCCCAATGAAAATTGTCGTCCGGATACAAACATAGTAGTTTCTGCGCAAATGTAAATAGCTTACCCCTAACACAACCCCTTGTACATTTTTCATTCGAGTTCGATGAAATTCTCAGATATTTGCGAGTAAATGGGGGGTGCGCCTTGATTTTTTTTTAAAGATTTTTAACCCTGTTTACCCTCGAAAGTAGACTACATTTTGAGAATTTTGGCACCAACCGCGACCTTCTAGCGTGAGTAGATCTGTTTCTATGATATTTCAAAGTTTCGACCGTTTATGACGTCACGCGCCCCTCTCTCCTGGGCGGGACCCCCCAGCCCACTGTGACGTCATAAACGGTCGAAACTTTGAAAATTCATAGGAAAAGATTTACACACGCTAGTTCGCGGTTGGTACCAAAATTCTCAGAATGAGGTCTCCCTTAGATTAAAAATAACAATAAACAGTTTTTCCTACCCAGGCGCACACCCTATTGTCCCCATGAGAATATAGCAAGATACCTAGGTACCTATGTAAAAGATTGGTGTTTTGACTTTAGCTACTACGCCTATGTCACATCCAATTATCACACTTTTCCCATTAATTTAACTTAATTCCCATTAATTTAACCTACTATTGTAAAGAGTTTGATGACACTTAGTGCGAACGGTTGATCCCACAGTGCTCTAAGTAGTCTACTTAGAGCACTGTGGGATCAACCGTTCGCATAACAAGATGATTAATTACCAACCTACCTAATTAGTGAATATTCATGACGTTTTGGTTTATTATTTTCAATAATAAGCCTTTGGAATCGAGCAAGAAAAAAAAAAATTTTAACCCCCCCTCAAAATTTGATGTTTTACGTTTCAAGGTACCTAAGTAGAATACGAAAATCGAATAAAAAAATTTCCGTCCGTCCGCCGTACGCCGTACGCCGTACGCGGCACTTTTCTTAGTTACCATGGACCGATTTCGATGAAATTTGGTATATGGGCTCCATTTGGGGTCTAGTTGTGCCGCGAAGCTTTTGGTTGATGTAGGTCACTTCTAAGGGGTGGAAATTAAGGGTTGAAATTTTCAAGAGTGCCCTAGCTCGAAAACTCTCGAAATAAAGGTATCGTTTTTTCACTAATTTTAAATAGTACTGAATTTTTAAAAATTTTTGAGACCACCCGGAGCTTTGTAGGGCAAACCGTTCGGTCCCTACGAGTACTTGAAGGTTTTCCTTCGATAAAACAGAATCATGAGTGTGAATCGCAAAAGAGGTCTAATCTCCGTTGAAATTTTTTCTGACTAAAATGCGATTGCTGTTCATTTCTTCGATTTGTATAGTTTTGCCTTCTGCGTAACCAGTAATCAAATTTCCATAATCAAAAGTCAATGGAGAATACTGAAGGCGCCTGAGTGGTCACTGATCAGCTGAGTGAGCTCCAAGGCCATTTCCTCTCCTGTTGAACGCAGGAACCTGAAATTTGAGAGGGCTGGTCAATTGAGAATGCTGAAGGCGCCTGAATGGTCACTGATCAGCTGAGTGAGCTCCAAGGTCATTTCCTCTCCTGTTGAACGCAGGAACCTGAAATTTGAGAGGGCGGGTCAAAGGAGAATGCTGAAGGCGCCTGAGTGGTCACTGATCAGCTGAGTGAGCTCCAAGGCCATTTTCTCTCCTGTTGAACGCAGGAACCTGAAATTTGAGAGGGCGGGTCAATAGAGAATGCTGAAGGCGCCTGAGTGGTCACTGATCAGCTGAGTGAGCTCCAAGGCCATTTCCTCTCCTGTTGAACGCAGGAACCTGAAATTTGAGAGGGAAGGTCAAGGGAGAATGCTGAAGGCGCCTGAGTGGTCACTGATCAGCTGAGTGAGCTCCTAGGCCATTTCCTCTCCTGTTGAACGCAGAAACCTGAAATTTGAGAGGCAGGGTCAAAGGAGAATGCTGAAGGCGCCTGAGTGGTCACTGATCAGCTGAGTGAGCTCCAAGGCCATTTCCTCTCCTGTTGAACGCAGGAACCTGAAATTTGAGAGGGCGGGTCAATGGAGAATGCTGAAGGCGCATGAGTGGTCACTGATCAGCTGAGTGAGCTCCAAGGCCATTTTCTCTCCTGTTGAACGCAGGAAGCTGAAATTTTAGAGGGAAGGTCAAGGGAGAAGGTGGTGGTAGGTGCTATTGATGGAGAACCAGTGATCTATACAGAAGGGTGATCTGTACAGAAAATAATAAACCTTTGAGCAATGATTTGCAGCGTTTTTTCATCAATTTAAGATAGGTACTTAGTGTTAAATTTCTGAAAACGATTGATACCACTCAGACGACCAAAAATACCTAGTTTTATGCGGTTCGTGACGTCCGTACACATCAGAGCCCCCATCAAAAATAGTTGAATGCGCATTTACTGTGAAATTTATCAAAACGCATGGATACCAGCCATGCTAAGTTCTTCGTCTCTAAGCACCCAAGTCCCCCCCCCCCCTCTCCAGCCTTTCATCGTTTGAAGGGTAGTTCCAGAAGTTCTCTCGCAAGACGGGATAAATTGTCTCGGCTCTATGTAGGACGAATGAAGAGTCAGAAACACGGGTGTGAATCCCACACAATCGTTCGCAGACAAAAATGAGCCGAATTTCAGCTGATTTCAGCGGTTTTTTTTTTTAAAGAATTTTATGTCACTCGCTTGTGCTTTTTAACCAAGAATCAATTTTTGTATCAACAAAACTGAGGTACAAACACACAGGTATCTCACACAGGGGTACAAACTTACAAAAAATTAAATCTTGTGTCTGTTGCCATTTTTAAATGAAATCATTAACGCTTAAAATTCTATAAGCATCTAAACAATGATAAAATTTATTGGGATTCAAAAAGGTAATAGCTATATTTTTTATTGGACATTCCTGTTGAAAACCAATTTTCAAAACTGTTAAATATCGCTTCTCATTCAAAATTCGAAATAAAATTTGTTCGATATGGAATGACCTTTGTTCTTTTGATTATGCAAGTTTGCAATATTCTGAGTTGGAGGAAAAAATTAGCATCCAAATCCTATGAGTAGTTTCCTTATTCTACCACCCCAAAGATCACCCTTCTGTGATGCACTTGAACCCCTATTCTGCTACTCCTGAGCGTTCCCTTCTTCCCAATAAAGGTCATGTGCAATATTGTTACGTAGAAATTGTAGTGGGATAAAAAGGGCGGTTCTGGCACAGTTACCAGGCATCTTGGCAGCAATGCTCTGTGGTTTCATGTAACCTCCATGTCAACTTGACCCCCTTTCCCAACCAGCCTCCAATTCCGTATCAGTGCTCTGTGGTGTCATGTAACCTCCGTGGCAACTCCACCCCCTTCCACTACCTCCTACCAATTCATAGGGGGTCAACTACCAATTCAAAAGGGACCATCCCCAAATCATAGGGGACCACCCTTCCAATTCTGCATCAGCTGTGGTGTCATGTAACCTCCGTGGCACTTTAACCCCCTCGCAAACAAATTGTTGTGGCATGGTGGCTCGGAACAGTGAGTATCCAAAATTTACCTATAACGTTTCCAGGGATTCACACTGGGGTAAATTTTTACCCCCAAACAGTTTGAAAAAACACACTGGGGTGTTTTGTACCCCACCACGAAAAAAGACGCGAACCACACGAATTCTCAGAGCCACCTGGACTCGGGACAGTGCGTTCCCACTCACAGGGGTACCAACATAATTTACGTGGGTCCCATTCGGGCGGGAAATTTTTTTTCGTGGATGTGCACCCAAAAGTAGGAACAGTGGGGTACAGCTGTACCCCTGTGTGAGGTCCTAGAGTTAAAGGCAACCACGACATTGAGCTGGTAGGTACAATCAGTTTCAAAAAACCTTGCGTTATAAAGTGGTTGGTAGGTTCTAAAGGAAAAGCCGTGTTGTTTGCGCCGATGAGTGATCCATACAGAAAATTATAAATCGTTGTGTGAAGCGTTATTATGGATTTGCTCAGCTCGGGACCTTGATGGTGCTACAAAGTATCCAATGATCGGTTCATTTGTGATAACTCTCCTAGTGCATTACCAGTACAAATTATGACGCCTCAGATTGGGGCTTGAAGAGGGCGCACCCTCACTCTGCTGATAGATTAGGATTAGAAGAGAACTACCAAAAGGGTATGAAGGAGTGGATTTGCTCTTCAAGGTACCTCCTACACCCTATCTGAATGAATCATTTTAAAAAATCTAAGACATTTTAAAAAATGCACCCCACATTCTCACGTTAATTAGGCATTCAAATATTGATACGTTTCACACTGCATCTCACAACTATGGTTACTAGGAATGTTCTAGCTTTGACGGTTTCGTTTACCAGGCTGAATTGTCCAAGAAACGCTACCAGATGGTGGGGGATTAAATTTTATAATTTAATCCCGAATGAACTAAAAGAATTTGAAAAAAATTAATTCAAGCAGAAAATTGGTCTTATCTTGCGCGAACTTGCTCCCTATACGTTTGATGAATTTTTTGAAGCTATTAAAGAAGCTAAATTTTATTCTTAATTTATTGATTACTACTTCAGTTATTTTATTTTATGACGTGCTGCTGCCTGAGGAAAATTTATCAAAGTAAGTACTCAGTTCAGTCAAGCTTATATCTATGTAGGAATTTATTTATTGAGAGAGAGAAAAACACTTTATTGAACATTGTAGAGGGAATGAAGGTGGACAAGGACTCCAGTAGTTGTCGAAACGTAATGGATTTGCCGAAAGTTCAAAATGAGTTGCCGAAAGTTCAAATTGAGTTGCCAAAAGTTCAAATTGGTATGCCAAAAGTTTGCCGAAAATTGAAATTTGTGATGTTTTGTGATAATAGTAACAATGCTGTGATATTAGGTTAGGGTATGTTTTAAATATAACTATAGGGTATAATTATTGTTTTCATTTGAGTGGTTTTTCCGTTATTTATTGTTAGTATTTTAGATTTTTTGAAAATTTTATTTGATCTTTCAGTTGCTTTTTAGTCAGTTTGTTTTTAGTCATGATTATAGTTACCACTCTTGTTAAATTGTTGATTCCTCCTGTATGTGGGCTATCGTGTATATACAATAGAAAACTCTATTCTTCTTTCTTTAACTTATTGCTTTTATTAAGCTCAAACTTTTTTCTTACAATTCCAACCATACAACAATCTCCAAACATACCTCATCACATGAACACTAATTTAGGGCCAAAATATCACATGACGAAATTAAACTCTGAAATATTAAATTTTGATGCCAAATAAAATCATAATCAATAAATAAATCTCGCTTTCGCGACATGGGCGTTGGCTGCGGAGTCTGGGTCTTTGCACCGCAGACAAGACCGTTGCCCGGTATGGGTACACGGTCCAGGAGCCGCCATGGTGGGTGGGTCCGGGCCTGGCTGGGCTCCGCTGCCTTGGTCTTCTGGAGGATCTGATCTCTCGTTCTTTTCTTTTTTTTACCCGTGTGCCCTTTCTAATATCCCATTGTTTTGTTTAGCCCTATTACACTGTTATGTTTTATATTTATATTTATTCACCATTGTCGATGCACTTTGTGTGGAATGGCAAATAAAAAACATTCATTCATTCTTACCGTCAAGAAAGCATGATTTGTTCACATGTCGCAGGATCGTTCGTCAGTCCATTGCCAAGTGGATACGTCATGGACCTGATTGGCAGAAGGAACCTTCTCATTATCTTCAACCTGCTCACAATGATCTCTTGGATTCTTCTCGCCTTTTCGAAAACGCCGTTTCCTATCTACATAGCGAAATTCATAGCAGGAATGTGGGTGAGTTTCGAGTATTCAGCTGCGCCAGTGTATGTCGGCGAAATCACTTCTCCTCGACTGCGAGGATCCTTGACTTCACTAGGTGAACTGATGTTCTTCTTCGGTGTTTTATACACTAGTCTATTAATGCATTTAAGTTATCAAGTAATCATTTTTTCATGTTCCATCCCTTCCATAGTCCTGCTATTCTGTTTGATTCTAATCCCAGAAAGCCCTTATTATTTCTTGATGAAAAGAAACAGAAAAATGGCTTTAAAAAACATGGTATGGCTAAGAGGTTCTATAAAGACAGAAGAGCTGGATGAAATGGAGGGCAGTGTCAACGAACAGTTGAATAATAACAGCTCATTTTCCACAATTTTCACGTCTACTCCAAACTTGAGGGCATTCATGCTCGTTCAATGCCTCATGATTATAGTTGGTAATTGTAGTTTAACGATGTTACTATCTTTCGCAACAACCGTTTTCCAAAATACTTGGGTGACAGCACAAAACGGATACATCATTTTATGTTCCATTTGGATTGCATCGGGATTCGTATGTTGCTTGGTGATAGATTCTATCAATAGGAAAACACTGTTGTTCGTATCAAGTCTCGGATCAGCCTTGGCGCTATCAGGCACAACAGTGTGGTTCTATTTGAGAGATGAAACCAACATTGACACAACCAAAACTACTTGGATCCCACTTGCAACTCTAATTGTAGCTGGAGCCTTCGAATCGTGCGGAATAACCAACATACCGTCAGTAGTAAATGGGGAAGTTTTCCCGGTAAACATAAAATCGAAAGCGGTCGCTCTCAGCTCGATGACTGCATACTTGGTTGACGGAATCGGTGAAACATTTTTCTTCACAATAGCGAGAGGTCCAGGATTGTACTTGAATTTTGCAAAAATACTAATCACAACCATATTTTGTATATATTTTTCCAAATACGTGATGATTGAAACTAGAGGAAAGTCACTGGAAGAAATCCAAAAAGTCTTACAGAAACCAAAAACAGCTAATTAGCTAATAGAGTTTTTGCACCTCTTCTCAAAGCACAGGGTTCACGGGGCCTCGTGAATTTGCCACCTGTAAACAGTAGGCAACAATAAAAAGGGTTCTCCTGACAATCCCCCGTTTTAAGAGCCCCCCCCCCCCTAACAGCACAAGCACCTCCCACCAGTCCATAGTTAACCTGGCCACCTCCTTCAACTGGGTAGCATCGTCGTTGCTCGCGCTAGTCTCTTCCTACAGGGACATGTCAAAATTTTGGCGGCCACCAAGTTACTTTTCTTTTTTTTAAAATTAAATCCTCTCAAAAACAGAGAGTGCTTCCCATAATGCATTTTTTTTTAAATAAATAAATTGTACATGCAGGGTGAATTTTACCACTTCAAAAGAAATCCTGCAAGTTGTCGAATTACTCAAAAACTGCGAAATTTAATTAGCTTTCCAATGGTGCACTTTGGGATTATTTTCCAATTTGATGGAGTTACTGCGTTTAGAATGTGAAAAAAACGTGAACAGTTTTGACAGTGTGAACCTACATTTTAGAAGCCATTCATTAATTTATTATAATTATTATTAAGAGGTGAATCATTAATTGTATTCTTCTCATTAGGCAATTTTATTTTTAATTTCATTAAATTATGATATCTCGCAGACGTTTTTATTCATACTCCTCAAACCCCACTTCGCTCACAGTTATGTTTTGGTTTATTAGAGAGTTACAGCAACGTTTGGAACCATTTAGACGTGAGAAGCTGCTAGGGAGAGCATCGAGTGGATGCTAACTTTCCGACGTCAGTCTCACGTGCATCCTGTGAGGCTCACGTAATTGACGTTGCTTTAGATTTTTCGACACTCGATAGGTAACGTCAAGTTAATCTGCGGTTTTTGTTTTCGTTGAACTGATAAAGGAAAACAGGAAGGAAAATATACGGAAATCAATGAAGTACGCTCGTTTATTACCCAAAATAATCGTAAAAGTATAAATAAATAAATGCAAAATGAATGTGAGCACCTAATTGTGCATTTCAGTCCATCCCCTTGTCTGAGGAGTAGATGATAGACACCCGAATTCAACGAGATTGGTTGTTTATGATCGACCTCGGACTAATCAATCTTTTCGTATTATATTCCAATATTACCCTTTCGAACTAAAATAAATACGAAGTCGTTCAAAAAGGTAGAGGAAACTTGCCTTCAATGGGGAAGAATTTGAGATTGATCGTCCAACTGATGTCATTGAGATCGAACATCCGCCATCCACACTTCAGACACCGCAACAGACTGAAATGTATAAGGGAGCAATATTCACTTCAAGCGAAATGTATAAGGGATCAATTCTTCAATCTTCAATTCATTTTACCGCGACCCCGATGTGAGCCCCAGCTCACGGATTTGAACAGGCAAAAGTAAAGGGGTGAGCAACCATCATCTCCGCTCCCCTTCCTCCACCACCGAAAGTCAACAGGTCGGAGCGGGCATTGTACCGTCCCCGCTCCAGGGCGCCACCACCATCTTCAGGCGCCCACCACCAGAAGCGCTCATGTCACCTTGACGTCACCATCCGCCAATCACGGGCCGCCGCGGAGCCCTGCGCAGTACTCGCCGTTGGAAGGTGGGGACTTCCTAAAGAAATCAACTGGTGACCGCGTGGAGCGGCGATAACCTCCCCAGTCCTTGATGCGAACATCCACGCTCTCTTGCCCAAGATAGATACGCTTATCGAACCCCCTGTGCAAGTCAGTCGCTGGATCCCCTCAGTAATATTCCGGTGAGAGCCCTGCCGCCCGCGAGTTTATTATTTGAGCCAACCCCCCTGTTCAACCTGGTAAGACTTCGTGACATCCAGCTTGAACACCCATCCCCCGAGATCTTCTCAACGCACTACCGACGGATTTCCTACGGGCCCCGACGCTGTGAGTGTAATAAACCAAATATCTATACATTGGCCAATGATAGTTGTGTTCGAATGGTGTAGATGTAAAACAAGTCATAGTGAAGTAAAGAACATTTTAGCAGTAAATTCAGTCATTCGAGATAAGAGTAAAAAGTTGTTGAAATTGATTAAAGTCAGTCGTAAAGTTGTATTACGAGAAAAGAAGAAGGAGAAATCAAACGCACATATTTCATGTAAACCATTTATTTGTATAATTTGTACTTGTGTAATGGGCCGCCACTCAGGTCAGCGGTTCTTGCAGCATCCACCCACTCCATGGAGGGATCAGCTGACAAATCCGACACATCGGCCGATAAGCCGAAGAAAGGGGCTTCCATACGACCCGCAGAGCATGGAGGAAGGTGCGACCAGGGGCCGGGTAGGTGGCAGCACCGAACGGAGGGAGACGAGGCACTAACGGAGTGGGGAAGCACACGGGGAGGGGCGGACGACCGTTGCGACGCCATCCCACAGCGTCAGTCGTGTCTTGATCGAGCACTCACCAACAACCTTTTGAAACTTAGAGCCCACACACACCCAGATACTGTGATCCGGAGCAGTGCCGGAGCAGTGATCAGAAACAGTGAAGTTGATAGTGATAGAGAACTTTGTGAAGAACATTAGAGCCCACCCGTTTTAACGAACATTGAACATTTTGGCAACTCGACCCCGTTATACCAAGGCATCTGGATCACGATACGCCCTACCAGTGAGCTTGGAACGAAGGACTCGAGGACCTCGGCATTCCAACGGACCACCAAACGACGCCACGCTTCTACCCCGTCTATACCGGTAAAAAGATTGAAAATCTTTTATTTCTTTCTCTAGTAAAATCGCATTGTATATAGAAACTCCTCCTAGGTATTGTTCCTTTTTCCTAGAATTAATAGTTGTGAAAGCTACGAGTATATATTTTCTTCAGTGACGCCGTTGTTTGGAGGTACCCCATCTGGGCCCTCGGCAGTAAGGGTATCTTATTCCCTCATTATTTTCTATATTCTTCATTGATCTTTTAGGAGTAAAGATAACATACTCATTTCGACATTTATTAAGAGTTTTATTGTACGAAGTACATTTTTGTTTGAGAAATATTCACTATTCTGTCTACACCAAAAATAGACAATTCTCGTTCGGTAAATTTAAACCTTGTAGTTTATGTTCTGACTTACCTGATCAGTTTCCTGGTGCTTGGTAAAACAAAGGCAGATACAACTAGGGAAATAGAATCAACTTACCTTATTCGAGTCTTGCTGAACTGCGTAGATACATCAGGGGTTATTCTAGGGATATTCTACTTACCTGAAGAAGTCCAATTCTTGAAGAGTACCTGAAACAAAAGATAGATAGTTAACATTGAAAGGAAAGCAATAACTAGGTTCAATAATTCACAAACTAAGGGGAATATACTCACCTCACGAAGGTCTAGGTGAAACGGGAGGCCATTTTTCGGTGATTCCAAGGAACACCTAGTCAACGACTCCGACGCCACACCCAGCCGACGAGAACCATAGATCTTCACCACGGTAAGTGGATCCAACTAACCTAGTCATAAAGCGCAGGGAAAAGTAATCGTTAGATTTTCACAAAATTACAATCCATCGGCCACGTAGGAAAATCTGGCCATTACAAATGGTGGCATACGGTGGGATTTAGGTAAGCTTCGGTTACCACGAACCCTCAGTTCACCTTGCGCTTGACTAGTGAGAAACTGCCCAGGAGATTGATCAGAGTTATTTGCTTGATTATTTGTTTAATTGAAATTGTCTAACTTGTACACAAAGGAACACGATCGTAAAATATTGTTTTTCTGTAAAAGCAAGAAATACGGCCGTGGAAATAAAACCACTCTTGAGAGAGGAACAGAGTGTGAGAGCGAGCGAGCGAGATCAGGTTGTTCCGGTATCATTTCCACGTGGTGGGTTTTGGGTCGGTCATCACGTTCCGGATCCTCACCACCTTGAGCGTTCCGGACGGTTTTCTGTTGGCTCTGAGTGTTCTGGACATTTTGTCGAGAAACAAGTCTCGGGCGGGTCATTAGGTTTAGGGATAACGATCCGAAACTGTTCTGAAAAGAACTGTTCCGGGTCCGAAACACCAGCCCTCGTTCCCGAGTCAGAACACAGGCAGGAGTAGCAGTTCCGAGACAAGTGATCCGAAGCGATAACACGTTCCGGAGTCACTGTTCCCGAATCAAGGGAACGTTTCGGAGTAACCGCCCACAAATTCGAATCCTGAAACACCGGTGTCGAAACAGGTGGTTTCGAAGCGATAACACGTTCCGAACCACTGTTCCCGAATCAAGGGAACGTTTCGAAACAGCCGTTCTCGAAACGCGAACAAGCATTGAACGCTCGTTCCCGAATCAGAACCGAAACCCTGAACAACGACATTGATTCGAAACCCACTGTTCCGAATCAGAGAATCGTTGCGGAACCTTCGTTCCATACGCAAGCATCCGAATCGACTGTGACAAAAGTGCAAATTCTCTTGTTAGTTCATACTTTCAACGTATTTCCGTGACCAAACTGACCTCGCGATTATTCAAGATGAGCGACGACGAGGGTGCCACGTCCGTTTCACAAGAAATGATGGAGGCTGTGACCGCCGCGATGGCGGAAATGAGCAACTTCTTCGCCTCGCAGAAGAAAACCCCGAAGTCTGAGGAACCAGGAGCTGGATTGCCGCGTTCACTTTTTCTGGAGGTGGACATCTGGAACCCCGATGAAGCTGGAAGCGTCTCCGCCCAACAGTTTTTCTCGGAAGTGGACCAAGCGACAGTCACACTGACTCAGGAACAAAGAGTACAGTTCTTGAGGGCTCGACTGAAGGGAGGGGTGAAACGATTTTTGCCCGAAGCCACCGGCGATTACCCATACGATCGTCTGAAAAACAAGATCCTTCGCTGGTACGGAAGAGAGAATCCCGAACAGGCCAATATCAAACTATGGACCACGAAGAGGCAGACAGGAGAATCACTCCGAAAGTACGCCGAGCGACTGCTAGCGCTAGCCTCATGCGCGGTGGAGGCAGAAGAAACCATTCCCGCGGACCAGAGATCCGAATGGATCCAACAAAAGGCTCTGCGAGCTTTCGTTCGTGGGGTGGAAAAGGACATTAGCTTGTTCCTCCGAGGAGGAACCATATACACACTGGAGGAGGCGGTCGAGAGAGCTGAGGAGTGGGAGGAGACTGACCGGGAGAACCGCGAGCCAGAGCTTCGATGGGATGTAGCCGGAATCACAAATCAAGAGCCCAAAAAGTGCTACGGATGCGGAGAGGTAGGGCACTTCGCGGCCAAATGCCCAAATCGAAATAGCCCGAATGGAAATCGGACGCCGCCGCAAGCTACGATATACGGGGGAGGACCATCGCGGAAGTCACCATTTTGGCGACCCTCATCCCCAAAACCGCGTCACCCTTGCTATTTTTGTGGGGAGTTGAGTCATTTCTCGGCCAGTTGCCCTCACGGAATAGCGGACGGCGATTTCTGCGATTTTTGCGGCGCTAAAGAGCACACTGAGGCTGAATGCTTCAGGAGAAAGAGGGTGTTGGCAAACGCACCCTACCGAACGAAGACTTCCGCGCCAGCTGCGGCCATCCTTCCACCAACACAGAACGAACCAGAGGAGGAGATAAGAGGCAACGAATTGGTGGCCTTCCAGACGACCGTGGCCTTCGTGACCAGACCGATGATCTCCGTGCCTGTGAAGCTGGAGAATACAAGTCGACGAATGGTACTGGACACGGGTGCCGCTGTGTCAGCCCTGTCGGAACCCATCCCTGGGGTGGACCTCCAACCGACTACGGCCGAGTTGTGGGGAGCGGATGGCCAGCTGCTACCGCTCCGCGGGGTCCAAAGGGCTACGGTGTCAATTGGACCAGTGAAGGCCACTCACGATTTCTATGTTTTCAGCCGATCGGACTCAGGCCTAAACCTATTGGGGTTGGATTTGCTGCGTAAATTCCCAATTAGCATCCGAACGGATACTGGCGCAGTCGAAATGAACCATCCTAGAACCGGCGAAATCCTGGTCGTAGGAGCACTGATCCGAGATCCAAATACCTTACAAAATTTGGAAAAGCTATCCACTGGACTACGGACAGAGAGAGCAGAGGGTGCGCTTCAACGAACTCCAGGGAACCCCACTGTCGAGATTCCAGGAGAGCGCAGACCCGGGGATTCCTCCGGAGACGAGTACCCATCGACCCCAAATGACCGAGAGTGCCTCCCAGACAGGGACTTGAAAAAGACCGAAACCCCAAATGAGCCACAGCCGTCGATATACGAACGGGTCGAGCATCAGGAGGAGCCGCAACCGAGAGACCTCGGGGAGAGTTTGGAGGAGGAGGATCACTCGTCCAGTGAACCGGGAAGAGATAGACGCGTGCTCCCGGTTTTCTGTGAGATCGACTCTGGGAGGGCGATGCCGGTCGCGGGGGATCCTGGCCACGTACCTTGCGTTCCGCCGGACCGCGTGAAGGGACCGTTTCGTGAGACGAGCTTGACTGACGACAATCACGACATGAGGGATTCAATGGGACGGGTGATGCAGTATCACTCGAGACAAACGGAGCCCATTCCCGCTCAGGAGAGGACGGGTGAAGCCGCAGCAGTGGTTCCAATGGACGGGATTGTCGATGACTCCGCCTCCATCGGGGAAGACGCCCCAGAAATGAGGGCTGCCAACCGCGAGGATTGGTCAACCATGGAGGACAAGGAATCCCACTCGAACCGTGCCCATACTCGGTACAGGATCAGTCAGGGGAGCAGCCATTGGATGAGGGTACTCGAGAGGATGATGGGCTGAAGAACAGGAGGCGTACCCTGTATCCTCCAACCCAGAATACGACTGGCGTCGACGAAGAAGGGCAGAACCGCCCAGCCGCGCTCCGGAGTGAACCGGGAGCCGGAGGAGGGAGAACGTACCTGTAGATAAAAGAATTGTTGTGTTGATTAATGTTGCAAAGTAGTTTAATGTTGTTCAAGAAAAATACTGTAATAATAAAAGTTGTAATAAGAAATTTATAGACATAAAAATTAATAAATAAAGAAACTTACCTGACGAAGAAGCGATGGTTGGCTTTCCGATACCTGTGACCCAAGGTGAGACGGGAGCCCCGGGGAGACTTAACCGGATCGGACTAGGAATGGGACGGGGTTGTCTGGGTGTGATTGGCCGTCTCTAGCTCACAGAGTCCATTTCCTAAATGGACATTCTGAGGAAAGAAACGAGGAAGGGAGCCTGGAACAGCCTGAAAGCAAGAGAGAGAGAGAGAGGGTAGAGGTAAAGAAATAGTCCACGAGTGGTAAACCAAGTGGTGACCACGGCCATATTTTTTGTTGCAGGAGGAGTAGTAGGAGTCGGATTGCCATGGCCTCACCACAGCAAGTAGGAAACACCATAGGGGTAGCGACGAGCGCGGAGGAACAACGGGGGCGAACGTTGGAAACAATAGCCATTATAGGGGGCACAGCGGACTTGTTCGAGGAGATGCCGGAACAATTGGCTATCATCACTGGATGCATGGCACAGCTAGCGGAGGGTTTACGCACCAACATTTCCAGAATGGATCAGATCAACCGGGCACTGACCAGGGACGTGGCGACGTTGCGATACCAGACTCGGGCGCAGCAGGATCATTCCGAGACGGACAGTGATCATGGGGAGCCATGTGAACCAGACACCTCACGCCAATCAGACATGCAGGAGCGACCCGTGACTACCACGCCAGAACCACCGGAGTCGGCACACAGAATCGGAGACGAGCCGGTGGATCAAGAGGAACAGTGCCCCTGAGAGGGCGGTCCCACCATACCCGCCGCTCTCGCCAGCGCCGCCGCCGACACTTCGGGGGTCCGTACCAGAATTGAAGTTGTGTGCTTGCTCTATCTGCAACTGGAACCGGCTGGTGGCAAGATGCAAGAAGCACCAGATGGGTCATCCAGGTCATCCAATGCCTGGCGAGTTCGGGGAACACGAGAGGATGAGACCCACGGGTTGTACCAGGTGTGAGAGGTGGGGATGCGAGAGAGCGTTGCCGGAGTCTCGCCCAGATGTGCCATTGCCGTTGCCACCCGTTACCGCCGAAGGCAGAAGAAAAGCCGATGAGGGCATCGGCCTCCACGGAAGGGAAGAGTGTAATGGGCCGCCACTCAGGTCAGCGGTTCTTGCAGCATCCACCCACTCCATGGAGGGATCAGCTGACAAATCCGACACATCGGCCGATAAGCCGAAGAAAGGGGCTTCCATACGACCCGCAGAGCATGGAGGAAGGTGCGACCAGGGGCCGGGTAGGTGGCAGCACCGAACGGAGGGAGACGAGGCACTAACGGAGTGGGGGAAGCACACGGGGAGGGGCGGACGACCGTTGCGACGCCATCCCACAGCGTCAGTCGTGTCTTGATCGAGCACTCACCAACAACCTTTTGAAACTTAGAGCCCACACACACCCAGATACTGTGATCCGGAGCAGTGCCGGAGCAGTGATCAGAAACAGTGAAGTTGATAGTGATAGAGAACTTTGTGAAGAACATTAGAGCCCACCCTTTTTAACGAACATTGAACATTTTGGCAACTCGACCCCGTTATACCAAGGCATCTGGATCACGATACGCCCTACCAGTGAGCTTGGAACGAAGGACTCGAGGACCTCGGCATTCCAACGGACCACCAAACGACAGCCACGCTTCTACCCCGTCTATACCGGTAAAAAGATTGAAAATCTTTTATTTCTTTCTCTAGTAAAATCGCATTGTATATAGAAACTCCTCCTAGGTATTGTTCCTTTTTCCTAGAATTAATAGTTGTGAAAGCTACGAAGTATATATTTTCTTCAGTGACGCCGTTGTTTGGAGGTACCCCATCTGGGCCCTCGGCAGTAAGGGTATCTTATTCCCTCATTATTTTCTATATTCTTCATTGATCTTTTAGGAGTAAAGATAACATACTCATTTCGACATTTATTAAGAGTTTTATTGTACGAAGTACATTGTTGTTTGAGAAATATTCACTATTCTGTCTACACCGAAAATAGACAATTCTCGTTCGGTAAATTTAAACCTTGTAGTTTATGTTCTGACTTACCTGATCAATTTCCTGGTGCTTGGTAAAACAAAGGCAGATATAACTAGGGAAATAGAATCAACTTACCTTATTCGAGTCTTGCTGAACTGCGTAGATACATCAGGGGTTATTCTAGGGATATTCTACTTACCTGAAGAAGTCCAATTCTTGAAGAGTACCTGAAACAAAAGATAGATAGTTAACATTGAAAGGAAGCAATAACTAGGTTCAATAATTCACAAACTAAGGGGAATATACTCACCTCACGAAGGTCTAGGTGAAACGGGAGGCCATTTTTCGGTGATTCCAAGGAACACCTAGTCAACGACTCCGACGCCACACCCAGCCGACGAGAACCATAGATCTTCACCACGGTAAGTGGATCCAACTAACCTAGTCATAAAGCGCAGGGAACAGTAATCGTTAGATTTTCATAAAATTACAATCCATCGGCCACGTAGGAAAATCTGGCCATTACACTTGCTTGCAACAGAACTTAACGTAGAGTCAAATTTACTTTGTTTCATTAAAACGTTCCTATTAGATTGTACAATTTTGCATTTCTCATTTAATTCACCTTATTCCGTAACAGACAGGTTTACGTGTGAACGCACTCTTTTCGTGCGATCACACCTTTTTAGTGCAAAAATACATTGTTTTAGTGCGACGCATTGTTTTTCGTGCGTGCGCCAATTTAGCCGTGCAATCGTATCATTTTTCGTGCACTCTTAGTTCCCTTCAGGAATCGAACTTCCGTCCTTCAGACATAACAATAATATTTCGAAACAATCAGTAATCAACCCTTCAGGTGTTACCTTGATATTGAGAGCCTTCAGCTACCTCCGAGCCGCTACAGCTGTCTACCAGGTAATTATCATTAAATTCATTAAATTTAGATTACCTTTTTATTTATGTCAATATAGCCTCTCAACCTATATTTGGATCGGTTTTAAAACGGGCTTACTCGAGAATCTTAAATTCAACGGTGAAGCCCAAAGCTTACACCGAAGATAAAGAACTCGCAAAAGATTCACCGAAACTCTTCAAAACGAAAGAAACAGAATGATCAGCTGATTGACGGCGCCCATTAGCTCAGCCACAAAGACAAGGAGTTGACCTAGTAGGTTATCTCACGTCGAAAACGCGAGAGGGCAGAGTCAACCGTCTTCTGTGAGCCTCACGTCATGCGCGAGGCTCGCGTTTTCGACGTGAGTTCCACATTTATGTACATATCTTGGCCGGCGGTCTTCGATTCGGCACAGTCATCGATTCGGCACAGTCGACGTTTCGGCACACCTCAGCTCCCGGAAAATACAACTCCATTCGGCACACTCCCAAAATATGTCTAACGTGACTGTACACCGTCAAAACTCTCATAACATACTCATAGAAACCATGGGCAGGAAAACGTGTTGGTCAAACTGAGCTAAGATGAGGTTGCACTTTAACTTTTATTGCAGTGGCGAAAATAAATATATTAATCACAATAATTCATTATCATGTATAATCATAAGACACTTAGTCATCAAAATCTCGGACACATTCATTGATGCACTCGTCATCCGTGTCGTGTTAATATCTGCGCTATTGCACCACCAACCGAACTGGTTTCTTTTTTTGGCCCATCTTCATCACGAAGTTCTTCGGGGTTATTTGACTTTGGTGAAAGAGAACCCTCAATTCCCGAATTTTTCGCTGCCTTTCTTTTGAGGCTGGGGACAGTGGTCTGGGAACTAGCTCGCTTCGAATTTTAATGTAAGTCTCGATCTGAATTTCTTTCAATACGAAGAGAACACGGTTAACACACGGGTGAGTGTTATAAAATTGAGCGTTGTAGTGTGCATGAAACGACTCAGCACCGTTCGTCGTCCGTGTCTCCGTGTCGTTTTCAGATGCCCATATTTCGGGAGGGAACTCAGCATCATCAGAGATGTAATTATCAAAAATGTGCATTGTGGGCAGCTTTTTCAAAATCAAGGTTCATCATGCGTGGGTTGAACTGTAGCTCGACGTCCCGGCACAGAAGCTGCAGCATGGTGAACATTTTGTCGTAGTGTTCCTGAGTCTTCCCGTTCAAGAAAAAGAAAGCCAACGGTAGGTACCCGTGGCGTCTCACGAAGCCATGGATCGTATACATTTGATACCACCATTTCGGGCAATACTTGAACGTTCCGTCACCCAACAGTATAGTTCCTGGGTCACACAAAACTTCAAGATTCGTTTTACAAGTTACGCAGACAATATTTTCCTGTACAAAAACAAAGCGTTCTTGCTTACTTGTGGTGAAGGTCTCTTGCTTTTGCATTAGCATAGCAATGGCTTCGTCGAGACTTTTTGGAGACTTGATTTCGTTGCCTCTCCTACATTGTGCAATACTGACCAGATAATCGCGTCGTCTCGTTGACGCGTCGGGGTAAACATGATCAGCTGTTGGCTGTTAATCACATCAGGAAGAGTAAGGTACAGTCTCGTCACAAAGTGAGCCTCGACCGTGCCGAACTGAGTCCACAGTGGAGAGGGCCTCGGTGTGCCAAGACGAGTTGTAATTAATCCTTTCCAGGACAATAGATCGTGCCGAAACGAGGTACGCCCATCTTGGCCCGCTGTAACTCTCTATAATATTCAACAATGAACCTTTGAAATTGAGCAAGATGAAAACTGTGTTATGGATTTACTAGCTAGGATTGTTTGTGGAATTAACGGAAAAAAAACTGTCCAAAAATATTTATTATGCGTGGACGACTTGACAATGCATAAGGCCCAGGAAATATGCAAGGCTCGAACTGTAAACAGTTTGCCAGTTACCTTTGGCTCCGAAACTTGGGTGTTAAACAAAGCTAATGAAAAGATGCTCGAAATCTGGGAAAGAAAGATTCTAAGGAAAATATACGGACAGGTATGCGAAAATAGTACTTGAAGAATCAGGAAAAACCACGAGTTCTACCACTTGCATGGACAGGAGGATATTGTGACTGACATAAGGCAACAAAGGATACGCTGGTTAGGGCACGTAGAACGCAAGTCAGATGGCCGAGCCTGTGAAAGGGTGTTCACTGGCAAACCTGGAGGAAGGAGGAGGATCGGGAGGCCGAGGAAAAGATGGACTGTTGACGTGGAGGAGGAAGTTGACGTGGGGGTCAGAAACTGGAGGAGGAAGGCTGTAGAAACAGCTGAGTGGAAGAAGGTAGTTCGGGAGGCCAGGGTTGTTCACGAGCCTTAGCACCACGGGGTAAGGTAAGAGCAAGGGCATTGGACTACAAGGTAGGGGTCGCGAAAATGGAAACTGGGGAATCCCCAGGGACGTGACGTCACTCGATAACCACCCAGAGACCTTTCACTCATCCTTACATTCATATTCCAGTCTTCCAGTGGTCAAGTTCGCTATATTCCGTCCCGTTTTAGTACGTTGTCAAGTTCGTTCTATTCTGCTTTGTTTTTCATTTCTTTTTCAATCCCTTTTTCAATCGCTGGTTTCCCGGCGGCCCCAGAACAGTTATTTGTGCCATTTTTGGTTGCAGCAACCATCAAAGAAATCAAGAAGAACGCGGGATTCAACTGCTCCGGTTCCCAATGGAGAAAGTTCTTTTTTAAAAAAAATGGATTTTCTTGTGCAAAAGGGCTGATACTTTCAAGTATCAAATGCCCGGGTTTGCTCTAAAACACTTCGATAAAAGTGACTATGAACGGGATTTGAAAAGTGAGCTACTGAACATAACATCTAAACGGAAAAAACTCAAGCCTAACGCGGTACCTCATTTATTTTTACCGATCGCTACAACTACCTTTTCTTCGTCTGGTCAGGATAAAGACGAGTGTAAGTTAGATCATGGTCGCCGAAAAAGAGCGGAATTGTTGAAAATGAATTGTTGAAAATTTAGGTCTTCCATTCTGATCAAAACTCTAATGGTAATTTAGAAATAGAACCCGAAAGTGAAGCCGGGAGAAAAAAAACTCTTCAAAAAACGATCCTCCAGTGAAAACCGCCAGAATTCCAAGATGAAAAAAATTATCACTTAAAAAAAGAAGAAATTACTAGTTATCTATACTTATACTAGTTATAGTTATACATACTTTCAAAAGTTATATCCATTCTAATCAATTTCTAATATCATAATGTAAGCATGAAATAAATAAAACTGATTATTGAAAAACTTTGGAGTTGAATGAAACCCTTCAATTAGAAGTAAAAGAGAAAATACCGTTGTGTAGCATGGGGAAAGAAGGGCCTTTAGCGGGCGGGTGCTTGCCGAGCTACGTCATCACCTCAAGCGTCGCTGCTCGTGACCCCTCCTTGTAGTCTAACATCCTTGGGTAAGAGGGTAAAAACAATAAATGAAACGATTTAGCCACCGTTGTTGATACATTTATATTTATCTTGTAATCGTCATAATTATACAAATATGATTTTCTATAAATATAGGTAATGGTAAAAAAGGGAAAACTCAACGATTGCCAACCTGAATAGCCCCTCTAACAAAGTGATTTTTCCAGCGTGAATGGGTACTATCGAGGTAGGTATTTCAAGGAAAACTTTTTTTGGTGGATATCACAGTGTAAAAAAAAATAAAAATGGATCGAAAAAACGTGTAAACATAAGACATTATAATACGTAGTATTTTCTAGGGGGGAAGTCAAGTCATGGACCGTGATAGTGAAGAGATATCATGAGATAAGAAAATCCGGGATGATGTGGCACTCGAGTGGCAAGCATGGAAGGGTGAACGCGAATTAAGCATTTATTCCTGGATCTCTTGGCTAAAGACTGAATAAGGATCAGAATTTCCACCTAGCAGGCTTCCAACAGCTTTTTTGTCTGCACGTGATGTTGTCAACGACAGGGTGCGGCAACTAGCTCTTCCATTTTTCAAAAAATCACTGCAAGGGATGGTTGGAGAGGTGTGCAGTTTGACATGTTAGACGCGGGAGAGGCCCAAGTTTTTAGTTACCACAATGGCTAGGACAGGCGATGTTGAGGAGGATACAGCGTTACAGCCACTCAGAGGGCGTTCCACACAAGGTTTCCAGTTCACAGATCCACTTCCTGGTCAAAAAAAGATTTTGCGTTGGGTTCTCAATTTGAGGACCACTTCATCACCTGCAGCTGAGGAGCAACCAGGCTCATCAAAATGGACGAGGATCCCCAAAATTATCGCCAGAGTGAGGGCATCAAATGAGCCTCCTAGGTGCTCAGTATGAAAACATGCCGCTGCTCTGGGAATTTCTCAAAGAACGGTGAGACGAATTTTACACTGCGACCTCAAGCAAGATTGCTGTGGTCCAGGAATTGTCTCCAGCTGACTGGGAAAGACGACGGGATTGTTGGATCGCGATTCTCGAGGGGTGCCAGCCAAGGCAGTTTTATGGACCAGCATCGAAGCCCATTTCCACCTGTAGGGCTGCATCAATTAACAAAATTGGCGCTATAGAGCCGCCGAAAACCCTCGAGAGCTTCATCCGAGACCTCTTCACAACCCAAAGGTTACAGTTTGGAGCGCCTTGTCCGCCATAGGCCATTACTCAATTGAGGACGGTGGCGATAAAGTCACCATTTCATGGTCCCTTGGATCGCTTGATTTATGTCCCTGAGATATCTTCCTGTAGGGTTACCTCAAGGGTAATCCCACAGGTCTTCAGACATTGCCCAAGAACCCTTGACTACTTAGAGGAGGAAACTGAGGAGGATATCGTCCAAATTAACAAAGGTTCGCTTAGGAGAGTCCAAGGAAACTTCTGCAAAAGACTCCAAATGTACGTTACCTACTCGAGAATGCCGTCATTATTTTCAGAGTCGCTAAGTGAAAAAACTTGATTTATTTAAGCTAAAAAATATTTTTCCTAATATCCTGTTTCTATTTTCTTCAATCAGTTCTTTCAAAAGTAGGAGAACTAGTTGCCCTCCCTGCATAATCTTAGCGAATTTACACCTCATTTCCCAGTAACTAAATAACTCTTTAAAGTGTTTTATTAACAATTTTATCTTTACATTTAACTTTTACGCCGAACGAAACAAAACCAGCTCACTAGGCGACTTTTGAATTTTTCCTGCAGCTCATTATCGAAGGAAAACGAAATTGTTTTGGAAAATCGTCTGGTGAACAAGAGTTGGTCGTATTCGAAGCAGAATTTTATACTAGGTATTTTAGTGAAAGTGTAAATCTTAGAAGTCAGAAAATACAAATTGATGAGATGAGATGGAGATTTTATATTAAAAGCAAGCTGGTGAAACGTGAATCCTATTTGCAAGACTTCTGTGCAAATTTCGTATTTATTTTGGTATTTATGACTTACGAGGTTTTACACTTTTACTATCGGTATGCAACTTGCATTCTATTCAACTAAATATGGAAGAAGGCAGAAGTCCCCCAGAGGAATAAGCCAAAATTAGGGTTGGTTTGACCAACGCGGATTAACTAGAGTTTATCCTCCACAGAGGATGAAGGAACGAGTGATCAATTAGACTTTATCACGATTTAAACCGTCCTTCCAGGTGGTTTAACACTCTGATCCGTTTGCTCAGAATTCTTGCTATTAATGAATGTATCATAACACTAATAAATCTTGGCATCAGCCACAAGTGAGTCAAAAGCTTTACTGACAGCCAAGCGCAAGCAAAAAAGCCCCCCAAAATCACGTCACTACTTCAAAACAGGCGAGGGAAACGAAAGGCACATAAATGATCTGTTTTTAGTAGAGATAGGCGGTATTTAACGTAATAAGTTAAAAATAACCTATTACTGAGTTTAGTTAATTCTGCTTGTAACCTATTACCAAAATAACCCTGTTATCAAATGACGTTACAGGGAAGGTCAACTAGAATGCACACTCGATCCGAGTAGCTAGGTTTTTTTCTTTTCGAAAAAAGTGAAAATACAACCGCCTACTCCAAACGGACACCATAGCCGGAACCAGTCGTCCTCAACTGAGCTTCGCCATCGACACTGTTAGAACTCCCCACTGCTTCATGAACAGTGATTTCAAATCAGCCGCCTAAACCCAGTTCTGAGGCAACCCGACAGAGGTCAGCGCTACCACCCTGTTCCACCCCTTTCTCATCCCGATTAATAGCCAAATCCCAATAATCCATAAACCGATTACAAGAACCAGTACGAGTATATTTTTGAACGATAGAAGAACGTTAAATAAAACCGATCAAGTTTACTCCCCAAAAGTACTGATTCAGAGCTCCGAGGTTCTGACTCGCCCCGCCATCTTTTCCTCAGTCCTGAACAGACACCAATTCCACCGTTCCATCAATTTTCATCAATAAACATTAATTATTCTTTAATATAAAAAAGTGAAAATACGCTGACACAAAATGATGTCAGGAATAACATTATAGAAAAACCAACTTAGGGAGGAAACAAAAGATACAACGAAAAGATATTTTGGAATGGAATGTTGGAAAGAGCCAGTGAGAACGTCCCTTAGAAAACCTATTAATAAATAACAGGTTACTGGAACCTGTTACCCACCCACAGTGGTAACGGTGGAACCTAATACGCAAATGTAACAGTTTCGCCCTTCTTCTTTTCACCTTTAATTTTTTTTTTTTTGCTGGTTGTTCTTGGGAAGTAATAAAATTTCCATAAAATGGTTACCGAGCACAACACTCAGCGAATATGCCTGCATTAACAGAAGTCGTGAGTCAAACGTAAACTGCAGTTTTTGCGAGGATGTGTCAAACGTATTGTCCTCCAAAATTTGGTACAAATATACACACCAAAATACTGGTTGTTCGCCTCGCCTGATGAGAAGTCATTCCTTTTCCAGAGTTTAGCCAGGAGGTGAAATAAGTTCAATTCACTTATGCCATCGTTTTGAATGGCAAAATAAAAGCATCGTCAGGGTACGGTCGTAAGACAGACATTTTCGAGGAACATGCCAATTAAACCTCGGTAGAAATAAACCAGTTTAACATCATTGTTTTCGAACATGTATCTAATTCAACTACTTATAGATTTAATTGTTGGGGTACCTACTTACTTGTAAAATTTGCCAGTTTTAACATCTTAACCACACCCTGTAGGAATATCACCAAAAAATGCATCTTCCTCCAATACACAATACGCACCAGCTTTACGCTATTATGTATTTATATATAAATCGGTAAAACATCACATGTATCCTTCATTGGCACAACATTGTCTTAGAAAACAAAAATCAAATTGTACATTACAAGTCAAAATGAGAACAGCGTTTAGTCATTTTCAACGAATTTTCTATAGCAGTAAGGTGACAACCCTGTACAGAAAATTTCCAAAATGGAAAAATCTACGGGTATACAACCGATCTAAATGCTATTCAGACCTAGAATATGAAAAACGATATCATAGCGTTTAATCAAAATAGTCCAGTCATGTTGTCGAGTCATTATTAATGTCATGAACTGTTCGGACGGAAAATATTGTATTTTTTATCAAAAATCTGTGATGAAAATGTCTACACCAGTACATTTTACTCTAAAAATATTGTTTTTTATTTTACACGGCTTCAACGTGCAATATGCCCCTTATGTTTATGGATTTCCTGATATTTCTGAACATTAAGAATTGGAAGGAGAATCCATTCTGTCTAATTTACGTCATTTTGACGACTCCACAGAAGTAATTTTATATTAAATCGTTTCATGTTTCCTTCCAGTTGGCGGAAGGGAACAATTATTGAAGTACATACAGATAAACTGTAAGTTACTTTAAGGTGCGGATTCACATGCGGTACTCGGCAAGTAACGAGCAAATGCTCGTCGATATCCTACATGTGTTGCCAGGAGGACGTGTACTCGTGAATCGGCGAGTACCGAGCATTTGGATGCTCGCCTCAAGCCGGCTCCACACATGCGGCATTCCCCGAGCACCGAGCAACTCGGCGAATACCGAGCTACTCGCCTAGGTACTCGGCGAGTGGCGAGCTCATTGCTCCACACATTCGGAGTTCGTCCCGCGCAGTGTTCACCTCGGGAGAGAGACGAGCAACTCGGAGTTGCTACATCAGCAGGTAATCCATAACAATCAACACCCGCGAGGTGATCAAACGAGAGATCAATTTATTCAGGGAAATGTAAACTTTGGGAACACTCAATTCCTGAAAAACCGGGAATCCCCATTTTCAAGAGATCAATAATACATAACGCCACCAAGTGGGATGAGCATTACAGGTTTTCATAAAAAAAGCAACAACCAAGGAGATTGTTACTGATCCAAACTCCTAAATAGGAAACCTTGCTATGCAAAACTTTGGCAACATTTCAATTAGATACCTTCAGCAAGTGTCGAGAGGCTCCAGTTGTTACAAAAAATGCCCCCAACGAGCAGCCCGGGGCGACCCCGCATGTGTGGAACCGGGCAGATGCTCGCTACTTGGCGAATATTCGTCTCCTTTGAAGTGGGCAAAAAACCGACTCTGTGTCCGGAGCATCCCCGAGCACCATAATTCGGCTTTCAGCGAGCACCGAGCGCCCATCCACACCACTAGGAAATTAGCGAGCATCGGCACGGTGCTAGGCGAATGCCGAATGTGTGGAGCAGGCTTCAGAGGAGACGAGTAGCGAGCCAAGTAACGAGCATCTGCCCCGGCTACACATTCGTCCCAGTATTCGTGATAGAAACTGGGAAGTTTTGAGCGTCATGTCTAGACAAACTGATGGAACCTTCAGTTGAATCCTGTGGTACACATATTTCGCTGTAGGACGTTTCTGTAATTCACATTTTTTAATCCCGTTCTTGATGCACTGTTCGCCAGTTTCACTTGCTCGTCTAGAGTAGGTACTTTTCAATGCTCGAGGTTGTACTCGCTACTCGGCCAACTCCGCATGTGTGACCAGGGAGCCAAAGAACGAATATTCGCCACTAGGCGAGTATACACTACACAAGTACACTCGGTACTTGTCCAGTGTTCGGTACCTGGGAGTACCGCATGAGTATCCACACCTTCAGGAGGAATAGAGAAGTACGAGTCCAAGAACAGTCAAAACGGACTTTAAAATACATCCTCGAAATTTAACAATGCATTCAGGTTCTTCTATCAATTAGATGTACATGGTAAATGCCCAGTTGGTTTAGTTTCAGAAGTGAAAAACGGAAATAATCGTGAGTTTTCACAATTTCGTCACATTTTCTTAGAGAATGGATAAAGCCACTTGAATATACCTGGTAGTATTGCACAGCTAGCTCTGTTCAAGTATATACACATTTCACATAGAGATACGGTTAAGAAATTATGCATAACAAGTACAGAAACTCTTCCTGGAAATTGGGGAAAAATTAAAAGAACTGCGTTCATTCGGAAGAAGGACAAAATTCTCCGGTCATTTTTCAACAAAAATTATCATAAAATATTGATCTTTTTTGAAAAAAAAAAAAGAATGCAGAGAACGATGTTCGAGTTATACGGAGGGTTCTCATTCATTTAACCATACAAGTTAAAAAAGTAATTCATTTCTCTTTAGAATTACCAGTCAAAATTAAATTAAAAGTTTAAAAGTTAATAAATACTTTCTCGGAGAGCTGCAAATAAAGCCGAAGAAGAATTTTTATTCCCGAAAAATGCAAAGTGTTCTCTTGTTATTGAGGAGCACTGCATAATTGGGAACAGTTCAAGTTTCAAGTCGACCAAATCCTGGTAATGCGTCTTTTGGTTTGGCTAACGCATTTACTGAATGAACGGTACGTGGCGTCGAACTTCCTTTTGCGGGTCCAACTACCTTTACTCGAGCCCCTCCTCCTTTTATGTTTTCGTCGTCCATTAGGTTTCGCTAAAATACCGGGAAAAAAACAAAAAATGTTCAGAATTAAAAATCGCTGAGCAAACCCGAAGATATTGTTTGTACTTCAATAATTTTTACCCCACCTAGAGAAGTTCAGGAAGAGTTAGCTTGGAAGTGAGGAACAGAATATGGAAAGAAGCTGAAAAAAGGAACAAGTACAGCTCGTAACTTGACTGTTGGGTGAGGCAGACATTGTTGTGACGCTGGCGGAGCAGCACAAGGGAACAAGAGAAAACAAAACGTCTACTCAAATGAGCGAGCATTTGAAGATTCTAACCATCACAAATGCCTATCGCGCCTCCCAAGACTGTCCTTACAGGCAGGTGAATTCACTGTAATCTGTTATCGCAAAGCCACAGTCACATCATGAGCAGATGACGCAGAGGGAAGGCTACTCAAAGCTATCAATATAGAGTTTTTGGCGCCAAAATCTGACGGGCCCCATTAGGAGGAGACTAGCGCGAGCAACCCAGTTGAAGGAGGAAGCCCGTTGACTTTGGACAGGGGGGGAAGGGAGGCGCTCATGACAGTGGGCCTCTAGGAACGGGTGACTGTCGAGGGCACCCTTTCATCGTCGCCCGCTGTTGTCGGGAGGCAAATTCATCGTCACTGGCAAACTCCGAGCTTTGTGAAGAGGTTCCACGGGCCTGTTAGTGGTTGCCAAAAACTCTCTATTAATGGCATGAGATGCCTATACATACGAGGGTGGATCAAATATAAATGGGACTTTGATCTCTAAGCGCCAGTGGTTGATGGGAGCTGGATGTTGCCTCTAGGCTGTTTGTATGGGGTCTTTTCGTGGTTTAACACCATCCATTAGTAGCTTTCTCGATGACTAAGAATCAGGTGTCTACTTCTATTGCGCAACGCATTAGCATCAAATTTCTTGCCTGAGAAGGAGTCAAACCTTCAGAAATTTTACAAAGGTTGACCGTCACGTTTGAAGACGAAAAGCACGCAAGGACCCCGAGTGTTTTCTTGGCATAAAGAATTTCAGGAGGGAAGTCAACGAGTAGAGAATGAAGACTATGAACAGCAAACCAGGTGTGCACCTCCGTTTGTTGTACAGGTGCATTTACTGTAATCTGTTGCTGCAAAGCCACAGTCACATCATAAGCAAATGACGCAGAGAAAGACGAGTCAATGCCATCAATAATGGCATGAGTGACCTACTCATAACAGTTCCTCATGCCATCAATGATGGCATGAGTGACCTGCACATAACAGTTCCTCTGCTATCTCCGCAAAACAGGCGTGCACCTCCGTTTGTTGAACAGGTGCATTTACTGTAACCCGTCACTACAAAACCAGTCACATCTTAGGCAAATGATGCAGAGGCAAGACGACACAATGGCATCAATAATGGCATGACCGAATGAGGCATGAGAGTGGATCAAATAAAAACGGGACTTTGATCTCTGAGCACCAACAGTTGATGAGAGCGGGATGTTGCTTCTAGGCTGTTGGTGTGGGGTCTTGACAAAGTTCAAGAAAGGTTCATCTCGTGGTTTAAGACCATTCACAAGTAGCTTACGTGATGTCTGAGAATCAGGTGTCTACATCTTTTATCATCAAATTTCTTGCATGTGAAGGAATCAAATCTTTGGAAATATTGTGAAGGTTGACCATCACGTTCGGAGACGAAACCCTCTCAAGGACCCGAGTGTTTTCCTGGCATAAAGAAATTCAGGAGGTAAGTCAACGAGCATTAATGGCAGACCTGGTGGGCTAAGATAAAAAAGTATGATAGAGATGATTTACGGCAAGCAGTGTCAGAGCTAAAAGGAGTGGAACCCAACAACATCAGGGTGATGGCTGCGACCTTGTCGTGGTGCGGGAAAATTGCCACGGAGTTGCGCGAGTTGGGCATCTCAGTAGGTGTACTCCGTGGAGTCACCCGACACGTACTGCTTGGCTCATATTTAAACTGGTGGTCACTTTATAGAGGCACTTCCCATCATCCCTCTCTCCCACCCCCACCTTCCTAATCATCCCTCATCCCTAGGGCCGGCGTTGGGTGAGTCCTGGGCGTCCTCCCCATTATATTTGATTCATTTATTTATTTTTATTTATGGCGTGCCCCTCCGTCACAAAAGATATTTTGTCTTTGATGGGAGTTGATTTAAAAAAAAAAAAAAATCCAGCTACCAATTTTAGCGGATTCTGTAGAATCCCTAAACGTGGCTGGCCCGTGACTAACCTTGCTATTTATAACAGTATATTGTTTTTTGTCGTCCGTTACCAAGGAAACATAACTTTAAAAAAGCGTGGCATGGCGCTAGCACTTTGCGTCACTTGGGACCTCAATTACAACGGACCGCCATCTTTTCCAGCTGGCTTACTCACTGAGGGCGGTTAGCAACGTGATAGCGTGCTCTAGGTTTACATTCCCGGGCTCATTGAGCTGGCAACGCCCGTCGGCAGCAAAACTCTCTAATAACTCGACTAGAACCCATTTTTTCAGCATCTTCATTATTCTGTTCTTCTCATCTTAGAAACAAACTTCCAAAGATAATGTACAGATAAGGAAATCAAATGAATACAGAACCTTGAACCACGAAACACCAATCATAAACAGTTAATCAACAAAAAGGAGTGTTATGGAAAGGGAAGGTACAATGGTTAGTAGGCGAAAGATCAAGAAATTCCATGCACAATTTTTGCAAAGGGCACACTTATTGTATTAGACTTTAATATACATAGAACTACACTAACGATTAGTAACAATATAAATTTATTTAAGTAACACTTTGTCCCCAACGAGATTACAAATTAATTTAAGTACTCATCATCATTTCAACTAGAGGTTGTCCAAAAATTACAAAACGAGGTTTCATTTTATTGATGGAGAATTTTCCGAAACAAAATCAATCCAATTACTGCCACTTGTTTTTGTTTTTCTCTCAAGGGAATAGGGTTATCACAAGATGGCTCTGGAAAAACTAATTAGCGTGAACTGAATAAGAAATGCAACTAAAATGTAGAATAATTGAAACTAATATTTTCCTACATTTGTTGCTAATTTACAAACCGGTGAGAAGAATATAAAATCAAGTCAACGAGAAAAATCCACACGACTCGACGTAACATCAACGATTATTATTTAGCGAAAGTAAATAAATGTGTCCACGCAATACAACCAACAAGGTTGAGACTGATTTCAACAATTAGGACATGCAAAATTTCTTCTACAAGCAGAATAACTCAAGGGGGAGATTGATCGTAACCAACTATATTGTATTGAAGCGGCAAGTGCATATGAATGGTAAGTGAAGTAGGAGGTGGGAATACAGTGAAAACTCGATAGTAGAGAGTTTTTGGTGCCAAAATCTCACGGGCCCCGTTAGGAGGAGACTAGCGCGAGCAACAGAGGATGCTACCCAGTTGAAGGAGGAAGGACGTTAACTTTGGACAGGGGGGGAATGGAGGCGCTCGTCACGGTGGGCCTCGAGGAACGGGTGACTGTCAGGGGGCACCCTTTCATCGTCGCCCGCTGATGTCGGGAGGCAAATCCATCGTCACCCGCGAACTCCGTGCTTTGTGAAGAGGTTCCACGGGCCCGTCAGTGGTTTCCAAAAACTCTCTAGTAACTCGAGATGTAAAACCTTTTCATGATGTGAAATCGTGGGAGCTTTTACATCATGAAAAGGTTCTACTTCTTGAGTTACTGAAATCGATCAAAGGTTGATCAATTTCAATTGATCAACAACTTGAATCAGTTTTGGTTCATCCGTTTCAACAAAACTCGATCAAAATGGAGCACATCAAAACTGTTCTAAATACAGGGTGGTCAGGATTAAACGGATTAAAGCTGTATTACCATCTCAAAACTATTATAGCTAAAACCAAAAAAAAAAATTCTAAAATGTACATTTTACGTAGTTTAGAAAAGGTATTCGTGGTCATTGTTGAAACCCGCTCCTCTGGGTCAGAATGGGGAAATAACATTTAAAAACGCTGCAAATTATTACAAAAAGGTTTATTATCCACACGGCTTTGCCATTGTCACCAGCCATAGTTACTACCTACCTACTTCACAATCAAGTTAATTTGGAAGAAATGAGAGCTTCACACTCAGTTAGAAGAAAAAGGGGTTGTTTACTGGTCTTTTGGATGCAAATTAACTGAGAACAACTGAAGACTACAGGGGAAGAACGCACCATGTCCCATTTTGTAAACTTTTCAGGAAATCATTTTTTCCGGCAAAAACCCAATATTAGTTCGAATTTGATCGATACAATTTTAAAAAAAAAGGAATTTGTATCTCAGCGTACTGTAGAATGCGGTGGTACAATAAAAACTACTGCAGAAAGTATTTTAAAACTCCATATTGCTATCCAAAGTTGCAAAGGTCCATCTGTACAGGGGAAGAACGCACCATGAACGTGTATTGCTGGTTTTATTCATAGTATCCTACCATAAGATTTCTCTCTTTATCAGGGCATAGCGGTTTCGTGACATTTTGATAATATATATAATGATTTGGTATTTTCAAAAGTTCACTCACGAAGAAGTTTTGCAAAATATTTTAATAGAATAAAATCCAGGAAATTCATTTTTGTTTCACCGTTTTCAAGAAAACAAACACTAGTCTCATATAAACTTATTGGTATGAAGAAAATAATAATGATCGCCGCTAACAATCGAAAATAATACTGTGAAACCCAGGAAAACCGCATGAATGCGTGAATCACAGAGATCCATCAGGTAGGGGAATACGACCTGGGGGAGGGAGCCCGAAAGTTGGCACGTTCTTCCCCGGTTGCGCTCAGCTTGGTGCGTTCTTCCCCTGTACGGTGTTTCGTTTCTCGCATTTTTCTCCTATATTGGATCGTTTTTGCCCATTTTGGTTGTCACCATCGAGTCCGCCGTGAAAAAATCTATAAGAAACCGTCATAACCTATTTTTCGCAAAAAATCGACTTGGTGCGTTCTTCCCCTGTGGTCTTCAACTTGAAGAAACGAACAGCGATTGCATTTTGGCCAGCTAAATTAGAACGGAAATTAGGCCTCTTTGACGATTCACGCTCGTGTTTCTGATTTATCGTAAGTTCGACCCTCAAGTTCTCATAGGGAGCTCCGGGTGGTCTCATTCGATTCTAAAAATTCACTATTTGAAATTGAAGAGAAAAACTTTTATATCGAAATTTTTTGAGTTAAGGAGGTTTGAAAATGTCAACCCTTAAGTGACCAACATCAAGCAAAAGCTTCGGGGCACAACTAGACCCCAAAAGGAGCCTGCAAACCAAATTTCATTAAAATCGGTCCATGGGAACTAAGGCGCACGGCCGTCTGACGGAAATTTTTTTATTCATTTTCGGATTCTACGTACCTTGAAACAAAAACCAACAAATTTTGAGGGGGTGTTTAAAGAAAATTTTCTTAGTCGATTCCCAATAATAAACCAAAACAAGGTTCAGTCCGCAAAGAGGCAAGACCATTCGACTGGTTGCAGGAACTGACAGGACTGTCCGGATCCTCCTAGCTGTTCGATGTCGACTTTCCAGCATATTTCACTGAATCTACTCCCTCACTGCTGACTGGAAGCGGTGGAGACACTTCGCTATATTCAACTTTCAATGGGTATTTCAGTCTATTTTTTTTAATTTTTTTTTTCACAAGAGTATGGTTCAGGAATAACGGTAATCGGGTCTGTTCGTCAGGAAAATGTTTTTAAAAAATCAGAGAAGCTAAGGAAAGTTGAAGATTTGAATGGTGTGACGTAGCTAGCCAATCGTGATGTAGCTAGCCAACTGTCTTTGAAAAAAGTATCCATGCGCAGAGAAGAGATGAAACCCTTGGAGGACATCTTGGATACTACAAAATACTACTCATACACATGCACGGCATAAGTGTATGTGCGTTAAGGGAGGCCCGCCTTTTTTTCGAACGTATGACCTCTTTAATTAATTTTTCTACCACATTTTATAGTATCATTGGGCTTGAAGTTGGAGTATATAGGTTTTCAAGGGTGCTGAATCCAAATTTGAGGTCAAAAGCCTGAATTTCTGACCCACCCAACTACCCCATTGAGAGGAAATTTGCAGAAAGGCTGGGTTCTGCTGGAAAGCCAGTGTGTTATTTTCGTCTCATATATTAACTCGGTTTGTAGTAGCAGTTGCTTGTTTCAAAGTCGCCGCCCGTAATCGGATTTTACTAGATTTTTTTTAAGAAAAGCCCTGTTCTGACAGTAACAGGTCAGTCACACAAAGACTTCTTTCACTACTGAGGGACGTCCTATAAATCAAGTCTTCTGAGCACACAGGCAGCGACTTTGAAACGAGCAACTGCTACTACAACTGCTAACAGATGAAACGAGAATAACACATTGACTTTCCAGCAGAACCCAGCCTTTCTGCAAATTTCCTCTCAATGGGGTATTCCGGTGGATCGGAAATTCAGGTTTTTGACCTCAACTTTGGATTCAGCACCATTGAAGACGGTTACATTTGCGTATTAGGTTCCACCGTTACAGCTCTGGGTGGGTAATAGGTTCCAATAACCTGTTATTTATTAATAGGTTATCTCAGGGACCTTCTCAGAAACTCATTCCGACATACCATTCCAACGAATAAAGTCACTCGCGATGAGATTGTGGAAAACCATTTTAATAAAAACGGAGTTGAGTAGAACGTTGTCTATTTCCACGAAAATAATGAGTTACAAGTTAAATCGATTTTGACGGTTAGGTCATCATCAGTAACAAACAATAACTTTATTGTTTTGGAGTTATTGTTTGTTACTGATGATGACCTAACCGTCGAAATCGATTTAACTTGTAACTCATTATTTTCGTGGAAATAGACAACGTTCTACTCAACTCCGTTTTAATACCATTCCAAGGTATCGTTTTCGTGATTTCTACTTTTCGTTCCCAACCTACGTTCGTTTGTTTACCATGTTATATTGTTGTTCCATTCCGAAGTATCATTCTGTGGATCACTAGTTTTCGTTTCCTACCTGAGTTGGGGTTTCCATCAAGTTATTCCCAACATATTGACGTGTTAGTGTGTTTACACTCTTTTTCGATTAAAAAACCCAAGGTATTGTTCTGGCTCCACACATTTTGGAGCCTTTCCTGAAACGTTATTTAGTAACAGGTATTTTAGTAATAGGTTCCAAGCGGAATTAATGAAACCCGGTAATAGGTTATTTTTAACTGTTACGTTAAATACCGCCCTTCTCTGGGCGTGTGTGTACCCCATGTGTGTGTGTGAAGTATTTTGGAGTATCCAAGGCCACGAGACGTTCGAGACCACACAGGATCTACGGTGGAACGTCCTCGTTCCAAGGCTAGCAACTTAATACGTCACAACAAGTTACTATGTCAAATCATTCAAATCTTCAACTTTCATTAGCTTCCGTAATTTCTTCGTAGCCCATTTCAAGCCAAGAGTGGAAATAACAGAGAAGTGAGAGGAGGATGAACTCTTTTATAAGATGGCGGCTGAAATAAGGCATAATTTGCTCACCAATTGAGAGCGAAAATTCTCCAAATTTTACATTTTAATTGGATTTAAGAGGCCTCAGTCTTCCAAATTGATGTGATTTATCCGACTCGTGGCCCAGAACGCTCAATCGCCCAGGATCGAATTTGAGCCACCATAATCATGCTTTCGGCCAAAAGGCCGCCTTTTCAACAAACAAGCAAATTCCAAAGTCGCATTGAGCTCCGAATGTCGAAGAATGAGGAATTTCACCATGTCTGAATTTCCTATTTTTGACCCCAAAATCGGATTCAGCACCTCTAAAAACCCCCTAAGGCAAACTTTCAGCCCGAACTTCCTAATTTAAGAATAAACAAAACAGTGTAGAAAATACGAATGTTTAAAAAAAAAACGGAAAAATGACGTCATGCTGGAATAGTTCATTTATGGCCGCTTGAAGCGCTGAGATCGAGAAATCCATAGTCCCCAGATGCAAAATTTCATGAAACAGTAAAGTTCAAAATCGAAAAATTGAAGAAAAAAAAAATAGAAAAAGCGAGATGGGGAAAATTAGGTTTCCTCTGTTTTTGTTTGATAACTTTTCTCTTAGAAAACACGATTTCGTCGTCCCAATGGGCAGCACTGGAGGAGACGGCGATCCGAACAGCCCAATCAGCGAGCGTTCCCGCTGCACGTCTGTTTTCCCAGTTAGTTTTGAAATTAAAAATTTTGATTGTCTCCCAAAAATAACAGGAGACTTATTTTCCGAAATCAGCCCGATTTTCATCTATCCCACACCATTAACTATTCAGGAAAAATGCAAACAGAAATCTGTGAAATTCCTCATTGTTTTTGACGAGTATAGGAACAGCATGAACGAGAAAAAATTCTTCTACGAAGATTTTCCACTATTTTCAATATTTAAAAAAAAGTCGATGCGAAAACGCATCAGTGGCCGGAAATGGGTTAACATTTTCTCGAAGAACAGACCCGATTACTTACTCCTGACTCTTTTGAAAAAGAAAAAAAAATATTTTTTAAATTGACTGAAATACCCTATGAAAGTTGAATATAGCGAAGTGTATCCACCGTTTCCAGCCCATCATTATCCAGTGTCTCCCTTCCCCTCATAATTGAGGTTTCTCCAGTTTTCCTTTAAAGGTGACAGAAGTTGATTTGCAGCGTTCAGCAATTGATTTAAGCCAACCTACAATACGTGAACGTGAGTCCATCATACCTTTTAGAAGACAGCATATAGATTTGAGTCTCCCTTGACACGGCTTTTCCCCAGTGTCACCAAGTAGGCGTAGCAGGAGTGATTGAAATCCATTCTAATAATTGAATGATCCAATGAAACTGAAGGTTGTTGGACAGATTTTTGCAATCTGTGCGAACGACAAACCATTTGCCAAGCCTTCGGTGCTTTTGGGGAATACGATCTCCAGAACCTAACTTTGTGAACCTGTGGTCATGATGGTAGGTAGTTAGGTCTGATAAACTACCTTAAGTGCTTTGATCAGACAATCTGCAGTCTTGGTTAAACATTCAAACACAAACACATCTCCAAACTTGAGTGGTCATTCATTCCATTCCTATTACCTTGGTGTGAGCTAACTCGTGAAAGTGAAGCTTGCAAATCACAATGCGATTCCGCTTCCTACGTTTTCTAGATCCTGAAAAATTGATAAGCTTAACCAATCTTGAATTTTGAATCTGAATGAACGACTTCTAGGTAGGTCTACGAACAGTGTCTGTAAAAACTCTCTCCCCAGATATTGTACCTATACATGTGTTTCCTTCAGTACTCCATCATCTTATGATTTGATGTAGAAATTATTAGTCCGTTGATGAATCGACCAGTTGAAAATAAACATAGATACAACAAACAAATCCATACTAGCCCCAACCCACTTACATGTTACCTAATATTCCTTATGCAACTAACTAGATCCTACAATTTCAATCAATCTAATACATATAAATGAAAAAGTGCAACGTTTCATCGGCTAAGTACCTACCAACTAACTGCATAATGAAACGATACGACAAAAGCTGACAACAACCAAAAAGTGAAAGTAAGTAGTGCCTAATCTTAAGAAACTTACGAGCGAATAACCAAGCACCATGGAGTATAAAATACATCGTGAAAAGCAGCATGCAATACAGGTTGATTGGAAGGACAGGCGGGAGTTACTGAGGAGAAGGAGATTAATGGCAAGTGGCAGCAAGAGGATTTTATGATCACTTTGAGGTTGCTGTACCATATCTTTCCTCAGAGCAAATCTCATCCTCTAGTTCTGGAAATATCCTCGTGAGGACAAAGAAAGCGACATCATTGTTGCTCCAGTAGGCCGTGTGAGAGACGAGAACGGAACGCACGACGAAAGGACCGGCAGCTCCTGAGGTCAGCACGTAGTCCAGACGATGCTCCAAACCTTCAAACAGATTACCACAGTTTAACACAAAGTATGACATTTTAAGTAAAGTCAACAACCATTTCAGGTTGGATTTTCGTCCAACTGCCATTTCTGGGATGGGATGAGGGGGCAATGAGAGCCCAGTAGGCCGATTCTGAAACTCGCTATTTGGTTGACGTTATGGCGTCGGATTTGGTATCCCTCCCGTGCAACGACAGGTCGATAACGAAATTGGAATTCTGTAATCGGGCATACCGAAGTTTGGTCGTTGCATTTCAAAATAACGACGTCGCTATGTGACAGAGGTGTGTCGGTACAGCTGTACCGGGACTGTGGAACCGAGTATCAGGTTGGAACGGTTCCACGCAGTGACAAAAACTCGACCCTTACCGGTCCAGTTCCACGAACTGATAAGACATCTTGAAATGGCTCTGGACCGGGAGGAGAATTTTTTCCATCGGTCCAGTTCCATCCTCACCAATCAGAATGATCTGATCAATCATCTCATCAATCTGATCATTCTGATTGGTGAGGATGGAACTGGACCGGTAAGGATGGAACCGGACCGATAAGATATCATAGAGAATGGTTCAATGGCTCTGGACCGGGAAGGGTTTTGGACCGGTAAGCATGGATCTTGTTCTCAGTTCTGTTCCATGTTGTACCTGGAAGCGCCCTTACTACTTCCATGGACTGAGAATGGTTCATGGAATGGCTCTTGAGCGGGAAGTTATCTTCTGGACTGGTTAGCATGGAAGTTGTCTCCAGTATTATTAATTTATTATTGTCATGTTAAGTTCTTAAACTGCAACGTCATTATTCTTTCCTTGAATTGTTTGGTAACTATTATTTATAATAAATTGCCTCTTTTGTAACACTTGTTCAAATTCCTTCCTTTCAGCGAATTGTCAAGGAAAATGATGCTATTGTATTGCAAGTTGAGATCATAAGCATGGAAGAAGGACGATAGGGATTTGACTGCCTGCTTCATCCATGCCATGTGAGTGGGATTTGATCGCCTGTACCGGTAATGGAACTGTACCGGTAATTTGGAACGGTTACATCTTTGTCACCGTAACCGTTGGAACCGTTCCAGGGAAATACCTGGACCGACACACCCCTACTATGTGATCCGACAATATTTCGGTCTACGGCAAGCGAAAGGTAGCAACACATGATTTTTAGCCAATGGGAAGACGGATTGATATCAGGTGATTGTTATCACGGGTAGTTGAAGTTCACCTCAGTTTGCATCGGAAGCAAAATGTCGGATAACTGATTCAGATTTTTTGCCGTGGTGAATTTACATTGGAGTGACGCGTAAGAACGGAATTTTTCTTGTGATTCGTGCTTTCATATCATGGAATAATGATTAATGGAAAGAATGTCTCTTCATTAATCGAATTCATCAGTCACATCAGAATGAATTTCGTCCGTCCACGATGCTTCGAATGATCAACTCCCTGTCTATCTTACTACAAGGTAAGGAATCGTATTGTTATTCACTCACACATAGCCTACCGACTTATTGGTATTTTCAACTACTTTGAGTGAGAAGATCATAGCTAACTGCCTAATTGTGTGCGGTATAAGTTTATTCCAGATTCCGGGAAACGAGTACCTACCTACTAACGAACATTTCGGAGTTCCCGATGTCTTTTCAGAACAAAATATATTTATTTCACTCTCAATGTGAAAAAACCCAATATCTCTTCAAAATAAATGAATCGCTATTTTACTCGTGTAAAGTTTCATGTACCTACCTTAAAAGACTGAATGAAAATTATAATATTATTGTATTCAATAAAACGTAAGATTTATAACCTAAGTTATTTCTACCTTCACATTCATATTTCAATATCAACTCAATTTCATGTTACAATTTTCATCTACCTCGTCATAATCTCCTACCTATGTCGATTACGGATATTAAAAGAATCATAAATTCGTGGTAAATAGTTTTTCAGGTAAAAGAAGGTAAGTTGGTATAAAAGAGGACTATCAGCGTGATTATGTGTGCAAAAATTATCAATTTAAGGGTTTTTCTTAATGTTAGGAAGTTTTTATGCCGATACACATTTTATAGAATAATTAAAAATTCTACTACCTATTTTAAAACTCAACTATTTTAATTTTAAGGTACCTACCAATTTCCGAAAATGACGATATAATTATTTTTTATCGTTTTAACCTCATTTATTGTCACATGGACATCATCATTCAATATTTATATAAAAAATTCTGTTGATAGTTTGCTGGGTTGTCAAAAACTAAATTCCATTGGAAATACTTTCTAGACTAGGTTTAATAAAGTGCCTACATAGTTACATTAATTAAAAACTTGAAATAATTTAAACATCTATTCGAATAAAAAATCAGTTCGAAAAATAATAAAACGGCAAAAAACCACTCATTATGACGATCGGATATTGTTTGTTAAATATTTACCAGAAATTATATACGTGTGTATCAATTTTATTCTAACAATCATTTAATTACCAAAACGAATAACCCACAATACGGAAAAATGCACACAGCTACTCGGAAACTGAAATATGACTTCGGATAGGTTAGAAACTGGAGAGCGTTTTAAGCTCCTTTTTCATAAAGACGGTTGCCGTAATTCATACCGGGGGGTTTCGAGCCGTCGAGATGGTAACGACACTTTTCGCTGACTGAGCGACAGTTGTTGCTATTTCGCGTCTGCAGAATCGCTATCGTCGCTATTAATCGTTATTGTTATCATAACGACACTTCGTTGTCGCTATTATCCCATAACGAGTTAGAGAATCGACCTACTGGACGCATAAAACGCATGCTCCCGGCGGTGAGATTTGAACCCACGACCCCCGCAGAAGTCGGTCCAAATCCCACCATCGAACAACGCGCGCTCCCGTGACCATGGCTACACCGGACCTCAAAGTATGACATTTTATCTAGTAATTAGGCGGTCTATCTGATAACGATAAGCAACTAAAAACGACCAGTAAGGCATCGATGTGAGAGTGAAATCGTCCTAAATACCTACCATGAAGCACGAGATACCAGGAGACTCGACTCCATTGTTCTGGGTTTTCTAGTTTCTACAAAGCCTGCGCTGAATGTCTCTAGCGATGTCGTGTTTCTAGACATTAGTCAGAAACACAAACTTAGGAAATACATAAATGAATTGCATAGAAAGTGTTTTCACTCGGGTAAAGCCAAGCAACAAAATCAAACGTGTTACAAACAAGTACAAAGAGAAATATAAAACTCGGGCCATCCTGGGTCCCCCAGATTCTATCTACTTGAAGCCTACAGCATAAATTACCTATAACATCATGGAACATGTTTTAGACAAATTTATTACAGAACTTTTGGTCGTAGGTAGGTTTAATACAAAAGTTATATTATCCCTAGCAACATATCTAAAATGCATTAAGGGGTCTCAGTCGGTCGCTGTTCATTCCTCGGTCTGGTTTAGTATTTCCCTAATTTACAGGAGCATAAACTTCAAAAGTTGTACCTAAATTTGAAATTTTCAAGGATTTTTGAAATTTATTAATGCAGCAGTCTAGACAATTGAAAAAACTAAAAGATTGCCGCTGGAATCATTAAAATCGAACAATAATAGCCACATAAAAATGGGGAAACTCAGAAAATAAACGGGTTTTCCCACTTTTCTCGAGCAATTATTGTTCGATTTTGATGATTCCAGCGGTAATATTTTAGTTTTCAATTCTCTAGACTGCTGCACTAATGAATTTAAAAAATCTTTGAAATTTTCAAATTTAGGTACAACTTACTATTAAATAATTAGCTGGAATAATTAAAGGGAATCGAGAGACGGAGAACGCATTTGGACATTTCAAACTGAACTGATTTATTAGGAAGAGTGGGGGTAGGGAATCGATTGAACCTACTAATCGAATCTAACCAGATAAACAATTGATCGATCAACACTTACAAACCTCTAGGGAAATACGATTGGCGACCGACTGAGATCCCCTTCTAAAAACCGTGTGACACTCCCGCGTTACCCTCCCCGCATAACGTTTTTGGGTAGTTAGGTGAAGGCTAAAACATGTTCCATGTTAAAATCAATACAACCTATTGATTCAACAAACGAAATAGCAAATAATAGAGAGAAAAGAACATGTTCGCAAATAATTAGTAATAATAATGTTTTAACTTGTACAAATATTACGCGTAGTAAGCAATGTAATGGCTAACCTTGAGATGGAGAATCCATGTGATGAGGGGATCCTCCACTTTCTTGATTTTTCTGGTTTTTCCATATCGTATTCCAAATACTCCACCCCTTATCTGTAAAGTGAACGGTTGGCGTGAAACATCAGCGGTGTGAGTTATCAACAATATATGACCCCATAACAGTCTTCTACGCACACCTATTACCATTGTAAGAAGTAAGTTTGGGCAACAAAGATTGAACACTTAAACTGAAATAATTACTAATCTATCATTGTGATGGCACTTATTTAATTCAACATTCAATAGGGTTTAATGAGATAATCATGAAGGCGATGCAAAATTCTCTTAGGTGATAGCCTGACATAGCCCGTGATTCGGGAATTTTCAAAAGCAGCACCATCAAGGTGGGTTCACAAGCGTCCGACTCTGCGTTTCCGACTCTCTCCGTTCTGCCCGCTGATTGGCCAAGAACAGACGGAAAGAGCCAATCAGCGGCAGAACGCAGAGAGTCGGAAAAGCAGAGTCGGACACTTGTGAACGCAGCGTCAGACTCTACCTTGAGCTATCGCCAATCAGGCCATTTTCTGATCCATCTCAAATAATCACCAGCAGAAGTCACACAAAACCGAGTGACTTGTTAATAGAAACCACAGAAACTTGTTAATAGAAAGAAATGAGAAACAAATAACAAACCCAGAAGCCAGTATAGCCTACCAAAACTGTTATAACCTCGGAGATGTTTTGTCGAGGGGAAATTCTCCGTTTCCTTCCCTCCAAACAGGGAAAAACTAGCCATCAGAGTTGCCAACTGCCAGTCTCAGATTTGGGAACTGCTCAATGCGTTCGAAGAGTTCCTCACCTGATCTCCGAATACCTCTTGTCTCGTAGGAGTTCCTCAATGCTTACTTGAGCAATGACTGTGATTTCCGGCCTAACGTGTTATTTATAGCAAGGAATGTCAAGATGATGTGAACAATCACATAGGCTCATTCCAAAAATTCGAGCGACTGCTAAATTTTGAGGTGGATCTGGATACTGCAATCCATCTACAGCTATAACGTAAATATTTGAAGTGCTCAACTACGTCAGAGATTCACAATTCACTCTTTTCCTGCAAACGTTGATGAGCCTTCTGCTAAATAGCTAGTTGAAAGCGTATCTGCAAGTAAATAATGTGCCTCCAAAAAGGAACAACAATGTCGGACAAGTGTTTGTGTCACTTCCTCGTATCCTTAAATGATTTGACCAGGGGGACTCATAAAAACGTCAAATCACCAAGTACGCTTCAATGAGGTATTTCACCATGTCGGAATTTCCAATTTTTGACCCCAAAATCGGATTCAGCACCTCGAAAAACCCCCTACGGCAAACTATCAGCCCGTACTCCCTAATTTACGAATAAACAAAACAGTGTAGAAAATATGAACATTTAAAAAAACCGGGAGGATGACGTCAACCAGACGTGAAATCTCACTTCGAATATTCCTCAGATGCAACATTTCACAAAACCAGCAAAGATCAAAAATGAAGAACTGAAGAGAAAAAATAGAAAAAGCAAGATGGAGAAAATGAGGCTTCCCCTGTTTTTGTTTGATAACTTTTCTCTTAGATAACACGATTTCGTCGTTCCATCGGGCAACACTGGGAGGAGACGGCGATCTGAACAGCCAATCAGCGAGCGTTTCCGCTTCACGTTGAAGAGGTCCGTTTTCCCGGTTATTTTTTGAAATCATAAATTTTGAATGTCTCCCAAAAATAACAGGAGACTTAAGGTCGATCCACACATTTCAGTTACGTGACGTGACGTGCAGTACTGTACAGTGACCTTCAGTGAAAAAAAAATATCAGGAGATGAAAGTCTAAGTGAACAAAGGGGGAAAGACGGACGCGTGTTCAGACATGTCCGACGCAGTGAGGCTCCGGCGTTCACAGTGACCTTCCGGCATCCGTGATGTAAACCAAAGATACGTCGCCGCCGATATTTTTCAGTTTTTCACTGACGTGAATATTGTGAACTGTGCATCATGAACGATGAAATTTTGATCGAGTTGGATCGGGAACAGCGAGTGCTGTATGACTTGAAGGATCGTCATTACAGTTACATTCTCTTGCAGTAATAGCCTTTCTCCAGAATGTATCTTGTTTTGTGATGTGCGTCTCGACTTTCATTAGCAAATCAAAAAATGCGCTCTGGCTCATCCGAAAATATTCATAAAACTTGCACTCATCGTCCAGTAACCCTCTATACAATGTTACGAACTCTCCTTCTGTTTCGCGAGGCATCCATATGGGATGCACCCAGTGTCTTCTTTTCTTCTCTTCCTCCTCGTCCAAAAGCAATGCTATCATAGCAAGATCTTCGGTACCAAAATTCATTGTGTACGACGAGCACATTCACCAGGCCACATCCAAACTGAAAAGGCCAATCGCGCAGACACCTCTGATCACGGAAGAACACTGGCACGGAAAGGTACGGTAGTGTGTGGATGACAGTGAAAAATTCATCACGGATGCCACTGAACACGGAAGGCCACTGTGCCGTCACGTAACTGAAATGTGTGGATCGACCTTTAAGGTGCCCGTCCACTAGGTCGACAGCGCGGCGCGACGCCAAAACAAATTTCTAGAAATATAATGGGAAATAAATGGGAGCCCGTCCACTAGGTCGACAGCGCGGCGAGGCGCGGCGCGGGTCGAAAATTTTTAGCAAACTGTCGCTCTCCAGACTTCTGGAGCGCGGCTCCGCGCCGCGTCGCGCCGCGCCACGTTGTCGACCTAGTGGACGGAGGGCGAAGCGAAAAATTGTCGACCTCGGTCATTTTCGTGAGTGTTCGGCATTTGTATACGAGGCTTAATCAATGTGTGAAGCTCGAAAAACCTCCCGCTCGACATTTTAAAATACTTTATAAACTTTTGATCGTCTCTTAGCAAATCTTGGAACAGGTGATTGTGCTCCCCCAGGTCCATCCTCTTTTTTGGATGGACCCAAAATCTTCTCCTTTTCCCACCGATTTGGTCCTCTTCTTCTGCTTCCAAAGCTGCAACTAAAATGAACATTTCTTCGTCGTCCGATGATTACATAATACCTATGCCCGACATTTTCCTGAGAAGGCACCGTGGCGAAACGGCGGGTCGAAAAATTTTATCCGCTCCAGTGGACGGAGCTCAGGAATTTCGCGTCGCGCCGCGCTGTCGACCTAGTGGACGGCCAGCTTTATTTTCCAAAATCAACCCGATTTTCATCCATCCCACACAATTAACTATTCGGGAAAGTGCAAACAGAATTCGGTGAAATTCCTCATCTGGATGGAAACAGTAGATTTACACTTGTTACAACGATTTCACGTTTGTTCTTCCAGAGGCTACTACAGCTACTAAAAAACGGAGTTCGGAAGAAAGTTGTGAATTTCCACGAAAATAATGAGTTACTAGTTAAATCGATTTCGACGGTTAGGTCATCATCAGTAACAAACATTAACAAAGTTATTTGATGACCTAACCGTCGAAATCGATTTAACTAGTAACTCATTATTTTCGTGGAAATAGACAACGTTCTTCCAAACTCCTTTTTTTTTAAATTAAAATAGTCTTCCACAATATCGTCGCGAGTGACTTTATAGGGACTTCCGAGAGGTCGGACTTTCACTTTCTGCTTGCCGAGTGATAGCCACTGCACTCCCGGCGTTGTCGAGGCTTGTAATATGAACTATGCCACTGCACTCCCTCACATTGGCAGGCGGTAGCGGAGTAATGTAAGGCGTACAGAACACACGGGGAGGAAATTGTTCGCAAGAAGCCTCATTGACCATCAGTCGTCCAATTTGGAGAAAATGAGGGCCACAGTGGCAATGGGGTATTTCGGTGGGTCGGAAATTCAGGTTTTTGACCTCAAATTTCGATTCAGCACCCTTGAAAACCTCTTTACTCCAACTTTAAGCCCAATGATACTATAACATGTGGTAGAAAAATTAATGCACACAAACTACGCCGCGCGTGTGTGTGAGTAGTATTTTGTAGTATCCAAGAGGTCCTCCAAGGGTTTCATCTCTTCTCTGTGCATGGATCCTTTTCCCAAAAACAGTTGGCTAGCTACGTCACGAATGGCGAGCTATGTCACACCATTCAAATCTTCAACTTTCCTTAGCTTCTCTGATTTTTTAAAAACATTTTCTCGACAAACAGACTCAATTACCGTTATTCCTGACCCATGCTCTTTTGAAAAAAAAATAATAATTTAAAAATTAACTGAAATACCCCATTAAACGAAAAGCTCAGGGTGACATCAACACATGTTGAAGGAAGGTAGTTAAAAAAAAACTCTAAGTGACTTGCCCAAATCCTTGCGATTATGCCCAGTACCTCCATGACACTTAAGTTGCAGACACCGCCCTATTTCACCCTTCCATTTGGACTTGCAGATCAGCTGATCTGACACGAACCACCAAGCGTGTGAGTCCTTTCATTCTTTTTTCAACAAGGATTTCAGTACCGACCACCCCAACATTTACGTGTTTGTTGAAGAACTAAAAGTTGTGTAGAGTGAAGTGCACTGTAAGCTCAAGTCACTGAACAAGGCCAGAATTGCCTCTTTTCACATTTATTAAAACAGTGTTTACTTTGGGAATGCAGCGGTATCAGTTGATTCGGGGAGTATTGTGGTATCTGGGAGTGCAGGGGTCCCTTTTTCCTGACCTGGGAGTGCAAAGGCTATACCCGGACTTTATTTGGCTACGTCTATTATCAATGGGGGGTGCGCCTGATTTTTTTAAAAATTTTTAATCGAAAGTAGACCTCATCTAGAGAATTTTGACACCAGCCGTTCTCTTTTTGGATGAGTAGATCTTTTTCTATGATTTTCCAAAGTTTCGAATGTTTATGACGTCACGCACCCCTCCCGCCTGGGCGGGACCCCCCAGCCCACTGTGTGAAAAAGGTCTTCTCACAATAGAAGGTCGCGGTTGGTGTCAAAATTCTCAGAATGAGGTCTATTTTAGATTAAAAATAACAATAAACAGTTTTTCCGACCCATGCGCACACCCCATTCGGGGGCGATGAAATTCATAGGGGTCCTTCTACCTCCCAATCTATACAACATTCAGTTTTCTCGACCACTCGGTATAATCAGGCTGTTGGAGATTCTTGAGGGTTGGACAACATTGACCAACCCTCAGGAATCTCCAATTACTTAACCTTTAAAATCCATGAACCAAAATTGCTGATGTTTACAATGTCATACACACAAGTGGAATTGATATTGGTTTTTTTTGTCCACCGAAAGTGAGATCAATGCTTCCGCTAGCTTGATAGGCTCGGAACCAATTATTGTTTGTGTATTTCCAATACAATCCACAGCTTCTTTTGACGTTCCATGATCTTCGTTGAAACCTTAGAAGCGCTTTTCAACAGTTGGAGACATCTTCAAACAGGTATAGGAAAATCAGGCAATCACGGCTTTTATTCGAGGGACATACCTTTGCAAGGCGTGTCCGCAGGAGAGGTAGTCGATGAGCATTCGCCTAAAGCGGTCGAGGGAGTAGCAGTCGCAGCGCAAGCACCTCCAGACACCAACGTGCTGCCAGGAGTGGTGGACAGCACTCCTTCTGTGATGTCTTCGAGCTCTAAGGGCATCTCTGAATACGGCAGAGGTTTGGCGGCGTTGCAAGCATGTATGGGCAGAGGAGCGATCTTACAATAATCCTTCAACACCAGGGGCTCCAACCTAGGAAATTATTGACACAATTAGACCAGATTTGGAGAGAGGAACCAATAATCATGAAGATTGAGAACTGGAAATTATCAAAAACAACGTTTTGATTAAATATAGCGTAACCATAAAAATATGAACCATGAAAAAATCACAAATGAGTTATGATGGTGAAATCACCAAGGACTACTCAGGAATACAAACAAAAAGTGCAAAGTATCCATGTTTGAGATTTTTGAAATTTTGTGTCCTCAAGAGGAACATTGAAATTGGTTGAAATGGTAGAGTCAAAGTTACGCCATCCAGTAAATCTCCTGGTGTAATCACGATCTTGAAAAAAATAGACACCTCAATTTTGACTGAAAATACATTAATTTGTCCCTTTTCTAGAAACCAAAATTTGACTGATGTAGAAAGGGACGCTGAGCGAATGGGGATTCCCTTCAGTGGCTCTTAAACTTTGGTTCCTCCACGAAACAGTACAATTATGTGCACCATCCCTCCAGCAGAGGCAGGGCCATAGCCTCCCTACCCCCACTACCTTCAGAAAGCAATCAGGAGGGATCCTTCAGTGGAGAGGACCCCCATGTCAGCCTTCTTCCCCAGCTCTTCTTTGCACTCATCCTGAAGTACTGACCCACCTCACAACAGTACTTGCAGTGTTTTGAGTCATGAAAGGCCAGCTTCGAACCATAAATTGGTGTCCATCGCTTAAAGTTTAAGAGATGGTTTAGGCCTTAAACCATGGAACCTTAATGTGACCTCCTTCACTCCAGTTTTTGCCCAGAAGATGTACAATAAATTGTACGAAACGTTGGCCTAAACACATTTATTAGTCCCACAGAACCTGCAAACCTGATGTTAGTAAAATAGGGTCAAGAAATCCAACGATATTATAAACAAACGCGTTTCAAAGTCAACTCATAATGGGGTATTTCGGTGGGTCGGAAATTCAGGTTTTCGACCTCAAATTTGGATTCAGCACCCTTGAAAACCTATATACTACAACTTTAAGCCCAATGATACTATAACATGTGGTAGAAAAATTAATTAAAGAGATCACACGTTTGAAAAAGGCGGGCCGCTATAAATGCACACACACTAGGCAAGGACTACGCCGCGGACTGCCCCGCGCGCGTGTGTGAGTAGAATGTTGTAGTATCCAAGAGGGGTTTCTGTGCATGGATACTTTTTCAAAGACAGTTGGCTAGCTACGTCACGATTGGCTAGCTACGTCACACCATTCAAATCTTCAACTTTCCTTAGCTTCTCTGATTTTTTAAAAACATTTTCTCGACGAACACACCCGATTACCGTTATTCCTGAGCCATACTCTTTTGAAAAAAAATAAAAAAATTAAAAAAAATTGACCGAAATACCCCATTTCCAATTTTTGACCCCAAAATCGGAATCAGCACCTCGAAAAACCCCCTACGGCAAACTATCAGCCCGTACTCCCTAATTTACGAATAAACAAAACAGTGTAGAAAATATGAACATTTAAAAAAACCGGGAGGATGACGTCAACCAGACGTGAAATCTCACTTCGAATATTCCTCAGATGCAACATTTCACAAAACCAGCAAAGATCGAAAATGAAGAACTGAAGAGAAAAAATAGAAAAAGCAAGATGGAGAAAATGAGGCTTCCCCTGTTTTTGTTTGATAACTTTTCTCTTAGATAACACGATTTCGTCGTTCCATCGGGCAATACTGGGAGGAGACGGCGATCTGAACAGCCAATCAGCGAGCGTTTCCGCTTCACGTTGAAGAGGTCCGTTTTCCCGGTTATTTTTTGAAATCATAAATTTTGAATGTCTCCCAAAAATAACAGGAGACTTATTTTCCAAAATCAACCCGATTTTCATCCATCCCACACAATTAACTATTCGGGAAAGTGCAAACAGAATTCGGTGAAATTCTTCATCTGGATGGAAACAGTGGATTTACGCTTGTTACAATGATTTCACGTTTGTTCATTCCAGAGGCTACGGCTACTAAAAAACGGAGTTCGGAAGAAAGTTGTGTATTTCCACGAAAATAATGAGTTACTAGTTAAATCGATTTCGACGGTTAGGTCATCATCAGTAACAAACATTAACAAAGTTATTTGATGACCTAACCGTCGATATTGATTTTACTCGTAACTCATTATTTTCGTGGAAATAAACAACGTTCTTCCAAACTCCTTTTTTTTAATCAAAATAGTCTACCACAATATCGTCGCAAGTGACTTTATGGAGACTTCCGAGAGGTCGGACTTTCACTTTCTGCTTGCCGAGTGATAGCCACTGCAGTCCCGGCCTGTTGTCGAGGCATGTAATATGAACTATGCCACTGCACTCCCTCACATTCGTTTCAAAGTAAACTCATAATGGGGTATTTCGGTGGGTCGGAAATTCAGGTTTTCGACCTCAAATTTGGATTCAGCACCCTTGAAAACCTATAAACTCCAACTTTAAGCCCAATGATACTATAACATGTGGTAGAAAAATTAATTAAAGAGATCACACGTTTGAAAAAGGCGGGCCGCTATAAATGCACACACACTAAGCAAGGACTACGCCGCAGACTACACCGCGCGTGTGTGTGAGTAGAATTTTGTAGTATCCAAGACGTCCTCCAAGGGTTTCTGTGCATGGATACTTTTCTCCAAGACAGTTGGCTAGCTACGTCACACCGTTCAAATCTTCAACTTTCCTTAGCTTATCTGATTTTTTAAAACATTTTCTCGATGAACAGACCCGATTACCGTTATTCCTGAACCTTACTCTTTTGAAAAAAAAAAAAAAATAAAAAAAATTGACTGAAATACCCCATTGTACCGTGCCATTCTTCGAGGGCCTTATCCATAAGAGCCTATCTAGCCTTGCTTAGAGTTGCTGTTTCTGGTCAACATCTCAGTAGTGATGGTGGCGGGGTCCCTCAAACCTAGACATCAAGTAGCTCGAATAGCAGCGTTCTGGCGTATGTATATAAGTCACATAAGACCATTGTTCAATTTAAGCTTACTAATTGATGGCAGCAGTGGCTTAGGTCACAGCCACGAATCTCAGGAATACCAGCCCCCTAATCATACTTGTTATTTCAGAAAAATGCCAAGTTCATGACACCAAAGTACTAGGAGAAAAATTGAGAAACTATATTACTGCAGACATTTAGGAGAGTCTAGCCCCCAGAAAGTGTTGTCGGGTTTCAGCGCTACCTACCTACCAGCGAACTACCATCCTTTTCAGCTCGATGTAAGCGTGGTCAAGCGGCATTTCTGAAAAGTAGGCTTACCTCGATTTTACCACTCTCTAATTTCTAAGTTTGGCTGTTTAGTTGTTATTTCTTTTTAGACACACATCAAGTTCACCACTAGTGCATTCAAATCAATTGTAAAACTCAAAAATAAATGTTCTCGAGTCGGCTAAGTCCATGTACATCGCTACATTGTAATCTTAGGATGACTGCAAGTTAGAGGAGCGACGGTAATGCGGTTGCGAGCGTGATTACCTGATAAGATATCAGAAATGGTAGTTCGTTGAAGTGGCGGTAGGTAGGACTGAAACCCGACAACACTTTCTGGGGGCTAGACTCTCCTCAGACATTTCACCATTAAGTTGAGGAGTAGGAATAATGATGGATGGCTGAATAGGCAATAAAGATTATGTGGAGCAGCATGAAAACGAGGCTCTTGGTACCATTTAGAATATTCATCATTAGAACATTAATATATATATTACACAGGAATAAGGAAATATACAGGAAAGGAATAGGAAACATACAGGAATTGAACCCCTAACAGAAAGGATTGATGCTGCAGCAATAATGCTAAATGAAAAGCTTAGGCGATCTAACATCCCATACTGGAGAAATTATAGCGCACCCCATACAAGGCTCATATCCCAGTTAAACTTCACACATGTCGTTGAAAATGAGGTGAGAGACCTGAACCTGAACCTTGGAAATCCTGAGCCTCTCCCGCCCATTACAAATCACCAGTCCTTTTCTTACAACCTCGATCTTGTAGGAGGTGCATCCAAAAATTCCGCAACTCCAGCAGAACTCAAAGCAGCGTTCCTCGAGACTAGGCAGCTACGATATCCATCTTCAAACTGGCTGCATGTCTACACAGATGGTTCAGCGGATGGAGCTGTGAGAAACGGGGGAGCTGGTGTCTTTTCGACAGTATTCGAGTTGAGTGAGCCAGTTGGAGCGTGTGCCACAAATTTTGATGGCGAGATAGCTGCAGTATTGATGGCCTTGCGGGAGATACAAACACGAAGATTGCAGCAGACCGTTATATTTGTCGACTCCCAGGCTGCCATGCTCGCACTAGGCTCAGCTGCAACTCCTGCCCCCTCACGAGCAATTCATGAATCGTTAGAAGTGCTGGCCCAGATTAGGGAATATGGCGGGGTCATCCACCTCCAGTGGACACCGAGCCACTGTGGTGTAAAAGGCAATGAAGAAGCAGACCGGCTGGCAAAAGCAGGTGCCTTGAAAGCTCAGCCGGATCCACCACAGTCACTGCACACTGCCAAAAGACAAATAGCAGCCGCCATAGCATGTCGCACCAAGGAAAGATTGGTGGCCGCGAGTGCAGGGAAAGACTGGGAGTCCCTCATGGCAGAGGATGGCCAGATTTCCCAAACCCTACCACGGCGAATGTCAGTAGCTCTGTTCAGAATGCTAACTGGCCACGACTACCTCCAAAAGCATCTAAATAGATTGAGGATAGTCGACTCGCCAATGTGCCCATTATGTAGTCAGGGGGAAATGGACGCCCCCCACCTCATGGAGTGCGCAGCACTGGAAGGGGTCAACGGGTCCACAACGGAGGAAACTGCGTGTGAGAGGTACTGGGCAGCAAGACGTCTAATGCAATCAAGGACGGGCGTAGGATTAAAAAAAAACAAAACATTAATATATATAAATAAAAACGGATGTTTGTTTAGATGTAGCTAATGCTTTCCTAAACAGTTCATACAATTGCGATGAAACTTTGGGACATGGATGGCCCGCGAAGGATCCTGAGTAATAAAACAAATGTTTGGAGAGACAACAAGCATTTGAAATGAGATGGGTTATTTGAAATGTGTTTTTGGACTATTTACCTGTAAGCAACAGGATCTGTCAGATGGTATACGTTATACAAACGATTGCACAATGAGGGAGGGAACAAGTGGTAACCATGCTCGCCCTTTTTCGAACGAAGAGCTAGGAACACTGAGAGTGGAGAGCCAAGGCAGAAGAACTTATCGAGCTGAAACAACATGAATATTGTAAAATTTACAACTATTGAATAGTCCTATAAGATCTAATACGCACCTTACCGGCTCTGAGCGCCTCACTTAGTCCCTCACCGTGCCTTACCTTGCATGGGCCTCCTGATCTCAATCATTTGATTACCAACATCAGAGAAGCTTCCAAGTGTCAAAGGGCAGACAGATGACACTTCACGTTCCCTGACTGACAACGTCATGGAAACAGTAACTCAGTACTCTTTCAGAAACCATATTGGCACCTCGCGAGCATGTTATTTTGACATTTTTATGAACAAGTCGGCAAAGATGAAGCAACGGCGGTAGCTTTTTTACGTACTAATGATTGATGAAGAGGAAACGGTACAGCCTTGTCACCTTTAAAGTTTCTGTTTGAGGGGAGGAAAATGAGCGGCGTTTCCTCGGTTTAGGAGATTTATTCCGTGTCTAGCACGCTTTCGCCATTCAGGCATTGTCAGAACATTATGGTGGTATAGTTATAGTGCAATAGTGCCATAATAGATTTCATTGTTCTGCTAAAGGCCAAGAAGGTCCTCATGTGGGTTTTTGTAGCCCCCCTTAGCCCCCCCTTTAGCCTTCGGCTAAAATTCAGGAAACATGGAACATGCTTTAGCCATTCCTTTAGCGGTCGAAGCTTCTCGAATGTTCTTGGTATAATACAAGTTTGCAAACGAGCTTCCTTTCTCGCGCTTCCGTGGAAGAAGACGATGACTCACTACTTTGTAAAGCAGTCTCAATCACAACAAAGGTATTCTTATTATTAAGAAATCGTAAAGATCTAAAGCGTCAAAGTACCCATCGAATTCAAGATCCTTTGATTATATTCGTAAAAACCAAGCCAACCAGCAACATCAATATAATCCACTACTAGGGGTATTCATGGTCTGGGAGATTCGACGTCGAATCTGGAGATTCAACGAGAGTCAGTGCGTATGCGCACCGGCTGATACGACGATTCGATTTACGACGGGCTGAAGGCGTCGTAAATCGAGATTCGACGTCGAATTACAAAATGTGATCCTAGCGCTAGCGGCAGTTCTGTGAAGCAGCTATCATAACATCAACAAACAGATCTTCTCGTCCTTTCATTTTGAGTTTTTCTTTCAACAACACCTTTTTTGTTTTCTATTCCGTTTTTCCGTTCGTTTATTTTATTTTTTTTTTTTGTATTCTGTTAGAAGTGGTTTTTTTTCTCGATTAAAATTTAATGAGTGGAGCTGAGCCACCCAAGTGGCTAAGGAAAAATTCAACCATCTGATGGTCTGCTGGAGAAGTGTAAATTTTGCTTGCTGGCATTAAAGCGAGCATACCACATTCTCCTTTCTAGCATGGAACATGTTTCAGCCATGAGCTAAGTACCAAAATGCGTTCAAAATTGGGTGACGGAAGTAGCAAGGGTTTTTCTTTGACACAAGACTCCTCATCGGTAGGTACCTATTCAGAAGCATGTATTTTTTAATTCTAGCCGTAGATTTTTTAGTTCGTATACTAGGAACTTTCTAATAGGATTTATTAGGAACCTCTGGGGTATTATCATTTTTCAACTAAAAGGAAATTAATGAACATGCGGTTCTTTTGACACTTGGTTATCGTCTGATGCCGCAAGGAGCGCTACGCACAATTCGATTTTCGACGATTCGACGGGGAAAATGTGGGAGCCTCATGAGACCCTCGAGTTTACAACGATTCGACGATCGAATCAGACCATGAATACCCCTAATGTTGGTTTTTCGATATAATCGAATCGTTATTACCGCGAATCTTGTCTACAGTTCTTTTAAATCAGAGATATATCTCAGCTTCGTCCATATTCACAGCTGTTTAGGCAGTATATAAATCAGGCATAAATTGAGGGCTTTTCAACGAGTGGCGAACGATTTTCGTGGGATGAAAACTAACGGCGATACATTTCCCTAGAAACGGGACGGTTGTACGTGAAAATCATTACAAAATCCCGAGCTACTTTCGTTCCACAGTTTCGTCACGTTTTTGCCCGGTTAGGTGATGGCTAAAGCGTGTTCCTGTTGAATCATCAAAAATTAACTTCCCGCGACCGGGGATCGATCTCACATCGTTCCAATTCTGAATCGGAGCTCCTACCACTTGAGCTAAGGAAGTGAATGGACAGAAATGCGAAGAGGTAGCTGATCACAACATTCCCATAGGTTACACGACGTTACACGATCCTTAGTTCCGTATCAACGACTAGGGCCTTAGGCTATAGACTAGGGACTAGGGCCTTAGGCCCACTTTCACCAAAAGTTGTTCAAATCGCGTTTAACTAAACGCCTTGATTGTTAATCTGAAGGAATAAACCCGGCAAGATGGCGAGCGTCTTTCACCAACCCAAATCAAAGTTAAATGGCGATTGAGATAATCGAGCTTAGCTAACCTTGAAATGTCATGTGAAATGAACGAAACTTGGACATTATGACGCATTTGGGACAATAGAAGCGCTGAACAACAACCACTCCCGCGCTTGCTATCAGTAGATTCTCGCCTTTATCAGTGATGTTCAGTGATACGAGTTCGTCGCGAATCATTTCGATTTCTTTATTGCCAATCACCTACTACTGATACAATATCGGTTCTTTTAATTTTTTATTAGTTAATAATTCGTATTAATAAAGGTAGGTAAGTTAAGGACGACCTTTCTTCTGTTCGACCTGTTCCCAGTTTACAAGGTATTTCGTCGGGAACTCTAGCCGAGTATCAATCAAATTTAGGACTTTGATGACCGTGGGCTTGGTAGTGTGGAACACGTTGAAGGATTCTCCTCGGACGTCTCCTGGGGACGTCGTCGTCGTCAGACGAGTCATAAATTATTTTTAATGGCATATCCATTTCCAAACACAAAACACTTCCGAGAACACACACAAAATCTTACAACAATAAAAAATGTTCACTGCGCGGCCATATTGAATTTGTAGTTAAACGAGCATACCGAGTTTATTCAGCCGACTTTCGACCGTTTAAACTCGAACCCCTCGAGATGGAGTTTAAACTCGTAAATCGCTCTGGTGAAAGACATTTATTGGTAAACGTCGATTATCTCTTGGCACTCTTGGTTTAAACTCGTTTCGAATGTTTGGTGAAAGTGGGCATAAGCAAAATTTCGTGACTCGATACCGTTCCTAGTTACCATTCCCGAAAAAAGTAACACTTTTTGCCAGTTAGGTCAAGGCTGAAGCATGTTCCATGCTAACTAATAATATCTGTTCTACTTACTATAATGGAGTTGATATTTATGCACATTCTCTGAGGAAGCCTCTGGATGTGGTGTCCAATACTTTGCCACTTCAATGATCTCTTGCAGAGAATGGGGTGTACTTTTAAATATTATTTTGAGCTGATACTTGAGAAAAGTTTTTAAAGAAGTTGATTGGACATTTATTGCCACATGCCCTAACAATTACCCAGAAACCACCTCACCCAGATACTTTGAAGAAGTAAGGCACTCTACCATGATTGTCACCTTTGCGGAAGTGCGATGAAGGAAGGCCAGAAACGAGACGCTGTGCAGGACAGAATAGGAATGATGTGCGCTACTTTCAGGCAGAGATGGGCGAGTTCTTATTCATAAATACGATTATGAATACAAATCATATCTGCGATTTTATGATTATGAATACGAATACAGGTATGAATATGAATACGAATACCATCGTATTCACACTTTGAATACGATTTTCCTTCGTATTCGTATTTTGAATACGATTTTATGATTTTTTCTATAATTTCCCTAAAAATCGATTTTTTTAACGATTTTTCCTGAAAATCATACTTTTTTATGATTTTCTCCCGAACTCTCGACATGACCTAACATTGTCAAAATAATCAATAAAAATTCGAAACGCTCACAAATTCTTATCGGATTTTTCATGTAGAATCGAATGAGACCAACCCCAGGTCACTACGACCACCCGAATAGAAAGTACGACGAAATTTCCGCTAAAAATCGTATTTTTTTCGAATTTGCACAGGAAATTATAAAAGAAATTATGACTTATACCGGAATTTTTGTCGTATTTATTCCCTAAAATTGTCAAAATAATTAATATAAAATTCGAAACGCTCACCAAATGTTGAAGGATTTTTCACGTAGATTCGAATGAGACCAACCCCAGGTCGCTACGACCAACTGAATAGAAAGTACGACGAAATTTCCGGTAAAAATCATAATTTTTTAAATGTTTTTCAGAGCAAATTGTTTTAAAAAAATACGATTTTCAGCGGAAATGTCGTCGTACTTTCTATTCGGGTGGTCGTAGTGATTCGGGGTTGGTCTCATTCGATTCTACGTGAAAAATGCGATAAGAATTTGTGAGCGTTTCGAATTTTTATTGATTATTTTGACAATGTTAGGTCATAAATATGTCGAGAGTTCGGAAGAAAGTCATTTTTTAAAAAAGTATGATTTTCAGGGAAAATCGTTAAAAAAGTTCGATTTTTAGGGAAATCATAGAAAAAAATTATAAAATTGTATTCAAAATACGAATACGGGGGAAAATCGTATTCAAAGTGTGAATACGATTGTATTCGTATTCATATTCTTACCTGTATTCGTATTCATAATCATAAAATCGCAGATATGATTTGTATTCATAATCGTATTTATGAATACGAATTCGCCCATCTCTGATTTCAGGTTGCCGAGACAGGGCAACGCTTCTGCCAATTATTGAATTGAAGTAATCGGTGAGGCCTATCCTAGATAGCAAAACAACGATGAGGCGCATACTAGACAAGAAATGAGCCGGTAGGGTCCAAGTTATTCAAGTCAAACACAAAATCAAGTTAAAATGAGTGAAAACGAACCAGAAAACTTAAGGTTTATTTATACCCAATAAATTTCCAAGTAGTTGTTCTTACCTCAAAGTTAAGTCTTGACTTTCCAGGAAGGAACGAGCCGTCGGTGTTGAACCCCTGTTGAAAAACAGAAAATGAAGTTTTGATATATCAACTGGTACAGGTTATGGCCGTTACAAGGTTTTTACTCGTGCGCATGCGCAGAGGCTCCTATTGATCCATTGCAACGATTTCATGATAGACACGTAACCAAAATTGTTCGGGAAGGTCCAAAACGTAATATGCTAGAAGAAATTTTGATTTTCCAAGCCCTGATTTATTCGTTATTTGTGTCTGTAATCGCAAAATAAGTAATCGTTGATCATAATTACTGCTATGTTGGTGTGTCGTCGTGTGAAGGCGATGGTCTTCTCGTTGGCTTGTCGATTTACGAGTATATAGGTCCCTACTCAACGAAGGTGAAGGATGGGACAGCACTTTCTGCCCGGCGCATTACCGCTTACCGCATGCAGGAGTGCTTGAGGATTTCAGCTATGCCACGATCCTCGGCGCGATTGCTCGCCGACTGGAGGGAGGTGGTACATTTACCTAGGTACTAGTTGGGGCAGACAACTCCTAGGCGAAATGGGAGCAGAGGCCGGTGCGATGAGCCTACCAACACCTCCGAGGAACTTGGGGCTTAAAAGAGGTGACAGAAGGAGATCGAGAACAAAGGCTTGTTTTCACCTTCGATTGTTTGAAAAAGTCGAAAATGAACGTTGAAATCATCGAAACTCGTTGGTATGCTCGAGAGAAACGGCCACTTCAAAGGCTTGTTTTCACATTCGATTGTTGGAAAAAGTCGAAAATGACCGTTGAAATCATCGAAACTCGTTGGTATGCTCGAGAGAAACGACCACTTCAAAGGCTTATTTTCACATTCGATTGTTGGAAAAAGTCGAAAATGACCGTTGAAATCATCGAAACTCGTTGGTTTGCTCGAGAGAAACGGCCACTTCAAAGGCTTGTTTTCACATTCGATTGTTGGAAAAAGTCGAAAATGAACGTTGAAATCATCGAAACTTGTTGGTTTGCTCGAGGGAAACGACCACTTCAAAGGCTTGTTTTCACATTCGATTGTTGGTATATTTTTTTAAAATTTCAAGTGTAAGTATTTTTCTGTACTAAAACTTTTCCCCACAGACTGCGGGACGTTCGTCGCCCGGTTTATATTATTATTATTCCCAGTTTTCCAGGTCACTAGACACCCTGATTTTCCTCTTACCAGTGATTTCAGGACATAGGTATTTAAATCTCAAAAAGTTCTTCACAATATATTAAATAAGAATAGCATGATAGATGTGTTAGTACTGCCAAATGCTACTCCACATTCGGCTCAGGCTAGAGAATTGACACCAACATTATCTTCGAACAAACCCATTGGAAACAGTCAATCATAAATACGGTACCAGATTGATATATCCTAAAGGTTTGTTCGGGGGACGCAGTTTCGAAACACTTCAGAAACGAACCAGAACTGAAAAAGGGAGGGGATAGAGGTGCCTGAACTCCTCTGGACATTGAATGTCTTACCTCTCTCCAAAGTGGAAATTGGTTAAAGGAGGACTGAGGCCAAGCCTTATGCTCTCCCCCTCCACTGCAAGCAGCAGAGGAAAAGCTCCTCCGGAGAGGGATTGTTCACACATAATTGCATCTCCCTGTTACTTCTTACAGGTAGAAGCCGCATGTACTAGCTCATGCTTCCAGACTTGGCAGGTCCGGCGCCCGAGTTTTTGGTAATTCGAAAACTCACATGCCGGGATCCGAGTTCCAGGTCAACATGTTGGCCATGGCCCTCGGATCCCTACCCAGCTCTGCAGAACCCGCACTGCAGCCTGGGTTTTGTTAACCACGACCCCCGCGAATCCGACCTCAATTGGGGGGCAGACAGATGGCACTTTGACTTTCGTCGGTGTGCCGGTAGCCTGGGGCTCCCTCCACCTGCGGTACCAGTGTAAGGGTAGGGCCGTTAACCAGTGTGCTGGCACGGCCCGCGCCCCAGAAGCCATGACTGGTCACAGGCCCGGAACAGATAGGCTTAGTAGATAGTCTGATCCTACCGCTTTACAGCCTCCTAGGATAAGATCCTATCCCGAGCATTACGGGGGCGTGACTGAGGGAGACGGTCCCCAATTTGTCTACAGGTGTGGACATAGTCCTTAAAGGCTCCACCTGATACTGAGCCCGCACAAGTGCTACCACTTTAACTACAAGTAGTCGGGGAATCGGTTGCAGGCGACAAACAACCCACAACGTCATTTCATGTGGTGCCCCAAGATGTTTTGGCTGGCCCTACCTACACCCTATCCATAAATAACCCCTCCCATGCCCTGGCAACACCCCTCTATGGGGGTTAAACTCCTCTGGACAAGGGATGTCTACTATTCTTCCTCCAGAGTGAAGGTCGATTAGGGATTCCTGGGGTCTTGCGACTCTATCACGTGTGCTTCACTCCTCTGGAAATTTGGAATGGTGTATTTGGTTTTATTTGGTCCCTCTGGTTAACTGACTTTCGTCTCACACTGGAGGGTCCACCCAACACCCGTTTGTTGTGGGCTAAGAGGAAAAATCTACTTTCCAGCGACATACACGACCACCACGAATCCAACCTCTGATGGGGGGCAGGCCAGTGAAGCTATGACCGAAGTCAGTGCTTCTGTGGCCTGGGGCTCCCCCCGCCCGTGGTACCATTTTGAGGAGCCTGAGCCTGCAGGGAACTTGGGCATTTCTGACCTTGTTCCCCCCCGTCTCAAGCCCTCTAAGCCTTGAATGGTCGCAGGCCCGGGCCTCCCAAAGGAGGACCTACCGCTTTTCACTCCCCAATGCTCGCGAGATTGGGCTTGCCCCGCGAACACCAGTTCATGAGGGATACGGTCCCCGGTGTCACTACTCTGGACAGGCAAAAATGGGTGTGTAGAGTTCCGAACCCCTCGGGACTGCTTCTCAACCTTAAATAAAGAGAACGAGGTGATGCATTCAGGTCGCCATTCGTTCGGGAGAGACGAATTTCAAACCTACTGAACTAAAAAAAGAACATGAAATTGTGAAAAATTAAAGAAAATTGTGGCTCCTTACTTGTGGCAAGTATCCAGTAACTATATCGTAAACTATCACAGCACCAAGCGAGTGGGCGATCACAGATATCTTGGGTTTTATGTGAGGATTCCTCTCGCAGAACATGTTGTACAGTCGATTCATTTCATCTGCTACACCTTCCTGGATTTCGCCGCAGTAAATCGGACTTGTGTAGTACATGATGTCCATGGCGGAGGTGTTGAGGACTTGTCGGAGATATTTTATGTGAGGAGGCGTGATTGCATCGACGGTACCTTTTAATAAGAACAAAAAAACATGAATATTGGCATGAGTGGAAAGCAGAGGAAAAATCATCAACTTGAACACTGGAGCTTTACTCACAACTTCCGGAAAACAAAGGAAAACTACGATGACGCTGTCTATTTTTACAAAAATTATTAGCCAAAATGACTAATGGAGTTACGCCGTACTCAGTGTAGAGATATCAAATACCTTATCTAAAATGATGAAAATCCTGTCTTGACTCATTGTCTTTTTTGGATCATGGGAGAAAACCTGGTCTCCTTCGCCAACAAAGGAAATTTGATACCCGTAATAATCAGTTTCCAATTATTTTACTTGGGACACCTTTGCCTGTTCCAGGTGTGCATTTTTGTGAGGTCGAAGACACCAGGCGCCTGCCTCTCTTCTCCCCTCATCCATTGGTAGTTTCCCCTACCTCCTTTTCTCTCCTCCTACCTAATTTTTCTCTCCTCCTCCTACCTCCTTTTTTCTCCTTCTCTCTTTTTCTTTTTCTTCCTTTGAGTATGAAAGGTGTTCTCAGCAAACCACTACCATCATTCGATCATTCTAGACCATAAAATTGTCATTTTCAACGTCTCAGCCTACTTGACTTCCTGATAATTGAACGGATACAGTTCGGTTGATCATCCCAACCACCACACCACCATCAATTAAGGTTTCACGGCGGGTTTAATCACCTGACCCATCACCTAAATCTCCCATCCTTTTTAAATCCTCCTTTTTTCTCTGAGTAGTTCTTAAAAGCAAAGTAAATTTAGTAAGCAATATTAAGTTATTCCAGTCTGAGGGAAGCCATTTGGTCCATATTTTTCCCTGCCTTGACTGGTGGCACAATTTCAGCAGAGGAGTGCGCCTTATTTTCACTATACGGTATAAAGTAAGTAAAGGAGGCTTGTCAATTACAAATCCAGTACATTCAGCCAGCCTATCGTACGCAACTTCGAGGGAAGGTTTGGCTGAACTTGTGGACGCCATCTTGGAGCCACTTGAGGTGGGGACCATTTAATGAAAATTGCATGATGAAAATGATGCAATAAGTAGGAGGGATGAGGAAGAAGAGTCCCAATTACCAGCTACGCTGAACACCTTTCCAAGTGAAAGACAGAGGGCAATGAGGAATTTCACCGAATTCTGTTTGCATTTTTCCTGAATAGTTAATGGTGTGGGATAGATGAAAATCGGGCTGATTTCGGAAAATAACTTTCCTGTTATTTTTGGGAGACAATCAAAATTTTTGATTTCAAAACTAACCGGGAAAACGGACGTGAAGCGGGAACGCTCGCTGATTGGGCTGTTTGGATCGCTGTCTCCTCCCAGTGTTGCCCATTGGGACGACAAAATCGTGTTTTCTAAGAGAAAAGTTATCAAACAAAAACAGAGGAAACCTAATTTTCCCCATCTTGCTTTTTCTATTTTTTTTCTTCAATTTTTCGATTTCGAACTTTACTTTTTCGTGAAATTTTGCATCTGGGGACTATAGATATTCTCGATCTCAGCGCTTCAAGCGGCCATAAATGAACTATTCCGGGATGACGTCATTTTCCCGGTTTTTTTAACATTCGTATTTTCTACACTGTTTTGTTTATTCGTAAATTAGGAAGTACGGGCTGAAAGTTTGCCTTAGGGGGTTTTACGAGGTGCTGAATCCGATTTTGGAGTCAAAATAGGAAATTCCAACATGGTGAAATTCCTCATTTGTAGGTCAGTATATGCACTCAGTAAAAGCAAAACATCCGGATAGCTCACTGTGCTTCCCTTGAAGAGTCAGCATTTTGAACTCTCTGCAAATGAATTACGTGATGGATTGGCACTGTAGATACAAGCTGAGACCACAAGGGCTCGCAGTATCGTGTGATGGCTGCGTTTCAGAGTTTTCCCCAGAACACGCGCTAAACTGTAAAATGGGTGGCTTGGTATCGCGGCGTCACAATTAAATAAGGGATGTTTTTGGGGAGCTCATGAGTTGCGCATGGGGGCATTGTATAAAAGAGTCTCTAATAAAGGAAGCGAAGGCCTCAAGTCCTGCTTTGCGAGGAGACCTTGCTTGCAGGGAGTTTGGGAGGCACAGAGGGATGCGTTATTTGATATCCGTGTTGTTCACAACGATGCTCCCTCTTATGTCTCCCGCCCCGTCCTGGCAGTGCTGTTCTCCGCTGAGCAGGAAAAGAGAAGAAAATACGCCAATGCTTGCAAAGAGCGCCACGCTACATTTACCCCGTTGGTGTGCTCTGTAGATGGGATGTGGGCTCCACAAGCGATTCATCAAAATTCTGGCGGAGAGGCTCTGGGAAATTTGGGTAAGACAACAATGCAAAGTGCGTGAATGGCTCCGTGCTCGTCGGGCCTTTGCTGTACTACGAGCAAGCAGCTTATGCTTCAGAGGCGCTCAGAAACGCTGGAGGTGGGCCGACAACCTCCTAGGCTTCGATGGGGGTGCAGCAGTCCAGCTTGGCTTGGACCCATCATGAGCAAGTCTTTTCTTCAAAAATATTCTCAATCTCTGACTCTCTATTTTTAATCATCACTCACGCGGCTCCTGTTTTGTTTTTCCCTCAGTTGCTAAAAATACATATAATAAAAATAGTATATCAAATTTTACTAAATTTATACTTTTGAAAACAAGTCAGAATAGTCTCAACAATAATCGTTGCTTAAGGATCAACAGCTCGCATCTAACTTTCGGCAACTTTACAGAGGAAAGATAATCTTGTTTAGAACCAGAATTGGTATGGTAGGGAGATATTTTACTGATACGCGTTCAATGTATGTTGGAGTGGATAGTTCTCCTTCAATGTACACCCAAATGGTCGAGGAAAACCAGGCGGATTGCCGCCTAAAATTAATTTTGATGCAACTTCATCATTACTTGGCTTTTTGACCTTCTCTGTATACAGCGGCAAGGCATAAATTCTGGATTCTGCGAAACCTACAAGTTTTGCAGCTCGATTTTTTTTTCGTTCGGTACAGACCACTGGGCTGAAAGCTGAATCTGGGAGCCCGAGAAGCGTTCTGATTGGTGGAGCTCCAGGACTCCAGGATGTGGTTAAAGATGAGTGCAACAGATCGCGTTCATGATCGTTTGTTCTCAACCTCATCACAAGTCACCTTATTTATCACATATTTTTCTCCTTGGTGCGTTACCGGCCGCATCTAAGTAATTAATTTGATAACATTTAGTTACATTCGCGATATGTACGAAAAAATCGAGCGATTTTCAATAATACACTGGGTTTCAAACGTTTCTATGGCAAGCAGTTGTCGATTGAACATTTGAACTACTGACGATAGGGACAACCACAATTGTAAGGGCACCTTGGAAAATGCCTTTCGCCTCCATTGGTTTTTCGAAGTAATTTTTGCAAATCTAAATGATGATTAAACGAAAAGTTATCAATTTCTGGTCATTCGAAAGGATTTGAAAAGAAGCGGTATGAAGAGTATGGCCTTCCCCCCACCACTTCAGTTTCCGTAGTAGTTCTTTAGATGAAAGTAGATGGCGCAACTGAGGCAGCCACAAAATGCTTGCACACCATTTTGACATTAGCTTTCTCCTCTGTTAACTTGTCTCCAATACTCTGTGGTACAGACCCACCTTTTTACGCCATCCACGAAGTCGTTTTCGAACCAAACTGGCTTCATTCGATCGATCGAGCCTGGTAAGTTGTGATCAAGATTGTAAACAACACACGGACTACGTCACTGCCGGGGTCAAGCGTCCACAAACTACCGCTCCTGACTCAAAATTACTCAATTTGATTTCTAGTCAGCCAATCGGAACTTTCAAACCCCTAAATTGTGAAATTTGTAGGTGGTTCGAAATCACACGAAACAACAAAATCCGACTCAACATCAATGTTTCAACTTACAGTTTTCCGTCGAACATTTGCGACTATCTCGAACACTAACACGCACGCATCTTATTAACCCGGCACTTTTAATTAATTTATCGTTATTGTTCTTCATAGATTTATTTTGATATTGGTACTGATCCAACTAATTATTGTTATCTCGTTGAAACTGACTGTTAACGGGAGCTTCTAATCGTCCCGCGTATCATTGTTATCATTGTTTACTTGTTGAAGCAGAGGCCTACTTAATCACCTGCCTACTGTCGTAATTTAATGTAGGTAGCACCGCAATTTTCAACGTTCAGTGCAAACAGAGCACCATATTTTGCATGTACTAAATTGGGCATAATTATTTGAGGTTTTGGCCACCAATATCCACAGCTACGCAACATCGCTGATCTGATCAACCAGGCCTACAGTGACGTCACACCTTTTCCTGGAATCGGAGCCATACTTCCTGGAAATTCTCTCGCTACACCGGCTCTCGACCTCAATATACCCCTAACTTTGTCCGAAATCATCGCCGCTCAAATCTTAAGTTTGTGGCCATTTTTGACTTCAAAGTGAAGTTCGCCACGCTGTTATGGGGTACCCGAAAGTCGCGAGTGCCGAGAAAACATAAAAAGCTACATTTCGTGAAAAAAAGGACAATTTTCTCGCGCCACCCTATCCCCTTGTGATCTGTTGGGGACCGCGACCGCCACGCCAGCTGCAGCTGAACACCATATCCAAGGAACCCAGGTACCTACCATCATAATTTTGCTTTTTTTATGCCCAATTTAAAATTGTATAATCATAAAATCTATAATTCACAGTCCACTCCTCTTTAAGTGCCGGGATAGGTAGTCCTCCCGACACTTACCACTGAGCCCAGTGTTTGGCACTCCAACAATCAACATTCATTACCTCCCAGATTGATCAAAAATACTCCAACCAAGGTCTCTCAAAACCACATCTTTTTCTCAATGCATAAAAATCTATATATACATAAAATGCCAACCGTACGTACGTATGCACGGAGGGGTTGGAGGGGTCGTGGGAGTGGGGAGAGTCGGCGGAATCAGAGATGGGAGGAGTTGGTGGAGGGAGGAGTGGGGGGGCGGGAGGAGTCAGAGGGTCGGAGGAATCGTTTTTGCCTACTTTTAGTAGGCTTTTCAGCTAGTTTTTCAATAAAACACAATAAAATTGTAACATTGGAATTTCAAGTTACCTCCATCCAACACCAAATTGCTTCTCCACTCAACAGGAAAAAATTCCGCACGCTGGTTACTTTCCGGAAAATATTTTTCTTTCAACGTTGCTACTCGTTCACGAATCCTATAAATAACCGTTCAATAGAAATAATACACTATGAATACAAAATATTCAACAATTGTAAATCACGATTAAATAAGAAATTTCCTGATAAAAAAAGGTCAACCAATTTTGTGGTTGTTTTACTGAGATGTGAGGAGGAAGTAATATTCTTATGTGGGCACTTACACGCAAGTATTTCGAAAAATCTGGGCACCGATGTTCATTTTTTGACCGATTCCGTGTACGACAAACACGAGATGAGAGATGTCTTTGTGTTTATCCGCATCGGTGGCCAAAGTCTTGTAACTTCGGAGGACACGTGTACCAGCGGCTGTAAAGCAATCAAGAACGAGGTTGTTGAGAATAGTTATAGTAACCAGATGTATAGGTGATAGAATATCAACAAAATGCCATTATGGCAACACTGGCACAAAACATTCCTACTCAATTTTGTTATATTTGAATGATTTACTGTTATGAACTTCTCAATAAACTCTTCTTTTTGACTCTGTGATTTTACTCTCTTTACAGAACATGACGTGGTTGATAACAATGGAGTGCCAATGAATGTGAATGGAAAGCAAGAGATGATGCTGACCAAAGAAGTGCAAAACCTGTGTACTTCCCATTTCACTCCTCTCGAAGGTTCCAGCACTTAAGGTTCAATTGGAATGATCAAAAGTCCCATTTCGACGAGCAACTTTCCACGGCAATTATTGCTCAAACGAGCGATGCGGCTTCAAGTAAAAAACGCTGCAAATTATTACACAATGGTTTATTATTTTCCTACATAGATCACTCGTCTGCAAAGCCACTAACCATCCAACATGAAAAAAAAACATCGATCGCATTTCGGTCAGGTAAAATTTGGACGGAGATTAGGCCTCTTTTGCGATTCACACTCGTGTTTCTGATTTATCGTACGTCCAAACTTTAAATTCTCGTAGTGAGCGAACGGTTTGTCCTACAGAGCTCCGGGTGGTCTCAAAAAATTCTAAAAATTCTATAGAATACTAAATTGAAGGAAAAACAATACCTTTATATCAAAATTTTTTGAGTTAGGGCGTTTTCAAAATTTCAAAATTGATCTTGGAACCCTTAGCAACTGTAAAGTTGTTTTTGAGACACATGATGGGTTAATTAATACATTTTTCGTCATACCAACATTTTATTAGTTCCCAAGTAGTCTATGGGGGACTCAAGGAGTCTAATTTGGATTGAATTCCAAAAACTATGATCTACGACACCCAACAAGCGAATCCGAGTTCACTCCCCACCGTGCTCCTGCTACGGTGCTAGTCTAGGTAGTAATCCGCAGAAGTTCACATACGTGCTCCGTGTTCACGTCCTGGCACCAAGGTGGCACCACTAATTAGTTCCATGGTGGCACAAAGAATACTTAATTTAAGAAAATCCAGAGCTATGTTCATAATTTCCCTCAATTTCTTAGTTTGGGTATAAAAGGTGAGCTATAAAGGAACCAAAATATTGAAAAATTGAATATTTTGTGAATATTATCCCTCCACTCAGCTGCCCCCCACGCTAATATTCTGATCATTCGAAGTCATCTGAACAAAAATTAATTTCGCAAATTGGTTGGAAATTGAGGCAAAATTATGCCCAAAAACGTACGTTTTTGGGGTAACTCTGTGTAAAGTGTTTGAGGGATACGGTGGTTTTCAGAAACTAGGGAACAAAGTACTTTTCGTGGCGGTTATATCACAGCTGAAGGTTTGAAATGGAACCTTCTATAAAGGTACTGAGCGCCAGGAATATTCAAGATGCTCACTGCTGTCAAAATACTTCATTGAAATTTCCCTCGTGTCTGTAGACACTTTATACACACCAGGGATTAAATTGATGGAAAAACAATACCTTTATATCGAAATTTTTTGAGTTAAAGCGTTTTTAAAATTCATTTTCCAACCCTTAGAAGTGGCCTACATCAACCAAAATCTTCGGGGCACAACTAGACCCCAAATGGAGCCTACAAACCAAATTTCATCAAAATCGGTCAATGCTAAGTGAGGAAAGTGCCGCGCACGGCGTACGGACGGCTAAATTTTTATATCATTTTTGGATTCTACGTACCTTGAAACGTAAACCAACAAATTTTGAAAGGTGTTAAACATTTTTTTCTTGGTCGATTCCAAAGGTTCATAAATGAAAATAATAAACCAAAATTGCCAGCAATTTTGGTTTATTATTTTCAATAATGAACCTTTGGAATCGACCAAGAAAAAAAATAATTTAAACACCCCCTCAAAATTTGATGGTTTACGTTTCAAGGTACGTAGAATCCAAAAATCGAATAAAAATTTGGCCGTCCGTCCCCCGTACGCGGCACTTTTGCCACTTAGCATAGACCGATTTTGATGAAATTTGGTATGTAGGCTCCATTTGGGGTCTAGTTGTGCCCCGAAGCTTTTGGTTGATGTAGGTCACTTCTAAGGGTTCCAAAATCAATTTTGAAATTTTGAAAACGCCCTAACTCAAAAAATTTTGATGTTAAGGTATTGTTTTTCCTTCAATTTAAGATTCTATTGAATTTTTAGAATTTTTTGAGACCACGCGGAGCTCTGTAGGACAAACCGTTCGCTCCCTACGAAAATTTAAGGGTTTATATTGAAATATATATGTATATATAAATCAAAACACGAGTGTGAATCGCAAAAGAGGCCTAATAGTCCAGTCAAATTAGCAGTTTGGGTTTGCATTAATTCCGGACAAAGCGAAACTTTTATGGGTGACTTGTGGGTGCCTATGGAACATGTTTTCAGTATATTTTACTAGATTCTCCTTGTGCTAACTTTTGGTGCCCGAAAAACCGCGATTTTCGGCACTTGTTTCAGTTTTTTGCCTATAACTCGTACACGATGCATCCTACACTTTTCTTACACAAAATTTGATTCTCTACAACTTTGATTATGTGACATTTTTTGGTTGCATACGCCGTTTTTGATGTACAGGCCTTGAAACTTGAGCGTAACCCATTTTTCAACCAATTTGGGAAAAATCGCCAAACTTCAACGATCGATTTCGGCCAAACGGCTGAACCGATCTTAACGTTTCAGGTGGTCATTCGATGCAGAAATTCATCCTGTTTAATAAAGGATTGAGTAAAATTTTCCGTAGGATGCATCGTGTACGAGTTATAGGCGAAAAACTGAAACAAGTGCCGAAAAATCGCGGTTTTTCGGGCACCAAAAAGTTAGCAAAAGGAGAATCTAGGAGATGTTTTTTCTTTTGCCTTTCCTAGTATTATAAGTACATCAGTGCCTCAGGTTGAACAACAGACGTTTCACTTTGATTATATGACATTTTTTGATTGAAACACCGTTTTCTATACTCATATGTGGCGTTGACACACTCATCACTCAGAAGTTGTTTCGTTATTCTATCATTTGGTAGGGGCGGGTGGGATGGGGGAGGAAGGGGGGAGGCTTTTCTTACACAAAATTTGATTCTCTACAACTTTGATTATGTGACATTTTTGGTTGGATACGCCGTTTTTGATGTACAGGCCTTGAAACTTGAGCGTAACCCATTTTTCAACCAATTTGGGAAAAATCGCCAAAATTCAACGATCGATTTCGGCCAAACGGCTGAACCGATCTTAACGTTTCAGGTGGTCATTCGACGCAGAAAGTCATCCTGTTTAATAAAGGATTGAGTAAAATTTTCCGTAGGATGCATCGTGTACGAGTTATAGGCGAAAAACTGAAACAAGTGCCGAAAAAATCGCGGTTTTTCGGGCACCAAAAAGTTAGCACCAGGAGAATCTAGTAGAATATACTGAAAACATGTTCCATAGGCACCCACAAGTCACCCATAAAAGTTTCGCTTTGTCCGGAATTAATGCAAACCCCCCCCCCCTTTTTTTTTGGCTAATTTGACTGGACTATAATCTCCGTTCAAATTAGAGCTGACCAAAATGCGATCAATGGTTGGTGATTTTGATTTTTTTTTTTTAAATTAATTAATTTATTTTTTTTCCTTTTTTCTTCATATTGGATGGTTGGTGATTTTGTAGACGAGTGAGCTATATAGAAAAATAATAAAACATTGTGTAATAGTTTGCAGCGAAAGAGTCTGCGAAAACAATTTTGGTTCCGTTTCTGTCTATCTGAGAGTCGGTCTGTGAATTAGTAGGTACAATGAGAACACTCATTATCGGAGTGAAAAGTCAATTGTTGTGGAAAAAAATAACATTTTTAATGAATAAAAAAGATTTGCAGACACAGACCGACTGCCAGGTAGACAGACACTGAACCATAATTGTTCAGGAAGGTTTAAAACGTAAAATGCGAGTAGAAATTTGATCTTGGAAGACTTTTTATTCTAATCCATGAAAAGTGAAAGCAATAATACTTGGTCGACTCAGCAGCGAAATATGCCTAAAAATCACGTTTTTTTCGCATAAAACTCTTTTTTTATTCAAGAAAGTTTCCTATAAAACCGTGAAACCAACATACCGTTGGGAAGCTGAGATCTTGGAGTAGTTTTTGCCGTTGAGTGCACCACGATAATACGATTTATTACGGGGGAATCAGCCTGAAATTTCCCATTAAACGGACAGGAAATTTAACGCTCTTTCCAGCGGTGTAATCAGATTTGAATTTGCATGAGAAATAAGGGGCTTGTGATCTTTGGTTAAAACTTTACTGCGCCTTAGGTTAAAATTCAAGAAACATGGAACATTCTTCAGTTGCGCTCTTCATTGGAGTAGGGATGGGGTGGAGAATAACCCACACATGACACTCGCACAGCCCTCCCTCCAGCATGACACTTTTTGGGTGGCTAGTCCAAGGCTAGAGCATGTTCCATACTAAAACTTCAAAGTGAAGAAAAAACTCGCCTTACTGCTTGGAGCCTTTAAATTCAAGAAACACGGAACATGCTTCAGCCACGCTTTTCGGCGGAGTGGGAATGGGGTTCACCCTCCCTCCACTACAGCAAGACACTTCCGGTGGTTAGACCAAGGATGAAACATGTTCGATGCTAAAAAAAAAGCATTTTGAGTGGGATTTGAAAATTGTGCAAGACATTTTTTGATGCAAATTAGTTGTAGAATTGATACTTGAAGTTTGGTTAATTTCAGTGGTAGACTTCCTGCATATCTTTGCTCGTCCCAACCGATATTTTACAATCAATATCGAAATGATGAAGTAAAAAAAAAGTACCCATCCCAACCGTTATTTTCTCCTTTCATAATCCGAAAATTTAGCAATTTTTGTTGCTTCACAAAAGTTGAACAACTGCAGGCAATTAATTGCTCGGAGGGAGCGAAAAATTGCCAAATGGCGGCCAATTTTTATTGCAACGAATTTCCAGGTTTGAGCAATTTTAGTTGCTCATCAAAATGAGCCTCAAGTGATGGTAAATGGACACATTGCAGCAAGGTGACAGGCTCTGCAAGCTGTACAGCGCTTTTGGCCTCCAGGCTAACACCTGCCAGGCAGACCTGACACCAGTTGGTTAGCATCTGTTTGGTCGTGGAAGATAGGCCACGCCCAAAAGGAGGATAGTAAGTTCTACGGCCAGCCACTAGGAGGCCACGCCCCTTCGGGATGAAATCTAGTGCTACTTCATCTACCTCTTTCATGATGGAAGTCTTAGTACACATAAAATAAATAGCTCATAATTTGGAACCAGCATAAGAACTAAATTAGGTTTTTTATAGTTCATTATATTAAAATGATTGTTAGTGCTTTTCTGTGAGGTAGATCTAGGTGGCCGCGTGCCTTCATGTTCTGGGCCCTTCCATCCATCAGGTCTCCGCCATCTTTCTCATACCGTGCTACGTTTTAAAAAAGCTATAACAACCTGTGTCAAATTTATCATAGATCATCCGTTGTAGTTCGATCAATAAATTATTGAAAGTTGTTTAGTTCATCGCAGCGTAGTTCATTCTTCCCGCGAAATTAACAGCATCTTTAAATGCAGGCTCTAGCAAGAGTTCCTGAAACCCTCAACTCTACAAATACAAGGCCTGCTAAAACCTTCCACTGTCCACACCCACCCCTCGGCCATCCGGTGCAGGGCATCTTGGGGGTTTAAGAGTGGATGGAAAAGAAGATCTACGAACCCTAGTTCTTCACATCCTCTAAAACTACTTTTGCACTTCTTTAATTCGAGCCAAAACTTAAATCATCAGTAAATCAATCGATCAACTCACATTTTTGAAAATATCCCAGCTTTTCGTGAAACTTCGAACCAACTTGGAAGGAGTGCCTCGACTGTACACGTAGACTTCATTAGGTGAGTACCAGTCCACGTTGAAATCAATCACACTCTGGTAGTGAAGAGCTGCAACAAATAACTCACGTTTAATACCAATTAAATGCGTACGTAATTAATACTATGAATGAAACGATGTACAAATATAATGATACAAAACCATTTCTAATTTATTCGTAAATTAGAAAGTACGGCCTGAAAGTTTGCCGTAGGGGCTTTTCGAGGTGCTGAATCCGATTTTGGGGTCAAAAATAGGAAATTCCGACGTGGTGAAATTCCTCAATGAGGATTCCTCAAAATCGGATTCAGCACCTCGAAAAGCCCCTACGGCAAACTTTCAGCCCGTACTTCCTAATTTACGAATAAACAAAACAGTGTAGAAAGTATGAACGTTAAAAAAAAACCGGGAGGATGACGTCAACCTGGAATAGTTCATGTACAGCCGCTTGAAGCGCTGAGATCGTGAAATCTATAGTCCTCAGATGCAAAATTTCACAAAACCAGTAAACATCGAAATCGAAAAACTGAAGAAAAAAACTGGAAAAGTAAGATGGGGAAAATTAGGTTCCCCCTGTTTTTGTTAGATAACTTTCCTATTAGATAACACGATTTCGTCGTACCATCGGGCAACAATGGGAGGAGATGGCGATCCGAACAGCCAATCAGCGAGCGTTCCGATTTTCATCTATCCCACACCATTAACTATCCAGGAAAAATGCAAACAGAATTCGGTGAAATTCCTCATTTTACTATTCAATGCAAATAAAAGTATATTTCCATCCAATTTTCAAATAACGAACAGATTTTCGTCACATGAAGATGTACTCGTATTTACTGGTCATCTCAACTAATAGAATATAATGTTTTTTTTCCAATTGTAACTTTTCGAGTGTAAACCCCATTGTAACAAAATTTACATAGGTAATACCTGTATGTGGAAAACCCAAATAAAGATGAAATAGAGCCTCCTAGTTTGTGGTTTTATAGATTGAGTTACGGCCGCGCGATCCTACAAAAAAATTTCGCGATAAAAGTACGATAAATCAACTCCATTCCACGTAGTCGAAAAACGTTCGTCGACAAAATTTGTCTAGACACCGGATCAAACAGTAAAGAACCAATATTTAATAGTGGTTCTTTACTGTTTGATCCGGTGTCTAGACAAGAAACATGATAGGTTCTACTAGTTATAGGAAAATATAGCTATATCTCTTGAAAGTATTGTTAAATAAACTAAATGTTTTAGTTGATTTATTGGTACAAAATTGTATTTTCATGAAGGGTATTCGACGAAGGAAACCGACCAAAACTAGGACTTGCCATGTTTACCCACATGATGCCACGCTGGCTTGGAACTAATGAGAAAAGACCTCTTCCTCTTCTCGACAGTACTATCAGTAGATGGGTCATTTCAAAATTTGGGGTTATTTCTTGTCACGCAGCTTTTGTGAACACTCTATTTGTCTTGGAAATTCATAATTTTTTCAGAGAGATACAGCAGGTTGGTGTCTACAAAGATCACATAGAATGAATTTCACTAATCAACTAACTCAGATAATTAAAAATCATTAATGATCTCAATTCTCTCTCCCTACACCTGTCACAAAGGGTAGGTTGGGAACTTTGAAAATTTTTGGAGAACTCATATTCATATTTTAATTTAAGTAAAAAATGTTATTGGTACAGGATACTCTCCTCTTCAGGAATAAATTAGAAACGAACGAAAATTCCATGAATTGGAAGGGTTTTTGCTATGTTTTGATGCTGTCACAAGGTTTTATTCTCTCTCCCTACAATTTTTTTGAAATGCCCGCCCACTCCTGGAAAACGATTATTTTGTGTCAAGAAAAACAAAAGTGAACACTGCTGCAAGATGGCTTCCGAAGCTACTGAAGTTTGTTGAATTTCCAAGCTCCCAGTTGTGTGGGTTATGTTGTGAAGTGTTGAAGCATTGAGAGTAGGTAAATACTTTCTCTCTCCCTACAACCACCTCACTCATCAGGGTAAGTGTTCAACTAAGTTTAATTAAACTCGACCGTCGAATTGCCAGGGCACAACGTCTCTATCAAACTACGGATGGAGCTGAACTGGTAAAATCACGCGATAACGGAGCTAGCACGGCATGGATCAGGAACCCTTCAGCGAAACTATGGGGATGGAGGTCGTTGGGTATGGTGAAAGTCCATTCTGGTTCTCTACCAACAGGAGTGAGGAGGACAAGAGGCAGGCGTACCGGCAGCAGCCATCTATGCCGAATGGGATGTCAAACACCCGAAACAGCCTCGCATGTGCTCCAGATTTGCCCAGCCGTGGTAAGACCCAGGTGTGCCCGTCACAATTCTGCCCTGAACCTACTGGAAGCCTACGCTCGCCGTAAAGGATGGCCAGTATGGCTAGAGCCACACTTTAACCTGGAACAGCGAGGTTATCGTCCAGACCTCTTGGTGGTAACACCAAGAGGAGCCTTCATTATTGATGTCTCAGTGGTCTCTGGCTCCGGCCAGAGATCACTCGCAGACATCAATGCTTCCAAAATTCGAAAATATGAAGTTGACTGCAGTCTTTTGGCAGCAATACTAGATGCTGCAGCAGCACTTGCAAACATTCAGCGAAACCAACTAAAGGTGATTGGAGCAACGATCACCTGGAGAGGGATATGGCATGGCAAGTCAGCGAAGGATCTGATTCGCGCTGGTTACCCACTGTTTATCCTGGAGTGGATGACCACCCGAGTCCTAACAGGAGGATCATTCATCTGGTCTAAATTCAGGGCTACGGCCACACGACGGCGTGCCACGGCTCGAGCAAGTGGGCTCCGTGGGACTTGGAGCTGAACTCGAACCCCATGGGGAGGAGAAGTGTCGACTGATGGCATAGCCAGAAGAGGCACAATCCTCCCTCCATCATTTGTGGGATAAGGTGATTCAACCTTGTCCCTCACCCCAATGTCCGAGGTCGGATCTCGGACCCTGATACCAAGCAGCCAGATGGACATGACTGTTGAGTGCTGAAAGTGCTGATACAATACTGTGATGTAAATATTTATGTACAATACCATCAATTGTAGCGGTAAAGTATTTTTTCCAAATATAAATTGTTAATTAAACTCAAATTACAATTATGAATGTCATAGTGTTATGTATTTTTTCTAACGTTCAGAATCAATAATGATGAGGCCAGTAGAGAGTGATAACCTCACAAATCTCTCTCCCTACAACCTCTCTCCCAACAACTTCTGGGAAGAGGCTGGTTTGTAGGAAGAGAGATGGAATTGCAGGGAGAGAAGTTTTGCTCATGGTTCACCAAGATAATGGTTTAAATTTGAGCTCTTGGTGTATATTCTTGGTATTAGTAGTTATCCATAGGTTACATCAGTAATTACAACAACATATTTTGTGCAGAAGTTCTAGTCAACCTTGGATGAACCGTCTACGTGTGCTGTTCCTTCTACCTCTACTGGACTTCCAGCTTCAGCTAAGCCGCCTGTGCCCGAAACACTCATTCCGGGAATGTTCATTTTGGCCAGCTTGAAGAGCGAGTCCAAAAAAAAGAATTCTATTAATAACTATTAATTAATCCGGGGGTGATGATTTTCATAGGGGACCATCTACAAGGCAATCCGTACAATCCCTGAAAATTGCATCAAAATCGGATGAGAAATGTAGAAGTTATGGCTGTTACAAGGATTTCATGACAGACAGACACGGAACCGAAATTCTTCAGGAAGGTCTGAAACGTAAAACGCGAGTAGAAATTTGATTTTGGAGAACATTTTTTTTTCTACCTAGAAACGTGAAAACAAAGCTTCCGCTACCTTGGTAGATTCGGAAGGAAAACATTACGCCTTATCTGTTTACAGCAACGATACTATTAATGACGATGGTACTATTGTAGTAAAAAATGGATTACGGCGTTTCCGGGGATCCATGCACAGTTTGAGGTTAATGACAATGATATTCGAGCCATAAATACAGGAGATTTTGTTCAGATTCCCCGTTCCCATTAGTGCAGTTCCCATTAGACATTTTTGGATTTTTGATCCTTACCTTTATTTTATACTCTTGCCTTTATTTAAAGAGCTCTGGGATTTTTGAAGGCCCCGAAGGTTCGGCATCGCTGCAAGAATCCGAGCCCCAGCGGAAGGTCGAGGTATACCTGCGCGACCCCTCCGCCCGTGAACCCCCCCAGCCCCCCAACAGTTTACCCTCTTCTGCAAATGCACACTTGATTCACAAATTATTTCGATCATCCCATCACCAAAATCGTGAACAGCGAGAAAAATTGAACATATCGAGTATAAACTCGAGGCAGGTACGATTAAAACTCAGCAGTCCTCTCCCGGCCAATCCACCCAAACGAATTACGCCCTCTTCGCCGAATTACAGGAAATTTGGACTCATTTTCATCAGAATAATTAGTACGTTACGAATTTAAATTACAAAAAATGTTCACCGAACGATAAATAATTAAATTGTATGTTGGTAGAAGAGGAAGAAGGAAGAGGGATGATGGGTTTTGACCGCGAAGGGTTGTGACCGTTTTCACCGCAAGGTTTCACCGCAAGGGTTTTCACCCCAAGGTGAGCACCTTGCAACGTTGCCACCTCTTGGCAGGGAAGGGGTTTTGGAACCCGCGGTCCAGAGCTCTTTAAATAAAGGCAAGAGTATAGTTAGGCTCTGATTCCCGAATGTTGGACACTATTGGTTTATTATTTTCAATAATCAACCTTTGGAATCGAGCGTTTTTGTAAGAATTTTATCATTAAGAAACTGAGTTTCCTAAGTATTATCAAGAAACCGAGTTACCTATGTATTACTTAGAAACTGAGTTTTACCTATGCATTATTAAGAAAATAAGTTACCAATGCACTATTAAGAAACTCAATAAACTATGGGTTCTCAAAAGTTTTTTCAAAGCCGTTTACATTTTTAAGAGTTACCTGAACTAATTACACAGCTGGGTCATATAATTCTGACTTATCCTTAATCCACATTTTACGAAAGATTAGACTTATTGAATGACGTGAAGAATCTGATAATTCTGATGTACCTAGATTATAGCTTCGGACTGTAATTGCGATAAATAAAAGAGACTCCTAAACTAAGATTGTCGTATTTTGAAGGAATAAAAAGGTTTCATGAGTTCAACTCACACTTAGTTTTCTCTCTCCCTACAATGTTTTATCTCTCCCTACAAAGTCGAAATTATGGAAAAAAATTCAAAATTCTATAAATTTGAAACTACTTGATGAAGTGTGCGCCCACTTCAGGATCTGCCTCAGTGGCCAAAACAAAGGACGTTTTACGGAAAAAAACATAAAAACTTCAACAATAATTTATGGAAAAGTTCGAGGACAAAATAACCCCAAATTTTGAAATGACCCAGATACAGTCAGGTCCAGCTAAGCGTAGGTTGTTTATAGGGCACCGAATCAGATTTTAAGGTCTGCAAAACGATAATTTCGACCCATACAACAGGGAATAATAGTTTTTATTTCTCTCTCTTTTGGGACGGAGCAAGTTGTCACTTGGACCATTTTAACTGTGACAGATTAGTAAATTATAAAATTAGATAAAATTGTCCATATTGGTAGAAGTAATGGAAAACAGTTGAAAAATAATCAATTTTATCAACCTAAAATATGTATATTCCAAATGAATGAATACCTACACTGGATGAGCTTCATTAGTTTTGTCTCATTAATTAATTTAATTATTTAAATAACAAACAGTTTCTTATTATCATGGAACTTTAAGAGTGATATGGGCGTGGCAAAATCTGTGTCGATTCTTCTCATCGATAGGATATCAATATCGACCTGCGATATCGACTGATTACTTCAATGATGGCGTCAGTCTGTCTCCCGCTTTGCCTCGACCTCCATGTGGAAACCATCGTCTCATCTCATCACGCTATTTTCCGAACATTTTCCATCGGATTTTTCTGACGTCGTGTGCGCCCGTCTTGACAGTTCGATCAAACGTTTCGATCGGTGGCGGTAGTACTCCGCGTGTTGTACAAATATTATTCGCATTTACTGGGTACCCAGGTAGGAAGTGCCGGTTTAGTTCTACCAGCTTCGCGCTCCGCCATCGTCCTCAACAGGTGATTCAAATCATTTCAATATCATACCTAGTACCTAAGTATATTTTTACAAACATAAATTACCACCCCACAGTCCACTTATAATAATCCCTGAGTTAACATTGGTCCTACTCGAACCGCATTGATTCCAATAAATTGTAATAATTTTGTCGATAGGTAATAGGTATTTGAAAACTTGCATTTGAAACTTGCACTTTGATTATCAAAGCAGATCTAAACTCTTGATTTTAACGTCTTGTTCTTTCTTGTATCTGTTTATCCAACTCGAACGCTTAAACATGCCAAACGACGATCCCGCAGTCAATGTTGCTGTTCGAGGCATTCATAAACTCAAGAGAAAATTGAATGCAGTCGCTTCAGAGGTCACCGCCATTCGAAACAAGGGCTTCGCAGCTGTCACTGTTCCATCAGAACGTACCATTTTTCGTGGAATGTTCAACACTCTCGATCAACAATATCGTGAACTCCGTAAGTTATTTGATGAGTGTATAGAATATTCTGAAGAACATAATTTAGAACCACCTTTTCCCTCATATGATGATACAGCTGCATTTGAGCAAGTCAAATCGTATTATTATGAAGCTCACGGATATTATGTTCAGCTTTCAGCTAAAACCCAACCTTCTCCTTCAGCTTCTAGTTCTCTCAACTCCACGGATGCGTCATCTGCTAATATTTTGAATCGCTCTAGGGCTATCTTACCAAAAATCAATATCAAACCATTCAATGGTGACTTATCGAGTTGGCCTACATTCAAGGAGTTATTCACCGCATTAATCAAGGACGAGCAAAGCCTCAGTGATGCTGAACGTTTTCAATTCTTGTATCCTACCTTGAGGGACCCGCTCATGACGGTATAAAACATATACGAATAATAGATGTGAACTTTACCCAAGCTTGGGAGACACTTTGTAAACTTTATGATAACAAAAGGAAATTAGCATCTTCCTATCTAGATCGTCTCCTAAATTTCAAACCTGCTAGTGGTAAGCCAACAGCTGACTCTCTTCAACTTTATTTATCTACTGTTACAGAATCTGTTGCTTCATTAAGAAATCTTGGTGTTCCGCAATTGGGTGATTATCTACTGTGCGAGCTCGCTGTCAAGAGTCTAGACAGTTCAACAAGAGAAGCCTTCGAGTTATCTGTGGTGAATTCAAATTCTACGTTCCCTTCGTTCGACACACTTCGTGAGTTCGTCGAAAAACGTTGTCTGGCGTTCAGGATGTCCGAAGAATCATCATGTAAGTCGTTTCTCAAGTCTCCTAGTTCTCCCTCTTATCGGAACACACCCAAATCACCCAATTCGTATTCTGCTAAGTCTTTGGAAAGTTCAGCATTGTTGGCGCATACTCCTGGAGATCAACTTAACAATACAACCACTAGTATGGTTTCTCTATCTACTGAACCAGTTAGTTCGCAACGTTCTGCTATCCGCTGTTTCATTTGTAAGGGTGGGCACATCATTGCAGATTGTAAGGTCTTCAAAAATAACTCACCATCTCAGCGTCTTGAGCTCCTAAGGGATTTCACAGGATGTCGTAATTGTTTGTACCCTTTCCATAAAACAAAGGAATGTAATTCCAAGTTTCACTGCAGGCACTGCAAGGGCAGACATCACTCGTATCTACATCTATCTGATAAATCTAGTCAAGATTCTAGAACTAAGGAATCTAAATCTATATCATCTAGTTCTCCATCCGGAACTTCTGGGCAATCTTTATCTAATACTACCTTTTCTGGTGCCAGTACCGCATCTTCTCATCAACAGGGTGTCTTGTTAGGTACCATCAGAGCGCAGATTCTGGATTCAAAGGGGCAGCCCCATGTGTTCAGAGGGATTCTCGATCCCGGTAGTCAATTTTCATTTCTTACCAAGGATTGTGCTACTTCCTTGGGAAAATCTACTAGGCCCTACCATGGCATTATATCAGGTGTAAATTCAGCACATCTTAAAAACATCAGCGGCAAGGTCAACGTTTCCTTTCTACCTAAACCACCTGCATCTATCTTGGAAACCGAGGCTGTTGTTGTTCCACAAATCACTCCTCCTTTGCCACAAGCATCTTTGCAGTCAGCAATGTGGCAAGATTATCTATCTTACGATCTCAGCGATCCTGAATTTACCACTTCATTACCTATATCTTTTTTGATCGGAGCTGATCTTTTCACTGAGGTTGTTACTGGATCCCCTATCGTCATCCATAACCAAGGTCCCCGACTTATCGATACTGTATTTGGTTTTACAGTTATGGGAAGATTCTCCAGCCCGATCGAATCATCTGTATCTCTACTGTCACTTTCCGACACAGCCAGTATCATTCAGCGCTTCTGGGAAGTTGAAGAGCCTATTGACCAGTCACCACGTATCTCACCTGAGGAGGGCCGAATGTGAGGAACACTTCTCTCGTACTCATTATCGTACCGAGGAAGGGAGGTATGTTGTCTTCTTACCTTTTAAGTCTTCGTCTACATCTGTGGTTCCGCATACCAGTAAGGCTATCCAACGATTTTATTCCTTGGAGTCTAAGTTTGCCAAAAATGAACAACTTCGTATCCAGTATTCTGATTTATGAAGGAATACCTTGCACTAGGTCACATGCGGGTCGCTACATCATCTCCATCTTTCGTGATTCCTCACCACCCTGTGTTCAAAACTGATGCTGAGGGACATGAGAAAATTAGGGTGGTTTTTGACGCGAGCTTCCGCTCAGCTTCTGGGCCCCTTAATGAACATTTACACGCTGGTCCAAAACTACAATCGGACATTTGCTCTATAGTTCTCAACTTCAGGCGCTTTGATTTTGTCATAACTTGTGATATTGTTAAGATGTTCAGACAAATCTTAGTTGACCCCATTGACCGCAAGTATCAACAAATCGTATGGAGATTTAACCCTGATGATCCTCTAACATTCTATGAACTTAATACTGTCACTTATGGTCTCCGTAGTTCACCTTATCAATCTATACGTGTTCTTCGACAATTGGCTCAGGACGAGGGCCATCTCTACCCTGCCGCAGCTAAGGCTCTCCTTGACTGTGCCTATGTAGATGACCTTGGGATCGGCGCAGATAGTGTGGAAGAACTTCAACAACTGAAATCGGATCTTGTAAGCCTTCTAGCTAGGGGTGGATTTGCCCTTAGTAAATGGAATACCAACCATCCTCCATTGCTCGAATCTGAACTCATTTCTCAGGACTCTAAACCTATCTGCCCTGAGGAAGGTGTACCTACCAAGATTCTAGGAATGAAATGGGACCCAGTATCTGACTCATTTTCCTATGAGGTTGATACACCTCTGGTAGGATTTACTAAACGTAGCATATTATCTGTAATCGCAAGACTCTTCGACCCGTTGGGCTATCTGGCTCCTGTCGTATTTTATGCTAAACGAATTCTCCAAGAAACATGGAAGGCTGGTATAGACTGGGATGAAATAGTTCCAGACATCGTTAAACATCAATGGAGTATGTTCATCCAGGAATTTTCTCTTCTGTCCATGGTGTCTATACCACGAGTTCTTGTAAAATCCGCCACATCGTATGAATTGCTATGTTTTTGTGACGCATCTGAGCATGGGTACTGCGCAGTAGTATACCTTAGGGGTACTCAACATTCTTGTTCATCTTTATCCTTGTTGAAGGCCAAAACTCGCCTCGCACCCCTTAAAGCCCTTACCATTCACGTCTGGAATTATGTGGCGCGCTCTTGCTATCACAAGTCATACAATCACTTGATGCATTTACCAAGAAGATGAACATCTCTCAAACGTTTTGTTTTAACCGATTCCACAGTTGTGCTGGCATGGTTAAGAACACCCACTCATCAACTTCAGACCTTCGTCGCAAATCGTGTGGAGCAGATCACGAAAATTGTTCCATCAGAGTCCTGGTACCACATCAGAGGTGTAGAAAATCCTGCCGACGTGGGTTCTAGAGGCATCCTCCCGTCTGCTCTTCCTCAACACTCCCTCTGGTGGTCTGGGCCATCTTGGTGCTGCAAGCCGTTAGCTGAGTGGTCTCTCTCCAAAGATTCAACTTGCATGGAAGTACCTGAGATGAAACCATCTAAACCTATCGCATTAGCTACTGTTGGAGGTAACACTGAATTTGTTGATTTCACTAATCGTACTCATCTTATACTCGTCTCATCAGAATCTTGGCTTACTTGAGACGCTTTATCCATAATGCTAAAATACCTAAATGGAGGAAGAAGAAACGTCGTAAGGGCCTTATAACATCGTCTGAGTTTCATGATGCCAATTACCAGTGCATCATACTGCTACAGCATCACTTTTACCCTGAAGCGTTCTTCAAATCGAAAGAGTCCTTGCCTGTTGAGTTAAAGCAGCTTGATACCTTTATTGACCATACGGTGTAGTTAGGGTGGGAGGACGTCTGATCAACGCACCCATTCCTATCGATCATAAACACCCAGTGCTCCTACCGTCCAGGTGTCACTTCACAAATCTTATCATCATGCATTACCATCGAAGAAACCACCATGCTGGTCCAGCTAGCCTACTTGCATTCTTGAGGCAGAGATATTGGTTGCCCCGAGCGAGAAATATCATTCGAATGAATCTATCTAAGTGTATCCGTTGTTTAAGATGGTCTAGATCAGAGAATGTTCAGTTTATGGGTAATCTCCCTTCGTCTCGTTTTGGCACTGTACGACCATTTTTGAATTGTGGCATAGATTTCGCCGGTCCGTTTGTATGTCATCAGTCACCAAGTCGACGAAGTAAAACTCACAAAGTATACCTTTGTTTATTCATCTGTCTTTCCTCTCGTGCTGTGCATCTGGAATTGGCCACATCATTGACTGTTGAGGGCTTTCTCGATGTTTTCGATCGTTTTTCTTCAAGAAGGGGCCTGCCAGCCAATGTACACTCTGATTGTGGCACAAACTTCCGAGGTACTGCTGGATATCTACAGGAACTCTTCGATTGGTTCAACAATGATGATCATCAGGATGTCATCATGAGCCATACAGCGCATCTTGAAGTACGTTGGCACTTTAACCCTCCTGCTTCCCCTCATATGGGTGGTAGTTGGGAATCAAATATCAAATTGGTCAAGAATCTTCTAATCAAGGAATTTGGGAACCGCCCTTACACTGAACATGAGCTTACCACCATGTTCACAAAAGTTGAAGCCATAATAAATTCTAGACCATTGCTCCCTTTATCTGTGTCGCCAAGTGATGAAGAAGTTCTAACTCCGGGGCACTTTCTCATTGGTCAACCTATCAATATGTTGCCGGAACATGACCTTCAAGATGTACCTGTCAACCGACTCAACAGATGGCAACTTCTGAGAGAGCCGCGTCCAACACTTCTGGGATCGATGGAGGACAGAGTACTTGAGCTCCCTTCAGCTACGGTCAAAGTGGTCTACAAGAAAACCAAATATCTGCGTTGGTGACGTCGTTCTTCTGAAGGAAACCAACATCCCTCCTGCAGTCTGGCCTCTTGGTAGAATCGTCCAGGTGCACCCTGGCACTGATGAGCTGGTCAGAGTGGTTACAGTCAAAACTGCAAAAGGTATGTATAAGCGTTCTATCATCAACATCATTCCTTTGCCTGTAAACTCACAATGATCAAATGCAATTTTTCGTAATATTAGTTAATTTTCTCATTGCCTGTACCTGAATTGTTTGTATTGTTCTCGTTTTTTCTGTTTGCCTATAACGGCATTTGTTGGAGGTACAGTCCTTGTACAAAAGTGTACCAACCTCAAAATATTTTTGAAACATCTTGTTTGTTACCTTAGAAAATTTATATCCACCATTGCAGTGACCTACTTACTGTTTTCAGGGATCACTCACTTTGTGCTCTGCATCCGCCATATTGTTTTTGGATGTTTTTTTCTTGTGTTCGAGCCAAAACTGGGGGGGAGTATGGATGAGCTTCATTAGTTTTGTCTCATTAATTAATTAATTACTTAAATAACAAACAGTTTCTTATTATCATGGAACTTTAAGAGTGATATGGGCGTGGCAAAATCTGTGTCGATTCTTCTCATCGATAGGATATCAATATCGACCTGCGATATCGACTGATTACTTCAATGATGGCGTCAGTCTGTCTCCCGCTTTGCCTCGACCTCCATGTGGAAACCATCGTCTCATCTCATCACGCTATATTTTTCCGAACATTTTCCAATCGGATTTTTCTGACGTCGTGTGCGCCCGTCTTGACAGTTCGATCAAACGTTTCGATCGGTGGCGGTAGTACTCCGCGTGTTGTACAAATATTATTCGCATTTACTGGGTACCCAGGTAGGAAGTGCCGGTTTAGTTCTACCAGCTTCGCGCTCCGCCATCGTCCTCAACAGGTGATTCAAATCATTTCAATATCATACCTAGTACCTAAGTATATTTTTACAAACATAAATTACCACCCCACAGTCCACTTATAATAATCCCTGAGTTAACAATA
>CM019180.2:25438404-25462092 GCA_009739505.2 Apolygus lucorum | reverse complement strand
TACCACCTTGGTAGACTCGGAAGCACTATTCAAAAAGTGTAAAAGGGGCGTGGAACGGACAACTAAGAAACACCAAGTGCACGAATTAGGTCCGAGCCAATACAGTCTAATGCAGACGTCATGGAAAATCAGCTCTCAGGGTCGAGGCAATCTATAAAGAATGGGTCAGTGAACGGACTCGAGGAAGGATCAACAATGGAAGCAAGATCGAGAAACTGCCACCCGTGATCTGCTCGAAAAAAACCAACTTCAAAAATAATATCGTTCTGCCGGCAAGCGAGGAGACTAACTGAGGATATCGAACGATTTTAATTAGGTTTATACTTCTATATTAATAAAATGAGGTTTTATAAGATTCTTAACCCATGGTGAAGGTCAGAAGATCAACCTTCAAAACCGATGCCCTCGAACACCTCTCTACGAGTAGAATGGGAGTTAGCTTAATAAAAAACTACACGCTAATCTGGACAATCCTAGAAAATTTCATCAAATTCGGATGAAAAATGTAAATGTTGTGGCTGTTACAAGGATTTTACGTATGCGCATGCGCAGAGGCTTCTATAAATTTTAAGGCCTTGATTTTCATTGGGGACCATCTACAACCTAATCCGCGTAATCCCTGAAAATGTCATCGAAATCGGGTAGAAAATGTGGAAGTTATGGCTGTTACAAGCTATTCACGTTTGCGCATGCGCAGCGGCTACTATCAGTCCGGGGGTGATGATCTTCATTGGGGACCATCTACAACTAATCCGCATAATCCCTGAAAATTCATAGAAATTGGACAATAACTTCGTATAGTTATGCGCGTTACAGACAGACAGACACACAGACACGGAACCAAAATTGTTCAGAAAGGTCTAAAACGCAAAACGCGAGTGAAAATTTTGATTTTGGAGAACTTTTTTAAAGCCTTGGTAGGCTCGGAAGCATAAGTAGAGTTAGCTTGAAATATCTGAGACTATGCACGTACTTAGGAACCCAATGGGCGTCACTCAAATGGATATTTCGTAACGGAACTCCTATTCACGGGAGAGTTTTACACAACCGGGCTATTTCAAGTGGTGCCATTTGTTAGCTTCAGTACGAACTTAAACGAATATATTCGGTTAGTGTTGCCATTCGTACGAGTTATTTGGGCTCTATACGGTACGAATATCGTGTGAAACTTACGTGAGCTTTTCTGCTCTCACACTGCTGCTGATTCAGAAGGTTTTTTCAGTGTTGACCAATTAACAGAAATGTGAAAGAGATTGATAAACTTATTCCGAAGAAGGTCAAGGGCTGCTTGCTAGCGTAAGACGGCATCTCCTAGAGGAAGTTTTGGGAACAAGCAGCAATATAACTGCGCGAATTTCAGCCTTACCGAAAACATGTTCAGTAGGTGAACTACTGCCAACCTCCACGGGAAGAACGTCAATTTAAACGGGGACGAAGAAGAATTTTCTGTGTAAATGGTAATTTATATTCCTTGACTTACGTAGATTTACTTTCGAACTGGATTAACTCGTGAAGTACCTACTTGAGTATGTTAACTTTCTTTTGATCTCTAGTTTTAGAATTGGACTCTATGAACCCGAAACTTTTATTTCGTTAATGCAAACTCAACATAATGTTACCTACCGTTAGTGAAAAGACAGTAAAATTGATCGCCGTGGAATTTGGAAATTATTATAATAATTATAATTTGATAATAATCTGAGCTAGCTTCTGAACAGTATTATGTTTTGGAAATTATTTTTATATTTATTCTGAGCTAGCTTCTAAACAGTATCATTTTTATTTACCTACATATTCATTATTTTTCACATAAAAATTCAATTTTTTATAAGCGAGTTTTTGCTACATACCAATTCAGGGTACTAAATATTCTAATTTTTTAACGCACGCGCCAACACAAATCAAATGTGTATTTGCCAGCAACTCCTAGAGGTACCTAGCTAGAGGTACAAGTTTTCAGTTTGGCTGAACGAGTTTTTTCCTGGGCTTATACGAGGTTCCGATTTGGTGAGTTGGCAACACTGTATTCAATACCAGCGCATAATTCCTGATTGGGGTAAAACTCTACAAATTGAAAATTATTCAAAAATTAGTTATTGAAAATTGGCATTTTGGGGACCTTTGGGCAGCTTTGTTGTACAAAAAATCAATAATTTTCGAGTGGGCACTTTATGAATCTTTGGAGACGTGTAGAGAATGAATATTGAGTACTTACATTTTAAAAAGTGCATACAGTATAATATTATGGTGTGGTAAATACCTAATAAAAACAACTATAATTTACAAGGGGTATTATTCAAGTCTTGAAGACGAATGGAGTATTTTTTGAGGTATTTGGTGCATATTGAAATATTCATATTCGGAATTTACGTGAAATTGTCTATAAAAATCCCTACCTTACAAAGTAAATCGGTGAAAATAATTTTTGAAAATTCGCTCATTAACTCATGCTACACAAAAGGTAGGTATCCTACTTTTTGAAACACTTTTCTAATCGGCAAAACTCCAATTTTCCAGATTTTCCAAGTTTGAGACAAGGCGGCAAAGCCAGTCGATGGTCAATGACCCCTTGAAATACATCACTGAGCTACCTACTTCGACGGCAAGTAAATAATGGGATGTGGCATCTGAATCACCGACCCGGGATTTAAATCCGAAGCGTGACTCAATTTGCCAATCCAATAAGAGTAACGGGAATTCGTCGCTTCTATTGTTGATCTCCCGTTTAACGACGTACCTACCCTCCGATTGCTGGCCTCCTAGCTTATGTCATCTGATATACTGAACGATGGTGGATAAAATATAGAAAATCTTGAACTACAAACAAGAATATTGTAATCAATTCGATGTAAAACTCTTCAGATAGGAACCAATCCTCAAAATCGTGAAAAATCAGCGACGAATTCTAAAGCGAACAGAAATACCAAGTTTGTGTCTAGTTCCAGAATATACCCAGACAACACTGGTATGATATAAAACACTTCTAATGTAAACATCCCTGAATGGGGTATTTCAGTGGGTCGGAAATTCAGGTTTTTGACCTCAAATTTGGATTCAGCACCCTTGAAAACCTATATACTCCAACTTTAAGCCCAATGATACTATAACATGTGGTAGAAAAATTAATTAAAGAGATCACACGTTTGAAAAAAAGGCGGGCCTCTCTTAATGCACACACACTTACGCCGCGCGCGTGTGTGAGTAGTATTTTGTAGTATCCAAGAGGTCCTCCAAGGGTTTCATCTCTTCTCTGTGCACGGATACTTTTTTCAAAGACAGTTGGCTAGCTACGTCACGATTGGCTAGCTACGTCACACCATTTTCAAATCTTCAACTTTCCTTAGCTTCTCTGATTTAAAAAAAAAAATTCTCGACGAACAGACCCGATTACCGTCATTCCTGAGCCATACTCTTTTGAAAAAAAAATTTTAAAAAATTGACTGAAATACCCCATTTAGTACGTACATGGGTGAAGCCCAAATGATACCCACAAACTGTTAGTACATAACAAGGTAAGTACTATTTACCCACTATCAAAGTAGGTAGGTAGTAGGTAAGTACAGCATCCCTTTTGAATATTTTCTGCAGCAGGTGCACCCCTAGAGTGAATCCCCAATATCACCTCATACAATGGCCTTCAAGTCCACTTTTGAACAGCTCACTTGTCACGCCAGGTACGTCAGCCAAACGAGTAGCTATCAGAGGAAAACATATGCTAGATAACAGTAGCACATAGCTTCCAAATAAATATACAATAACACGAATACCTACCAACACATCAGTAGACACGTCAACATCGAGTTTCTCTCATTGAAGCTCTTACCTCCATGGCTACCAATGGTCCTGTTACGGTGGAATTCGAGGGTCAACTAGAGGCTCTTCAAGTGAAACTGGGCATTTTAGATAGAGAGAAATCTATGTCGTACGCCTACCTACAAACCAACTTATGGAAATTTCCGTTTGCAGAAATTAGATCAAGCGTAAATGACCCGAATACCGACACCCAGTCAAAATTAGGAAATAATAATACAAATGGTTGAGAGCCGTATGAATGAATTGGATTTTTGACATTTTATGTCTTTATATATGGCACATAAATTAAAAATCGTCACGCGGGGATCGTTACGCGGGGAGCGTTATGAGGGGAGCGTTACGCGGAAATTTCTGATGATTTTCACGTACAACCAATCGTTCCTAGGGAAAACTAACTTCCTCATTTTCCACCCCACAAAAATCGTTCACCACTCATTGGAAAGCTCTCAATTTATTAAACATAAGACATAAAATGTCTCTCGTGGTTGCGTACTTGTACGAAAGCTGTATCCACCGTTTGTGTTTTTTCTTTTCCTTCCATTTTTGAGAGGGTTTCTGTACTGTTGAATTATTGATTTCATAACAAAGAAATCTAATTTCGACACCATTTCCATCAAGTGAAAAAAATTGCATTCCTAATTCCGACTATTAATTTCTTACATCATTGAGATAATCATAAACTTGAATGGTTTTTTTCCCTCAAATTAATGGTTTGTTAATGTTGTAAAGGGTTTCTGAGTACCCTCCAAACCTATGATGATACTGAATGTGTTTTAATACAATTTTTAGGTACCTCGACGCGTTCACAATATGCATTAACCAAATAAGTAAACTCACGGACCTGGCTAAAAAATAACGGAAAAGGTCCAAACTCACATCTCCTAAATACCTATAGGTACCAATTTCCGAACCATTGTCAGTAGATTGATGTGCGGCATTTTATTGTTTTTTACTTGTCATTCTACAGACCTAAACCCATTGTGTTTAATTATTAACCCATTTCAAGCCGAGGGTGAAAATAACAGCGTAATAGGGGGAGGAGGATGAACTATTTTACAGAATACCGGCCGAAATAAGGCATCATTTGCTCACCAATCGAGAGCAAAAATGCTCCAAATTTCATGAATTTTACATTTTAATAGGATTTCAGAGGTCTCAGTTTTCCAAATCAATATGATTTACTAATTTCATTGTCAAAAGTTTTAAATAAAAATCTACTTATATAGATTCTATTTTTATGAACCGAAATCTGTTTCGACTCATGGCCCAGAACACTCACTCTCCCAGGACCAAATTTGAGCAACCATAATCATGCTTTCGGCCAAAAGGCCTCCTTTTCACACAAAAATTCCTAAATCGCATTGAGCTCCCGAATGTCGAAGACATCTTTCTTTGAAAAGTTTAGGAACAGCATGAAGGAGAAAAAATTCTTCTACAAAGATTTTCCACTATTTCAATATTTAAAAAAATCATTATTATGACGATGCAAAAATGCATCAATGGCCGGAAAGGGGTTAAACTCTATATAGGCAGGTAAATAGGTACCTAGTTTAGGTTCTTGTCAATGGCAATATTATTTGATCCATAGTCAAGCGTTTGCTTAGGTACTCTGGCTGTTATACCTTGTGGTGACATGGCTTTACCACATACTGAAAATAAGAAATGTGTGTGTGAGTGCAAATAAAGAGTTTTTGAAGAATTTCCCATGATTTCCAAGAATTTTTTCAACGCCGGAATTAGGCACGCTGGGTGGCAGCATAAGGAACATCCGGTGTGTCAACAATTAGACAAATTATAACCCTAAACCCCGATCAAAATGCACTCATATCATCACTTCATAACTTTCTTCTTTTATCACTTTCATTGTTTTTTGGTGTTTTCGACCTTGCGGCAGTTAACTGGTCATAACAATCAGATTACATTGTTGGAAACAGCGATAAATTCCCCATGCCATGAGCTCTCGATTAGTTTAGTTTTTTTACTGCACACTAGGATATTCGTCCTACCTTAAACTTAAACATTTTTGTTTCTGTCAAACATTTGGTGATTTTGTTCCTTCTAAAACACCGTGCCCTTCAGAGGCCCTCAAAAGCTTAAAAAATACTTCCATCAGCTTCCCAACAGTAACCCACGTTTTAGGCTTATTATAAAATTTGAGGTAAAAATAAGAGTTTTAATGCAAAAAAAATCTTGTTATTTCACCGAAAATTGGGTTTTTTAAAACCATTTCAAAGCACAAGAAAGTTGCATTTTAACCGGGATTTAAAAAAGTGCTAAGATAGAAAAATAGTTGCAAATTAGTTGTAGAATCGGTTCCTGAAGTATTGCTGATTGGTTTCGGGAGACCTCGGAATAGCAATTCACCAATAACCACTGAAAGTCGAGAAAACCCTCAAATCATTCTATTGAGTTTTTCGCATTCCAACACCACTTCTCCTACTCAATTTTCATAGTAAACCTAAAAAATGGGTTTCCGCTGAAAGCTGATGAAATGGAGCATGTTTTAAGCTTTTGAGGGCCAATGAAGAAGATCATGGTCTCAGTCGGGTCGTAGGGGGTCTCAGTCGGTGGAGCATTCCGGGTCAGTATTTCCCGAAATTACCGGCGCTCAAAGTTGTGGTTAAATTTGAAATTTTCAAGGATTTTCGAAATTCATTAGTGCAGCAGTCTAGGGAATTGAAAAAATGAAATATTGCAGGTGGAATAATCGAACAATAATGAGGAATTTCACCGAATTCTGTTTGCATTTTTCCTGATAGCTAATGGTGTTGGATAGATGAAAATCGGGCTGATTTCGGAAAATAAGTCTCCTGTTATTTTTGGGAGACAATCAAAATTTTTGATTTCAAAACTAACGGGAAAACGGACGTGAAGCGGGAACGCTCGCTGATTGGGCTATTCGGATCGCCGTCTCCTCCCAGTGTTGCCCATTGGGACGATAAAATCGTGTTTTCAAAGAGAAAAGTTATCAAACAAAAACAGAGGAAACCTAATTTTCCCCATCTTGCTTTTTCTATTTTTTTCTTCAGTTTTTCGATTTCAAACTTTACTGTTTCGTGAAATTTTGCATCTGGGGACTATAGATTTCTAGATCTCAGCGCTTCAAGCGGCCATAAATGAACTATTCCAGGATGACGTCATTTTTCCGGGTTTTTTTTTTAAACATTCGTATTTTCTACACTGTTTTGTTTGTTCGTAAATTAGGAAGTTCGGGCTGAAAGTTTGCCTTAGGGGGTTTTTCGAGGTGCTGAATCCGATTTTGGGGTCAAAAATAGGAAATTCCGACATGGTGAAATTCCTCATTGTCGGACACACAGGTGTCATTAGGATCAACAAGGCACTTTTGAAATTCATGAATTAACACTGGAAACCCTATCAATTGTGAACACTTTGCAAAGACAATTTTAGAAACAATTTGAACTAATTATGATCAAATTAACGAATACCTGAATCTTGGATTAGGTGTGTGGAAAATTTTCATTAAGGTGTCAAAATTCGGGTCTATTACTCGTTATACTGCCGTGCTAAGCCAGAAAGTCGTATCTTGGCTTCACCCAACTTTCGGGAAAACGACCTAATAGGTTTTGTGGTGAAATAACTCTTTCACAGGATTATTTTTCCTCCTTTTACCAAAACTACAAGTTTTTTCCATAGGAAATTAGTTGCTGAATCGATTTCTGAGGTCAAAATTAAACATTTTTTAGTGTATATTGTCAAAAAACTGTATAACATTTTTCCATTCTTATTTTACTTACATTTAAGCAAGCTATACTAAGCCTTGGAGTCGTATCTCGATTTTGCTTGCACTAAAAGTCGAATCTACGATTGATACGACTTCAAGGCTTAGTATATTTGGCTTAAATGTAAGTAAAAAAAAGTAGGTGTGGCACATAGCTTCCTTGTCACCGTAAACACTGTATACGTCATTGAAATATTAAATTTTATTCAATTAATTTTCTCAATCATAAATTCAATTATCAGTTCGGAGTTGTAGATTAGGGTAGAATGTGGAATATAGTTTGGTTATTGTTATGCAGAAGTATAACACGAAAAAGGTGAAAACATATTTTATTATTATTAAATTATGAAATGACGAAGGAGTGATTGGTTAACAATACAATGAATTGTTGATGGCAAATATAATAAATTGTTGATAAATGATAAATAATTTAGTAAGCACAGCATTCCGAAAAATAAAATACATGCGTCGTTTAAAGATGGGATAACTTATTTCTGTTACAAGTTATTACGTTTGCGCATGCATGGTGGTTAATACCATAAACTTGGGAGCCAAGCGCAGTGGCTACTATCAGTATCACCATCCCCAATATTTTCATTGGGGACAAGCGCAGTGGCTACTATCAGTCATCATTGAAATCGGATGGAAAATACAGAAGTTATAGCTGTTACAAGGAATTCACGTTTGCGCAAGCACAGTCGCTTCTATCAGTTCGGGGATGATGATTTTCATAGGGGACCGTCTACACACCAACCCGCACAATCCCTGAAAATTTCATCGAAATCGGACAATAACTTTGTATAGTTATGCACGTTACAAGGATTTCATGACAGACACACAGACACACAGACACGGAACCAAAATTGTTCAAAAAGGTCTAAAACCTAAAACGCGAGTGAAAATTTTGATTTTGGAGAACTTTTTTTCATCCTTGAAAAGTGAAAACAAAGCTTCCGCTACCTTGGTAGACTCGGAAGCAATAAGAATGGAAAAATGTATAATTTTTTTGACAATATAGTATACACTGAAAAGTGTTTAATTTTGACCTCAGAAATCGATTCAGCAACTAATTTCCTATAAGAAAAACTTTTAGTTGTGGTAAAAGGAGGAAAAATAATCCCGTGAAAGAGTTATTTCACCACGAAACCTACTAGGTCGTTTTCTCGAAAGTTGGGTGAAGCCAAGATACGACTTTCTGGCTTAGCACGACAGTATTCGGATAGGTAAGAAGGTTCCTAAAGTCACCACTAAATGCTGAGTTTTCAGAGGCAAAAAGTCGTATCATGCCGAATCAGAATGCAAGAAGTCGTATCGTCAAAATACTAAGGCCAATTCTCGTAACTGTGTCAAGATACGAGTTTTCTTCTTCTGATTCGCTCTGATACGACTAGTTGCTTAGCATAATCTAGTCAACATGCCTTAACGCAAAAATCATGTTGAGTAATGTTTGAGGCATTTCTAGTCGAGATACGACTCAGAAACTTCGAAAATCGATAGAAATCGACCCCCAAAACCCCCGGGTACCAATAACTCAATTTGGTCAAATTTTCACGTTACGACTTTCTGGCTTAGCACGGCAGTATAGTGTTGAGATGATTGTATGCCTTTCTGTAAGAAACAAAATTGGTGAAATTCGATCCAATATTTGTTAAAAGTAAGGTACTACCGACATAAGTACATGATCGCTTTCCCCTTTCCGATAAAAAATAACGAACTAGCCTTAGGTATTCCTCTCCAGTCTCGCAATGGAGACTCAAGTCAAGATTCCCAACATCAGGGGAATACTAACCCACTTTATTGTTGTAAGTTACTGTTAACTTGACCTCTTTTTCTAGTTGCTCGTGAAGTTTGTCATCGTCACCTCATCAGTGACTCCTCGATATGAAAGCTGAGTTCTAACAAAATTGATAGCAAGGTAACTTACATGTACAGGTTGATGTAGGAGTGATCAAAACAAAACAAATTCGACTTACCTGGCCAGTAGATAGATGAACACGTTCTAGAAATGAAGTCAAGCTCGTACAACCCTCCCAAGACCAGGACTCGGGGAGCTGAGGCTTTGCTTTCAGCTTCAACTTTGGGTGGTTCTTCTTCTTTGAGAGGACTGGGCGTTTCGGATTTAGGACTCGACTTTTTGGGGCCTCTCAGTTCGACAGGGAGCTTGGTGTACGCACCTTCGATCGTCAGAGTGTCATACCCTCCGAAGGGCGTCCATTTCGTATTTCCAGGTTCCTTGTAAAACCACCGAACCTCAGCGCAAGACAGGGCTTCCACGATTTTGTCGACATCCTGGCTCGGAGCGCTCGCGTCATCCTTGCCACTGCTGTTCCTCCTCGCCTCGGCCAAAGACACGCTCGATTCCGAATCCGAGGTTTGTCTGTCCTCTAAAACGCTGACGATGTTAGACTCTGCTTCTAAATTGTGCAATGACCCGCCCAACGAGATGCTACTCAGTTGTTCCTCGATGATATTGGCGAGAGAGAACGTCTTCAAGTTTGGATTCGACGGGTTGAACATGATTCCACTCATCAAACACCTTTCGAAATGCCAACAATAAGAATCTACGGACCGACGGGTTCCTTTTTACTATCAAATGCAAGTAGTATCACAGGGTGACATTTTCTTTCACCTTACCTATGTAGGTACGATAAAAACGTAGATCACAGTTCGACGCACGACGACATAAAATGCTTGTGGTTCATTCGCAACCCCTTTTTGTACAACCTTGATTGTTGGTCGACTATGATGAAAATAAAATAATAATATTTGACCACTAATTCGACATGTCTCTGTCCAGAATAATAATGGAAGCACAAGGTTAGAACGAAGGTTACATGCCTCCGAGCTTCACCGTAGGAACCGTCAATGAAACGAAGTAACTTGGAAAATGTCACTAAACAACGAGCTTGAAGCGTGGCATACCAGCTAAACAAATCTAAATCAATCAATAAAACACTACGAAACGTCGGCGAGGCGATCACACAAACTACCCGCAGCAAGCGAACCTAATGGCGAACTAAACTCGCGATTTGATACGAACGAACCGAACAACAAAACTGGGTCGAGAAGCGAAGCGAGATATCAAAGAAAATCCGAGTTCCGCGAACTTCCGACTCGCGACTGCCTCTCCGGGATCCTCGGTCGGCGATTCTCGTCTCCCGTCGGTTCTCCTCGAGGTGACTCCGAGGTCGGCCATTTTCGCCGTCCGTCGGTTCTCCTCGGGGGCGGTCACTGTGGAACTCGCGGTGAAATTCGAAAATTTGCATGATATGACATATCATAATATGATGTCATATCATGCAAATTTTCGAATTTCATCCATATTATGGCTTACACATTGTGTACAGCTGAGACAGTTCAGGGGAGCGATGGAGGATCCAACTATACTTAGGGATGGGAATCGATTAATCGAAGTAATCGATTAATTGGTCAAATAATCGATGCCAAGTGGATGTGGCACATAGCTTCCTCGTATCCATAACCCGATTATACAGGGTGTAAGCCTAACTGGTCTGCCATACGGTACCAGTCGATTCTACAACTAATTTGCAACAAAAAATGTCCCTTAGCGATTTATTTTTAAACCCTTCGTTTTCGAGTTATTTTAACTTTAAACTTTTTTTTCGTGATTTTGACCTTATGTCATTAAATTGGTCATAACTCCGTTAATTAGCTGTGTAAATTACAATTTGAGCATACCGTTGGAAAGAGCATTAAATTTCCTATCGGATAGATGCCTTAACTTTTTTTTGAGTCAAGGTTTGAGACATGAAAACGTCCTCTAAAAAGAGAATTTTACGTAATTTTGGAAACCTCGCATTCTTTCAATCTCAAATTGAACTACGAGAACCCATACTTTTTCAAGATGCAAGAACAGTGAAAACTGCGCCAAAATCTCAGCTTTCCAATGGTATAATCAAAACATATTCTACAACCGTATTTAGGGGAGAATTTCGGGTTTGAACGCGGAAAAACGTGCATTTTTTCAACGAAATCGGCGCTCCGCCTAGTCGATCTGAGGGGTCGGACGATGAGAGTGGGTGGGCGGGCGCCGCAGTAGACCGCGAGGCCTCCAGAAACAGGAGGCCATAGCGCTGATTTCGTTGAAAAAATGCACGTTTTTCCGCGTTCAAACACAAAGTTCTCCCCCAAATTCGGTTGTAGAATATGTTTTGATTATACCGTTGGAAAGCTGAAATTCTGGCGCAGTTTTTACTGTTCTTGCATCTTGAAAAAGTATGGGTTCTCGTAGTTCAATTCGAAATTGAAAGAATGCGAGGTTTCCAAAATTACGTAAAATTCTCTTTTTAGAGGACGTTTTCATGTCTCAAACCTTGACTAAAAAAAAAGTTAAGACATCTATCCGATAGGAAATTTAATGCTCTTTCCAACGGTATGCTCAAATTGTAATTTACACAGCTAATTAACGGAGTTATGACCAATTTAATGACATAAGGTCAAAATCACGAAAAAAAAGTTTAAAGTTAAAATAACTCGAAAACGAAGGGTTTAAAAAAAAATCGCTAAGGGACATTTTTTGTTGCAAATTAGTTGTAGAATCGACTGGTACCGTATGGCAGACCAGTTAGGCTTACACCCTGTAGATGATCCGATGCATAGTAGTTAATCTCAAAACATCAATCTTCAAGTACCTTTCACTACCCTCATAGGGGACCATCTACACGCTAATCTGGACAATCCTAGAAAATTTCATCAAATTCGGAAGAAAAATGTGAATGTTATGGCTGATACAAGGATTTTACGTATGCGCATGCGCAGTGGCTACTATCAGTCCGAAGGTGGTGATTTTCATAGGGGACCATCTAAATACCAATCTGTAACATCCCTGAAAATTTCATTGAAATCTGATGGAAAATGTAGAAGTTATGGCCGTAACAAGGAATTCACGTTTGCGCATGCGCAGCGGCTACTATCAGTCGGAAGGTGATGATTTTCATAGGGGACCATCTAAATACCAATCTGTAACATCCCTGAAAATTTCATCGAAATCGGATGGAAAATGTAGAAGTTATGGCCGTTACAAGGAAATTCACGTTTGCGCATGCGCAGTCGCTTCCATCAGTCCGAGGATGATGATTTTCATAGGATGATGATTTTTTTTTTTTTTTTTTTTCATTTTCCGTCTACACACCAACCCGCAATATCCCTGAAAATTTCATCGAAATCGGACAATAACTTCGTATAGTTATATGCGTTAGTACAAGGAATTCATGACAGACGGACAGACAGACAGACAGACAGACACACAGACACGGAACCAAAATTGTTCAGAAAGCTCTAAAACGCAAAACGCGAGTGAAAATTTTGATTTTGGAGAAATTTTTTTTTCGTCCTTGAAAAGTGAAAACAAAGCTTCCGCTACCTTGGTAGACTCGGAAGCAATTTGTATGATATGTGTACAGCTGAGACAGTTCAGGGGAGCGATGAAGGATCCAACTAAGTAATCGATTAATTGGTCAAATAATCGATGCTGTTTTAATTAATGTCCACTGGGCACGATTAATTGGATAATCGATTAATCTGTAACGATTATTATCTATTCACCTTATGTGCTGAACCCAAATTTGAGGTCAAAAGCCTGAATTTCCGACCCACCGAAATACCCCATTGCCTTGAAATACGTGCCTGCTGGCTACCTCTGATCTTTCAGAATGGTTTTTTGCTGGAGCTGGCCCGATTTTAAGGGACTAGAAAAACTCTGCAAATTATTACACAATGGTTTATTATTTTTCTATAGATCACTCGTCTGCAAAGCCACCAACCATCCAACATGAAGAAAAACATCGATCGCATTTCGGTCAGCTGTAATTTGAACGGAGATTAGGCCTCTTTTGCGATTCACACTCGTGTTTCTGATTTATCGTAAGTCCAACCCTTAAATTCTCGTAGGGAGCGAACGGTTTGTCCTACAGAGCTCCGGGTGGTCTTAAAAAATTGTAAAAATTCTATAGAATCTTAAATTGAAGGAAAAACAATACCCTTATATCACAATTTTTTGAGTTAGGGCGTTTTTAAAATTTCAAAATTGATTTTGGAACCCTTAGGAGTGACCTACCTCAACCAAAATCTTCGGGGCATAACTAGACCCCAGAAGGAGCCTTCATAGGTACCAAATTTCATCAAAATCGGTCAATGCTAAGTGGCAATAGTGCCGCGTACGGCGTACGGCCAAATTTTTATTCGTTTTTTGGATTCTACGTACCTTGAAACGTAAACCATCAAATTTTGAGGGGGTGTTAAAATTTTTTTTTTCTTGGTCGATTCCAAAGGTTCATTATTGAAAATAATAAACCAAAATCGGTTGACCACCGACTTGGGAAACGAACACTTTCCCTGGAGGGCATTGATGAAAGATATTGGCTCTTAAATCATTTGCTCGTATTATTTATTTTTGTTTCACTCTTTTTCGCTCTTACTTAGGATGTAATTTTAAATTTTAATAATTTTTACGTTGAGTAACTGAATTAGAAATTATGCCCTAGACTGTTTGAAAAAAAAGCTCTGACCTAAAGTAGGATGCCAAACTCATTTTTACTTGTCAAGTAAATTTTTGCCGAAAAAACATCGATTTTTCTTGAAAAAAGGACAGTTAGTAGGTAGACCTGTGGTTCTCCAATCAGATTATTAAACAAGATTAATTTTAGGTACGCCATTTTTTCCACCAAACATTTGAGTTGTTTGTTAAAATGAACGCTTTCTTGAGTCATGACAATACATGATCGGTCGCAAAGGTCCGATATATCAACAGTGACGGTCAAAAGTAACGATCTGAAAAATAGTGGAAAACTCCAGTTAATCATTATTAAATAATCATAAAAATTAATTTTTATAATTTATGTAACTATGATTAACGGGAGGTTTCCATAATTTTTCCGTCCGTCACTTTTGACCTTCAGCTACTGCACGGCGAAAGGTAGGTATACCGTTATACTGTTTAAAAGGTAAGATATGAAAAAGTTTTTGGTTTATTATTTCAATAATAAACCTTGTGAATCGAGCAAGAAAAATTTAAGCCCATCAAAATTTGATGGTTTGTGTTTCAATCTAAAATCCAAAATGGAATCTTCGATCGAAATTCGATTGCTGTGCCCCGAAGCTTTTAAATTATTATCAGTTACTTCTAATGGGAAAAACGTTAAAAATCTTTACACAATGGTTTATTATTTTAGTACATAGATCACCCGTCTGCGTAGAACGCGGCCTTTCCATTAATACCACCAACTAGCAATAAAATTGCTATCTGTGAGTAGTGTGTTTCCTTCATTTCGAAATTCTGTCTTGATAGCTGTCAACACGTAAAGAAAAAAAACGAACAATTATCGCCTTTGATCGGCCGAAATTTGAACGGAGATTAGGCCAATTTTCGCCAGTGAACAGTCTTTTGCGACTCACATAGTTTCTGATTTATTGCGAGTCCAACTCTCAAGCCCGCAAAGGTAGCAATCGGTTAGACCTGCAGAGCACTGGGTGGTTTCATTCGATTCTAATATAAATTCTATTTTAAATTGTTGAAATCAAATTGAGCCCTTATTGAACATTTCATCAAAATTTGTTCATGGCGAAGGTACAGCGAATTTTGGATTCTACGTAACTTTGAGAGTTACCACCAAATTTTAATAGAGGGTTAAAAAAAATTGTTTCTTACTTGATTCCAAAGGTTCATTATTGAAAATAATTAACCAAAAGTGGGGAATAACATTTTCAAATAGTCCTACCTCCAAAACTTTCAAAAAATGTTTTGATTTTTCTTTTTTTTTTTAATAAATTAAAAAAAAAATACACTTTTTTTTCATTAATTTAAAATGGAACCGATTTTTACGATTTTTTTGACAACACCTAGAGCTCTGAGAAAACGTTAGTTAGGGGGAAATTTTCAGTTGCAGGCAAGGGAAAATAGCCGGCCTACGCGCCAACCCGAGGAGAACCGAAAGGAGGTGGAAATAGCCGACCGAGGCTCCCTGAGAGGTAGTCGCGAGTCGGAAGTGTTCAACGGAGAAGGGGACGAGCTCTATGGAGAATGGCCGCCAGGGTGTGACACCTGTCAGATTCTTCATTTCCCGCCCAAATTCGGAAAAACGAGTCCAAAAAATCATGTGTATGCTGAGGAAAAACTTCTGAATAAACGGTAATCCCTTGTTTTTCCTATATTTTTCTGGCAATTATAGTTCGATTTTGATGATTTCTAAAACACACGAATTTCTAAAATCCTTGAAAATTTCCAATTCAGGTACAAGTTTTTAAGTTATGCCCCTTCAATTTCGCGAAATACTAAGAACGGGCTTTTATTTATAGTTTTCGATGAAATATTGCATCCATCAATGGTTTTTTTCCATTGAGACTTGCATCAATAAAACCCCAGCAAAAAATAATATTACCAAGTGTTAATTTGTCCATCGCTTATAGCAACAAAATTATTTTTTCTAGATATTCAAGAGTTTAAGTATTATCAAAACAGCTTCTAGTCTCTGTAGGGAAAATATAGAAAACTGAACTACTTAACTCTTGATTTTTTATAATTTGTAATTTCTGTGCTCTTCAATTGTGCAGAAAAGCTCCTATTTCAGATGTGTGCTATTTTCCATTCATCCTCCTTCACTTGGAGAGGAAAACTAAAGGTTTTGGGAGCAAGAAGTTTTCGGTTCCTATTAGTTATAAATGATGCAAATTATTACACAATGGTTTATTATTTTTCTATATCGATCACTCGCCTGCAAAGCCACCAACCATCCAACATGAAGAAAAACATCGATCACATTTCGGTCAGCTAAAATTTCAACGGACATTAGGCTTCTTTTGCGATTCACACTCGTGTTTCTGATTTATCGTACGTAAAACCTTTAAATTCTCGTAGGGAGCGAACGGTTTGTCCTACAGAGCTCTGCCTGGTCTCAAAAAATTCTAAAAATCCTGTAGAATCTTAAATTGAAGGAAAAACAATACCTTTATATCAAAATTTTTTGAGTTAGGGCGTTTTCAAAATTTCAAAATTAATTTTTGAACTCTTAGAAGTGACCTACATCAACCAAAATCTTTGGGGCACAACTAGACCTCAAATGGAGCCTACATACCCCAGTTCGTGATCACTTCGGGAGAAAATCGTGTCTGCTCAAGCTCAAACGTAAAACCCTAGTAACAGCCATAACTTCCAAGTTTTCCATCCGAATTTGATGAATTTTTCAGGACTTTTTCAGATCAATTTCAGGATTGTTGTTCTGTACTCCTGCTGTAGTCATTTTGTTGGTATGTTGTGGAGAGGGAAGCAGAGGACGTCAATATATTTACATATTCTATTAGATTGTGGGAGAATAATTGCAGAGTGAACATGGGCTTGAGAAAGGGGCCATAGCTTGCCCGAAAGCGCTTGCCGAATAAATGTGAATATATAAATATATTGACGTCCTCTGCTTCCCTCTCCACAACATACCAACAAAATTTCAGGATTTTTGGAGGTTGATTTTGAGGTAATCTACTATTCATCGGAGCATCTATACAATCGTGTTATGGATTAGTTAAATTAATAAATTATAAACATTATTAATTGATGGGTATTTAATACCTTCTTAGCAAGTATTTAACGTGAGAAAATGTTTCCCTAGGCTTTCACAAATTAGTCACTTATTGTTCATGGTTTGTGCTTGTTCAATAATTGGAAAATGGCACTTTTTACTTTAAGTCTTTGTAATTAAAAAAGGCACTTTATACTTAAAGTCTTTCTAATTGAAAAATTCGCTTTACGCTTTTAAAAAAGCCTATTTAAAATTAGCTACTCAATTTATTATTCTGGAGCAAATATGAAATTGGGTAGGTTTCGAGTAGGTATCTTTCTTCGTCCACAGTAGGTACAATAGAGTCTGCGATCGGTCGAGAGAAACAACAACAACAAGACAGTAACCTTGTATAACCTGAGCGCCTATCGTGAAACCTACCATAACTCGTAAAAAATGGCTGCCGTCTCCGGGGTTTTCTTGCAGAGAGTCGGGAGGATTTCCGTTTCTCAGGTAATTCTACAGAGATTTATCTTCAATCTTGCTCCATCATTACTTTCAAATTGGCATATCTAATTGAATAATTCAAATGACTCGTCGGAGAGCTCACTTCGGTTATTACGCCATAGCTCGGTGCCTACCCCAAGGTGAAGTCGGTGGGTGTTGCTATTTTTGCTTCACTCGAGTCTGAACCACTGATTTTTTGCTTTATTCGGAATAGAATTCAAGGACCATTTATTATTAGTTAAATTAATATCCTAAAAACTTGAAGGCACATAATATGTGCCAACATATTATGTTGGATTGGTTTGGGGATTGGAGGTGTAAGTGCCTACCTGGGACGTCCTCGACTCTGACGTAACTCATTTTCGCTTACCAACCTCAGGATTGAAATACTTCATTATAAATGAAAATTGACCATGATGGATTAACTTGGATTTGGAAGACTTAAAATACTCAAATGATAACATTTCTTCATTTATTGCCCATGACGCTCTTGAGATATTTCCTTGGGGAAAGGTAGTTACTTCTACCTACCGTGTATCGTGTCATTCAACTTTCGCAACGGACCGGTTCTTCCACTCTCAGAATATTCTGTCATTACCTTGGCCCAGTTTCATATATTGGTTAAAAGGGGAATTAGATTCATGTATAGACAATTTGTGCGTTTTGGAATTTTCCAGTGCTTTCTAAAGCATCCCTTGCTCACTAGGCACTTAATTAAGGTATACAGTTCATTAAACAGGCTTTCTGAATCGAACAGAGAACTAGGCACGCTCATTTTAAATTTAATTTCAAATTTGGTAGGCGATTTTTTGGAAAAGTCCATTCTAAAAATTTTGAGGCCATTGCAATAGCTTCATTTTCCTTGAAAATTCGCTAAAATAGGAATTTTTGATTTTCAGTATACCTACCATACCAACATACTGTATGCACTGGGTATGCTTTGTATGTGTTTGGATTCCATGTTCATGTTCTACTCGACTCCACAAACTCATTGAGTACCAACATGGCTATTGTTGGTTTTTGTCGATTTTCAGTACACCTAGGTACCATGCCAACATACTATATGCACTGGGTATGCTTTGAAGATCTTAGGAGTCCATATTCATGTTCTACTCTTCTCGACAAACTCATAGAGTACCCACACGGCTATTGTTGGTTTTTTTCGATTTTCAGTATACCATACCAACATACTGTATGCACTGGGTACGAACTCATGGAATTGGGGGTCAGATAAGTCTATTCTTCTTCTTAGCAAATTTTTAGCAGTGTTAAATTTGTAAAAATAAAGTGTAAAAATTTGCTAAGAAGAAGAATAGATTTATCTGACCCCCAATTCCATAACAGACTTATTAATGACACAAAAACAGTTTTACTAGCCAATCAATACCCCATTAAATTGATCAAAAAAATAATTTATCAAACACTCAATCAAAACAGTAGATTCAACTCTTCAACAGCTCCAATCCAACCCCCACTAATAATAATACACCACCATACGTTAATCATCAACCCATTACTACTACAACCACCAATAATTCCACGTACGCCTCACTTAGATACATTGGCCATGTTTCAGAACGAATTAAGAAAAAAGTAAACTCATATAGCAATAACGTTGAAATAGCATTTTATAATAACAATATAAAACAAAAACAAACAACTTTTTTCAAAATTAAAAGATCCTCTTACCAAAAATGAAATCAGTGGTGTAGTATATGACTTAAATGCCAGGATTGTGATGCACATTACTACGGGGAAACAAAACCAATTAGCAGTACGCGTAGGGAGCGAACGGTTTGTCCTACAGAGCTCCTGGTGGTTTCTTAAAATTCAATACTATTTCAAATTTGTAAAAAACAATACCTTAATTTCGAGGGTTTTCGAGCTCTTGAAAATGTCTACTCTTAATTTTCACCCCTTAGAAGTGACTGACATCAACCAAAAGCTTCGCGGCACAACTAGACCCCAAATGGAGCCCATATACCAAATTTCAACCATGTCGGTCCATGGTTGCTAAGAAAAGTGCCGCGTACGGCTGACGGGCGGAAATTTCTTAATTCGATTTTCAGATTCTACATACCTTGAACATTAACCAACAAATTTTGGTGGGGGTAAAAAAATTGTTTTCCTTGATCGATTCCAATGGTTCATTGACAATAATAAATCAAGAGCCTCGAACTACTCTAGGGAGTACTCGCTCGGTTTGTCTCCTGGAGGAAGTACTCACTCTGTTGTGATCAGCGACCCCTTCGCATTTCTGTCCATTCACTTCCTTAGCTCAGCGGTAACGAGCTCCAACTCAGAAGTGTAAATATATTTTAGTCGGACGATAGGAGATCGATCCCCGGTCGAGGGAAGTTAATTTTTGATGATTCAACATTGTGGCACAGTCATTCTGGACATGAATGGTCTCCTCAGCATTTCTCAGAGAAACATTAATTCATTAAGATTAGGTCATCAAAACAACTCCCTCCCAAGACACGAGTCGAGCCACCTCCTATTCGGACAAACGTTGAAGTCAGCAGATCCCCCGCCCCATCAATAAGGAACAATAACAAAAACTCCGAAGCCAGTCAAAAATAGCGCGTTCTCACTGGGTTGGAAAACTCCGGCCAAAGCTGCCTCTCACCTCCCTGACTAGGTAACGGAGTACCTAAGATTTCCTAATGGGGGGGGGGGGGGGGAGATGTTGTGATCAGCGACCTCTGCATTTCTGTCCATTCACTTCCTTAGCTCATGTGGTAGGAGCTCTGATTCAGAATCGGAACGGTAGGAGATCGATCCCCGGTCGAGGGAAGTTAATTTTTGATGATTCAACAACTCCATCAACATAATGGGAAAGCGGTTTTCTCCTTCAGAGAATACTCTCTCCTTTATGGATGTATAGCGATTTTCTTCATCAGGGAAGTACTCGTTCCCTCATCCCATGGTGTGGCGGTTTTACTTAACAGAAAGTACTCGATCCTAGGGATGGGACATCGGAACAAAAACATCGATGTCAACATCGGTCGCATGACATCGTTGATTCAACCATCGATGTTTTTCGATATCGATGTTTCTAGTGCCCAACATCGATGTTATAATCGATAAATCAATAATTCCACATTCTGACAGGAATAAAAAAAATGCTAAAATTATTGCACAACGGTTATTTTTCTTCTGCATAGATACATCTTGCTTTCTACTGCAAAGAACACGACTTTTTCATGAACAGTACTATCTACATACCCTATGTAGTATAATCAGAGCGTCTCCTCCAGGCAAACATAGCAAAGGAAGTAATAATGTAATGATAATTGGAGAATAGTAATAATGTAATAATAGTAATAATGTAATATGTAATAGTAATAATGTAAGTAATAATGTAATAAGAATAGTAATAATAGTAATAATGTAATGATAATTGGATGATAATAGGAGAATGTAATAAGTACGAATTTTGTCTAGCGTACCAGCTTGCGACACACCAGAGAATGATGGATTGCGAATGATACGTGAACTAGCGCGTGGCCAGGCGATGCTAGGCAAACAGTTCAAAAAAACGAATTTTGCAGAACTGTTTTGGATGACAGGTGACGATCAGCGGGTAGGCGGGGTAGGTCAGTGCGGGGTCTAGTATTCCTATTCCCCTACTTCAGCAGTATCAGCCAAGGCAAACAATCGAGGAGCTGTTTCGTGGCCTTGAAAGCACAGAAAATTGGAATATGAGCCATGGATTACGCTTCCTTGCAACCAGTTATCAAATTTCTTGAAGAAGGAATTCTTTATTTCTTTTAGTATGAGGCGTTTATTCCATCTAAATAAACTCGACTTTGAAGCGAAATCATGTTAGGTAGCGACAATGGCAAAGCTTGTGTTCTTTGCTGGAGCTTGATCTACAGGGTGTCCCAGAAGTTATGGTCCACCCTCCGGCATTTCCGTATTTAATTACATAATAAAATGGGCTCAACGCCATTTTTCATATTTTTTTGTAAAGAATTCAGGAAAAATACTTTTGCGCAAAAAAATTGCGCGCAATTGTGCGCAATTGGCACTAACTTTGTTTTTTCAAATGGGAACCCCCATTTTTTATTGCAGATTCAGATTCTACGTCAAATTTCATGAGAAATTCATACCCGAACCGATTTTTTTCATTGCGTGCAACTGGTCCTTTTCGCGCGCAAAGGGACCAGGGTGCGCAAAAGTGAATTTTTTTAAACCCTGAGTGTGGCACATATTTTTTCATCATTTTTGACGCTGAATCATGTGGTGAGGTCCTTTCTTCGATTTCATCGTTATTTTTCCAAATTTAGAAGGAAAATTAATGTTTTTGGACTTTATTTTCCCTCCCCCTTTCGCGACACGGGCTGGGGGCCGGCTTTAGCGGGATTAAAAATAAGTTCCTCACTTCTAAATTTAAAAAAATGTTGGAAAGTAGGTAAATACTTACCTACTTTGATGTAAAAAAAAAAAATCAACAAACTTCTCATCTCAAAATTTTCAAAAAAAAAAAATTAAAAGTTACAAAATTTCCGAAAAAAGTAGTAATAAAAACTAAGATAATAATAATGAAATTAAAAAATCACAGCAACTGCTCAAAATTACCTTCTTTGGCCTGCAGACAAGTAACAAGTAACTTTGAATGTTTTTCAAAGTTTTTAGATGAGAAGCTTTTTGATTTTTTTTTACATTAAAATAGGTAAGTACCTACCTACTTTCCTACATTTTTTTAAATTTAGAAGTGAGGAATTTAGTTTTAATCCCGTCATAGCTGGTCCCCAGCCCGTATTGCGAAAGGGGGAGGGAAAATAAAGTCCAAAAACATTAATTTTCCTTCTAAATTTGGAAAAATAACGATGAAATCGAAGAAAGGACCTCACCACGTGATTTAGCGTCAAAAATGATGAAAAAACATGTGTCGCACTTGGGGTTTAAAAAAACTCTTGCGCACCCTGGTCACTTTGTGCGCGAAAAGGACCAGTTGCACGCAATGAAAAAAATCGGTTCGGGTATGAATTTCTCATAAAATTTGAGGTAGAATCTGAATCTGCAATAAAAAATGGGGGTTCCCATTTGAAAAAACAAAGTTAGTGTCAATTGCGCACAATTGCGCGCATTTTTTTGCGCAAAAGTATTTTTCCTGAATCTTTTACAAAAAATTATGAAAAATGGCGTTGGGCCCATTTTTTTACGCAATTAATTACGGAAATGCCGGAGGGTGGACCATAACTTCTGGGACACCCTGTATACAGAAAAATAATAAACCTTTGTGTAATAATTTGCTGTGTTTTTCATTCTTGTTATTCCTCTCAGACAGGTGTTTGCCTGACGAATATTCTCACCTGACGCTACTGGTAGTAATCACACGAAGTTAACTGTGAAGTTTATTTGACAGAAAGTACCCATAAGCAAAATATCGTGATTCGAGAGTTGTGAGTGCTATGCTCGATTCCACGAGGTGACATAATCATACACTGCAGGGATTTCCCTCAGAGAAAACTGGTCTATAAACTAGACTTGAATGCATAAACTAGTACTTTCAACGTAATACAAAATCAAATTCAATATCATAAGTTGGTCAATAACTTCACTTATAAATTCATTCTTATATTTAGTTATGAAAAAGTCTTAACAAGCACCATTATTATTTTGAACAAAATTTCTATTTGAGTTACGATGCCAATGGAAAAATAGAGCCCTTGGTTAAAAATCTCAGTTGTATCCGATTTTTCTCCAGTTATTTTTCTAATGGTGTATAAGTATTAAGTTTTCCCCTGTAAATCTGTAATTCTGAACATTTTTCTCGACGTATTTCGTAGCTGTATCACCTATTCTAACTTGTAATGAACATTTTGTGAACTACCTTCATGTGTCTTTGTTAATACCTCAATAAACAGAAATTACAGTAATATTCTAAAGATTAGCGAGAACTCTGGACACTACTTGTGAACAAAATTTCGACTTTCCACCTTTTACCCTATGTGATCTTTTCTAGGCTCGCAATGTACATTTGTCCGCTGCAGCCAGTCAGCAGGCCGCTGCCAAGCCTGAACGGAAGAAGACATTCGCTGTGTACAGATGGAACCCTGACAAGCCTGAAGAGGAAGCCTCAGCTTCAAGAATACGTCATTGATCTGAACAAGT
>CM019180.2:25387327-25438304 GCA_009739505.2 Apolygus lucorum | reverse complement strand
CTCCTCGGGTTGGCGCGTAGGCCGGCTATTTTCCCTTGCCTGCAACTGAAAATTTCCCCCTAACTAACGTTTTCTCAGAGCTCTAGGTGTTATAGGTAAAAAAAAATCGTAAAAATCGGTTCCATTTTAAATCCTAATGAAAGAATAGTGTATATTGAAAGTTTTGGAGGTAGGGCTATTTGAAAATGTTATTCCCCACTTGTGGTTAATTATTTTCAATAATGAACCTTTGGAATCAAGTAAGAAACAATTTTTTTAACCCTCTATTGAAATTAGGTGGTAACTCTCAAAGTTACGTAGAATCCAAAATTCGCTGTTCCTTCGCCATGAATAAATTTTGATGAAATGTTCAATAAAGGCTCAATTTGATTTTAACAATTTAAAATATAATTTATTTTAGAATCGAATGAAACCACCCAGTGCTCTGCAGGTCTAACCGATTGCTACCTTTGCGGGCTTGAGAGTTTACTCACAATAATTTAGAAACACTATGTGAGTCGCAAAAGACTTCACTGGCGAAAATTGGCCTGATCTCCGTTCAAATTTCGGCTGATCAAAGGCGATAATTGTTCGTTTCTTTCTTTACGTGTTGACAGCTATCAAGACCGAATTTCGAAATGAAGGAACACACAATTCACAGATAGCAATTTTATTGCAAGTAGGTAGTATTGATGGAAAGGCCGCGTTCTACGCAGACGGGTGATCTATGTACTAAAATAATAAACCATTGTGTAAAGATTTTTAACGTTTTTCCCATTAGAAGTACCTAACTGATAATAATTTAAAAGCTTCGGGGCACAGCAATCGAATTTCGATCGAAGATTCCATTTTGGATTTTAGATTGAAACACAAACCATCAAATTTTGATGGGCTTAAATTTTTTCTTGCTCGATTCACAAGGTTTATTATTGAAATAATAAACCAAAAACTTTTTCATATCTTAGCTTTTAAACAGTAGGTATACCTTTCACAGTGCAGTAACTAAAGGTCAAAAGTGACGGACGGAAAAATTATGGAAACCTCCTGTTAATCATAGTTAAATAAATTATAAAAATTAATTTTTATGATTATTTAATAATGATTAACTGGAGTTTTCCACTATTTTTCCGATCGCTACTTTTGACCGTCACTGTTGTTATATCGCACCTGTGCAACCGAGATCATGTATTGTCACATGACTCAAGAAAGCGTTCATTTTAACAAACAAATGAAATGTTTGGTGGTAAAATGGCGTAAAATTAATCTTGTTTAATAATCTGACTGGAGAACCATAGGTCTACCTACTAACTGTCCTTTTTTCAAGAAAAATCGATGTTTTTTCGGCAAAAATTTACTTGACAAGTAAAAATGAGTTTGGCATCCTACTTTAGGTCAGAGTTTTTTTTTCAAACAGTCTATGGCATAATTTGTAATTCATTTACTCAACGTAAAAATTATTAAAATTTAAAATTACATCCTAAGTAAGAGCAAAAAAGAGTGAAACAAAAAGAAATAATACGAGCAAATGATTTAAGAGCCAATATTTTTCATCAATGCCCTCCAGGAAAAGTGTTCGTTTCCCAAGTCGGTGGTCAACCGATTTTGGTTTATTATTTTCAATAATGAACCTTTGGAATCGACCAAGAAAAAAAAAAAAATTTTAACACCCCCTCAAAATTTGATGGTTTACGTTTCAAGGTACGTAGAATCCGAAAATCGAATAAAAATTTGGCCGTCCGTCCGCCGTCCGTAGGTGGCACTTTCCCCACTCAGCATTGACCGATTTTGATGAAATTTGGTATGTAGTCTCCATTTGGGGTCTAGTTGTGCCCCGAAGATTTTGGTTGATGTAGGTCACTTCTAAGGGTTGAAAAATAAAGGTTGAAACTCAAAAATTTGTGATATAAAGGTATTGTTTTCCCTTCAATTTAAGATTCTATAGAATTTTTACAATTTTTTGAGACCACCCGGAGCTCTGTAGGACGAACCGTTCGCTCACTACGAGAATTTAAAATTTGGACGCACGATAAATCAGAAACACGAGAGTGAATCGCAAAAGAGGCCTAATCTCCGTTCAAATTACAGCTGACCGAAATGCGATCGATGTGTTTCTTCATGTTGGATGGTTGGTGGCTTTGCAGACGAGTGATCTATATAGAAAAATAAAAAATAATAAACCATTGTGTAATAATTTGCAGCGTTTTTCTAGTCCCTTAAAATTGGGCCAGCTCCAGCAAAAAACCATTCCGAAAGAATAGAGGTAGCCAGCAGGCACGTATTTCACGGCAATGGGGTATTTCGGTGGGTCGGAAATTCAGGTTCTTGATCTCAAATTTGGGTTCAGCACATTCGGTGAATAGATAATAATCGTTACAGATTAATCGATTACCCAATTAATCGTGCCCAGTGGACATCAATTAAAACAGCATCGATTATTTGACCAATTAATAGATTACTTCGATTAATTGATGCCCATCCCTAAGTATAGTTTGATCCTACATCGCTCCCCTGAACTGTCTCAGCTGTACACATATCATGCAAATTTTCGAATTTCACCGCGAGTTCCACAGTGACCGCCCCCGAGGAGAACCGACGGACGGCGAAAATGGCCGACCTCGGAGTCACCTCGAGGAGAACCGACGGGAGACGAGAATCGCCGACCGAGGATCCCGGAGAGGCAGTCGCGAGTCGGAAGTTCGCGGAACTCGGATTTTCTTTGATATCTCGCTTCGCTTCTCGACCCAGTTTTGTTGTTCGGTTCGTTCCTATCAAATCGCGAGTTTAGTTCGCCATTAGGTTCGCTTGCTGCGGGTAGTTTGTGTGATCGCCTCGCCGACGTTTCGTAGTGTTTTATTGATTGATTTAGATTTGTTTAGCTGGTATGCCACGCTTCAAGCTCGTTGTTTAGTGACATTTTCCAAGTTACTTCGTTTCATTGACGGTTCCTACGGTGAAGCTCGGAGGCATGTAACCTTCGTTCTAACCTTGTGCTTCCATTATTATTCCGGACAGAGACATGTCGAAGTAGTGGTCAAATATTATTATTTTATTTTCATCATAGTCGACCAACAATCAAGGTTGTACAAAAAGGGGTTGCGAATGAACCACAAGCATTTTATGTCGTTGTGCGTCGAACTGTGATCTACGTTTTTATCGTACCTACATAGGTAAGATGAAAGAAAATGTCACCCTGTGATACTACTTGCATTTGATAGTAAAAAGGAACCCGTAAGTCGGTCCGTAGATTCTTATTGTTGGCATTTCGAAAGGTGTTTGATGAGTGGAATCATGTTCAACCCGTCGAATCCAAACTTGAAGACGTTCTCTCTCGCCAATATCATCGAGGAACAACTGAGTAGCATCTCGTTGGGCGGGTCATTGCACAATTTAGAAGCAGAGTCTAACATCGTCAGCGTTTTAGAGGACAGACAAACCTCGGATTCGGAATCGAGCGTGTCTCTGGCCGAGGCGAGGAGGAACAGCAGTGGCAAGGATGACGCGAGCGCTCCGAGCCAGGATGTCGACAAAATCGTGGAAGCCCTGTCCTGCGCTGAGGTTCGGTGGTTTTACAAGGAACCCGGAAACACGAAATGGACGCCCTTCGGAGGGTACGACACTCTGACGATCGAAGGTGCGTACACCAAGCTCCCTGTCGAACTGAGAGGCCCCAAAAAGTCGAGTCCTAAATCCGAAACGCCCAGTCCTCTCAAAGAAGAAGAACCACCCAAAGTTGAAGCTGAAAGCAAAGCCTCAGCTCCCAGAGTCCTGGTCTTGGGAGGGTTGTACGAGCTTGACTTCATTTCTAGGACGTGTTCATCTATCTACTGGCCAGGTAAGTCGACTTCGTTTTGTGTTGATTACTCCTACATCAACCTGTACATTCAAGTTACTTGCTATCAATTTTGTTAGGACTCAGCTTTCATATCGAGGAGTCACTGATGAGGTGACGATGAGAAACGTCACGAGCAACTAGAAAAAGAGGTCAATCATTAAGTAAACAGAACTTACAACAATAAAGTGGGTTAGTATTCCCCTGATGCACAGTACTGTGAGTATGTGTAAAAAATAGAAAAAACGACCGTCTATTAGTATTGGAAAGGAGTGCAAGAACCTATCCCCAGATAGTCTTTGAGCACGTTTAAATAAGTTTCCTGACCTCACAAGCCTCTTACGGATCACCAGAGGGCAAGTTCCGCGATCATTTATGTTAACCCTTATTGGACCACGGTGTCACTAGTGTCACCGAAAACATTTTGGAAATTCCACAGCTGTTCCAAGGTGTCACCAGATTAACTAGATTTAAATTAAATTAAAAGTAATGGACAGAGTTGAATTTTCTGAACCATTTTGGTTTATTATTTTCAATAATGAACCTTTGGAATCGACCAAGAAAAAAAAAATTTTAACACCCCCTCAAAATTTGATGGTTTACGTTTCAAGGTACGTAGAATCCAAAAATCGAATAAAAATTTGGCCGTCCGTCCGCCGTACGCCGTCCGCCGTACGCGGCACTTTTGCCACTTAGCATTGACCGATTTTGATGAAATTTGGTATGTAGGCTCCAATTGGGGTCTAGTTGTGCCCCGAAGATTTTGGTTGATGTAGGTCACTTCTAAGGGTTCCAAAATCAATTTTGAAATTTTGAAAACGCCCTAACTCAAAAAATTTCGATATAAAGGTATTGTTTTTCCTTCAATTTAAGATTCTATAGAATTTTTAGAATTTTTTAAGACCACGCGGAGCTCTGTAGGACAAACCGTTCGCTCCCTACGAAAATTTAAGGGTTTATATTGAAATATATATATATATAAATCAAAAAATCAAAACACGAGTGTGAATCGCAAAAGAGGCCTAATCTCCGTTCAAATTAGAGCTGACCGAAATGCGATCAATGGTTGGTGATTTTGATTTTTTTTTCTTTTTTTTCTTTTTTTCTTCATATTGGATGGTTGGTGATTTTGTAGACGAGTGATCTATATAGAAAAATAATAAACCATTGTGTAATAATTTGCAGCGTTTTTTATAAGTTTTTGAAAATCAAAAAAATGATTCCTTGGAATCATTCGATCGATGGAATCATCGATTTCCTTGGAAATTTTTGTCATAACTTTATTTTGAGATTCTAAAAGCCCACAAAAAGTTCTGATCTCCATTAAATTCAAAACTTCAATTTAATTTTGGTTACTCCGGTGACACTTTGGGACACCTGTGGAGTTCCTGAGATGTTTTTGGTGACACTAGTGATACCATGGTCTAATCAGGGCTGATAACTCATTTCACCGAAAACGCTAACGATGAACTACCTGCTCATTATGAGTGCGGATACCGTCATATCAACAAGTTGGGTCTTATAGCTCTTCATGACGAGTCACGGCATAAGTATGTGCTTTATTCACGTTTTTTAATAATTTTTGAAGTATGAATTTCCCCTAAGCAGTCGGTAAAATCTTCACAATAATAATTCCCAATTTTTCTTCTTAAACCTTAACATTAAATAGTGAAATTCTCAAAAAGAGGAGAAATGAGGAATTAGAGCACTTGATGAATGTTTTCTGGCACTATCCCTTGACTAAATCCCGTTGGAAGTTGCTGCTACTAGCCGCGACTTTTTTTTCTATGAAATTTTCAATACGAATAGGAAGTTTTTAGAAAAATTGAAGTCGCGGGAAATGAGGAATTTCACCGAATTCTGTTCGCATTTTTCCTGAATAGTTAATGGTGTGGGATAGATGAAAATCGGGCTGATTTCGGAAAATAAGTCTCCTGTTATTTCTGGGAGACAATCAAAATTTTTGATTTCAAAACTAACCGGGAAAACGGACGTGAAGAGGGAACGCTCGCTGATTGGGCTGTTCGGATCGCCGTCTCCTCCCAGTGTTGCCCATTGGGACGACGAAATCGTGTTTTCTAAGAGAAAAGTTATCAAACAAAAACGGGAAACCTAATTTTCCCCATCTTGCTTTTTCTATTTTTTCTTCAGTTTTTCGATTTTGAACTTTACTGTTTCGTGAAATTTTGCATCTGGGGACTATAGATTTCTCGATCTCAGCGCTTCAAGCGGTCATAAATGAACTATTCCAAGATGACGTCATTTTCCCGGTTTTTTTAAACATTCGTATTTTCTACACTGTTTTGTTTATTCGTAAATTAGGAAGTTCGGGCTGAAAGTTTGCCTTAGGAGGTTTTTCGAAATGCTGAATCCGATTTTGGGGTCAAAAATAGGAAATTCCGACATGGTGAAATTCCTCATTGTGGAGAGGAAAAAAACCACATCCTTGCATTTTTCATATCAACAGAATAGAACAGAAAAGATTATGAAGTCATCAACCAGTATCTGATTATGGATAACTTCATTGACGCGATCACCATCCACAAAACTGATACCTAATGCTGTACCAAGCACATATGAGTCGTGGAAGCGCTCTCTCCAGCATCAGCAGCGCTAATGACAGTGACGATTTAGATTCATCATTCAGTGTAATGCACTTCTAAAGACATCTAATTATTACCTATGTTTCGGTACCTAAACTTTTGTTAAATTGGTGAAATGTTACTTTTGTTTTGAATTTAAAATTTCAATATTTTTGGGTGATTCTCAAACTACGGGACAATGAGGAATTTCACCATGTCGGAATTTCCTATTTTTGGCCCCAAAATCGGATTCAGCAACTCGAAAAACCCCCTAAGGCAAACTTTCAGCCCGAACTTCCTAATTTACGAATAAACAAAACAGTGTAGAAAATACGAATGTTTAAAAAAACCGGGAAAATTACGTCATGCTGGAATAGTTCATTTATGGCCGCTTGAAGCGCTGAGATCGAGAAATCTATAGTCCCCAGATGCAAAATTTCATGAAACAGTAAAGTTCGAAATCGAAAAACTGAAGAAAAAAATAGAAAAAGCAAGATGGGGAAAATTAGGTTTCCTCTGTTTTTGTTTGATAACTTTTCTCTTAGAAAACAGGATTTCGTCGTCCCAATGGGCAACACTGGGAGGAGACGGCGATCCAAACAGCCCAATCAGCGAGCGTTCCCGCTGCACGTCCGTTTTCCCGGTTAGTTTTGAAATTAAAAATTTTGACTGTCTTCCAAAAATAACAGGAGACTTATTTTCCGAAATCAGCCCGATTTTCATCTATCCCACACCATTAACTATTCAGGAAAAATGCAAACAGAAATCGGTGAAATTCCTCATTTGGAGTTGGAAATTTCAAAAAATTTTACCCTCTCAATTATCCCTTAATTTTTGGTTTATTATTTTCAATAATAAGCCTTTGGAATCGAGCAAGAAAAAAAAAATTTTAACCCCCCCTCAAAATTTGATGTTTTACGTTTCAAGGTACGTAGAATACGAAAATCGAATAAAAAAATTTCCGTCCGTCCGCCGTACGCCGTACGCCGTACGCGGCACTTTTCTTAGTTACCATGGACCGATTTCGATGAAATTTGGTATATGGGCTCCATTTGGGGTCTAGTTGTGCCGCGAAGCTTTTGGTTGATGTACTTAGGTCACTTCTAAGGGGTGGAAATTAAGGGTTGAAATTTTCAAGAGTGCCCTAGCTCGAAAACTCTCGAAATAAAGGTATCGTTTTTTCACTAATTTTAAATAGTACTGAATTTTTAAAAATTTTTGAGACCACCCGGAGCTTTGTAGGGCAAACCGTTCGGTCCCTACGAGTACTTGAAGGTTTTCCTTCGATAAAACAGAATCATGAGTGTGAATCGCAAAAGAGGTCTAATCTCCGTTGAAATTTTTTCTGACTAAAATGCGATTGCTGTTCATTTCTTCGATTTGTATAGTTTTGCCTTCTGCGTAACCAGTAATCAAATTTCCATAATCAAAAGTCAATGGAGAATACTGAAGGCGCCTGAGTGGTCACTGATCAGCTGAGTGAGCTCCAAGGCCATTTCCTCTCCTGTTGAACGCAGGAACCTGAAATTTGAGAGGGCTGGTCAATTGAGAATGCTGAAGGCGCCTGAATGGTCACTGATCAGCTGAGTGAGCTCCAAGGTCATTTCCTCTCCTGTTGAACGCAGGAACCTGAAATTTGAGAGGGCGGGTCAAAGGAGAATGCTGAAGGCGGCTGAGTGGTCACTGATCAGCTGAGTGAGCTCCAAGGCCATTTTCTCTCCTGTTGAACGCAGGAACCTGAAATTTGAGAGGGCGGGTCAATAGAGAATGCTGAAGGCGCCTGAGTGGTCACTGATCAGCTGAGTGAGCTCCAAGGCCATTTCCTCTCCTGTTGAACGCAGGAACCTGAAATTTGAGAGGGAAGGTCAAGGGAGAATGCTGAAGGCGCCTGAGTGGTCACTGATCAGCTGAGTGAGCTCCTAGGCCATTTCCTCTCCTGTTGAACGCAGAAACCTGAAATTTGAGAGGCAGGGTCAAAGGAGAATGCTGAAGGCGCCTGAGTGGTCACTGATCAGCTGAGTGAGCTCCAAGGCCATTTCCTCTCCTGTTGAACGCAGGAACCTGAAATTTGAGAGGGCGGGTCAATGGAGAATGCTGAAGGCGCATGAGTGGTCACTGATCAGCTGAGTGAGCTCCAAGGCCATTTTCTCTCCTGTTGAACGCAGGAAGCTGAAATTTTAGAGGGAAGGTCAAGGGAGAAGGTGGTGGTAGGTGCTATTGATGGAGAACCAGTGATCTATACAGAAGGGTGATCTGTACAGAAAATAATAAACCTTTGAGCAATGATTTGCAGCGTTTTTAAAACTACCATCGGGAGTCTAATATAAAGGTGTTCTGATGTGTGAGCATGCATGATAACCCTTGAATTGCTCAAAATTTGATTTTATAAATTTCATAGGTCATGGCAATGAGGAGAAAACTATTGGAAAAACTTTAGTAACATATTGCATGTATATTAACCGTATGATGGACAGATTTCAAGCATATTGTGGTTCAATATCTATTTTTAAACAATTGTGAATGAAAACAATTACCGTGAAACGTTGTCACTGGCAGAGAAAAATTCGGGAATGTTGAAAAGCTGACTCTGGGACAGGCCACGACAATGAGATTTGAGGTACATATCGATTGATTATGCACATGAATTGATCTATTTATAGATCAACTAGGGTGGTGTCATGTTGGCGTGATACCAAAAAAACAACTACAAAAAGGTTTTTTGAAGAAAAGTTGAACAGAAAATTTTTTATCAACAAAGGACATTAATTGTCCCGTAGTTTGAGAATCACCCTTTTAATAAACTCCTTCTAATATTACTTATTGTGCAATTTTCTTCCCTTAAAATATGAAGTAGAATGAAATCCATGATCAGAGCAACCTTCCCTAACAGAACTCTCCACAAATTGATTTTTGATCACTTGACCCATAAACTCACAGTACTGTGTGATGTTGGGAATCTTGACTTGAGTCTCCATTGCGAGACTGGAGAGGAATACCTAAGGCTACTTCGTTATTTTTTAACTGAAAGGGGAAAGCGATCATGTACTTATGTCGGTACTTTTAACAAATATCGGATCGAATTTCACCAATTTTGTTTAGTACAGAAAGGTATACAATACATCATTTCAACACTTTAACGAGTAATAGACCCGAATTTCGACACCTTAATGAAAATTTTCCATACACCTAATCCAAGATTCAGGGATTCGTTAATTTGATCATAATTAGTTCAAAATGTTTCTAAAATTGTCTTTGCAAAGTGTTCACAATTGATAGGGTTTCCAGTGTTAATTCATGAATTTCAAAAGTGCCTTGTTGATCCTAATGACACCTGTGTGTCCGACAATTATTGTTCGATTATTCCACCTGCAATATTTCAGTTTTTCAATTCCCTAGACTGCTGCACTAATAAATTTCGAAAATCCTTGAAAATTTCAAATTTAACCACAACTTTGAGCGCCGGTAATTTCGGGAAATACTGACCCGGAATGCTCCACCGACTGGGACCCCCATGACCCGACTGAGACCATGATCTTCTTCATTGGCCCTCAAAAGCTTAAAACATGCTCCATTTCATCAGCTTTCAGCGGAAACACATTTTTAAGGTTTACTATGAATATTGAGTAGAAGTGGTGTTGGAATGCGAAAAACTCAATAGAATGATTTGAGGGTTTTCTCGACTTTCAGTGGTTATTGGTGAATTGCTATTCCGAGGTCTCCCGAAACCAATCAGCAATACTTCAGGAACCTTTTCTACAACTAATTTGCAACTATTTTTCTATCTTAGCACTTTTTGGTTTATTATTTTCAATAATGAACCTTTGGAATCGACCAAGAAAAAAAAATTTTACCACCCCCTCAAAATTTGATGGTTTACGTTTCAAGGTACGTAGAATCCAAAAATCGAATAAAAATTTGGCCGTCCGTCCGCCGTACGCAGCACTTTTGCCACTTAGCATTGACCGATTTTGATGAAATTTGGTATGTAGGCTCCATTTGGGGTCTGGTTGTGCCCCGAAGCTTTTGGTTGATGTAGGTCACTTCTTAGGGTTCCAAAATCAATTTTGAAATTTTGAAAACGCCCTAACTCAAAAAATTTTGATATAAAGGTATTGTTTTTCCTTCAATTTAAGATTCTATAGAATTTTTAGAATTTTTTGAGACCACGCGGAGCTCTGTAGGACTAACCGTTTGCTCCCAACGAAAATTTAAGGGTTTATATTGAAATATATATATAAATAAATATATAAAAAAAAATATATAAATAAAAATAAATAAGTATATAAATCAAAAATAAATAAAGAAATAAAAATAAGAAAAGAAATAAATATATAAATCAAAACACGATTGTGAATCGCAAAAGAGGCCTAATCTCCGTTCAAATTAGTGCTGACCGAAATGCGATCGATGGTTGGTGATTTTTTTTTTTTTTTTGTTTCTTTTCTTTTCTTTTCTTTTCTTCTCTTCATATTGGATGGTTGGTGATTTTGTAGACGAGTGATCTATATAGAAAAATAATAAACCATTGTGTAATAATTTGCAGCGTTTTTAAATCACGGTTAAAATGCAACTTTCTTTTGCTTTGAAATGGTTTTAAAAAACCCAATTTTCGTTGAAATAACAAGATTTTTTGCATTAAAACTCTTATTTTTACCTCAAATTTTATATTAAGCCTAAAACGTGGGTTACTGTTGGGAAGCTGATGGAAGTATTTTTTGAGCTTTTGAGGGCCTCTGAAGGGCACGGTGTTTTAGAAGGAACAAAATCACCAAAATGTTTGACAGAAACCATAATGTTTAAGTTTAAGGTAGGATGAATATCCTAGTGTGCAGTAAAAAAACTAAACTAACCAAGAGCTCATGGTATGGGAAATTTATCGCTCTTTCCAACAATGTAATCTGATTGTTATGACCAGTTAACTGCCGCAAGGTCGAAAACACCAAAAACAATGAAAGTGATAGAAGAAGAAAGTTATGAAGTGCATTTTGATCGGGGTATAGGGTTATAATTTGTCTAATTGTTGACACACCGGATGTTCCTAATGCTGCCACCCAGCGTGCCTAATTCCGGCGTTGAAAAAATTCTTGGAAATCATGAGAAATTCTTCAAAAACTCTTTATTTGCTCACACACACACACATTCCATATTTTCATTATTTGGTCAAGCCATGTCACCACAAGGTATAACAGCCAGAGTACCTAAGCAAACGCTTGACTATGAATCACATAATATTGCCATTGACAAGAACCTAAACTAGGTACCTATTTACCTGCCTATATAGAGTTTAATAATAAGACACAATGGGTTTAGGTCTGTAGAATGACAAGTAAAAAACAAAATGCCACACATCAATCTACTGACAATGGTTCGGAAATTGGTACCTATATTTAGGAGATGTGAGTTTGGACCTTTTCTGTTATTGTTTAGCCAGGTCCGTGAGTTTACTTATTTGGTTAATGAACAAAAATTTGGTTCATATTGTGAACGCGTCGAGGTAAGTACCTAAAAATTATACAGGGTGTCTACATTTAAGATGGGCTAACTTCAGGGTTCAATTCTACAAGGTATTTCCAACAAAAAATGTCTCCTAGCAATTTTCTTTTAACCCGCTCAAAATTCCTTTTTTTTCACTTTAAAGTTTTTTTTCGCGTTTTCGACCTTACGGCACTGAAATGGTCATAACTACCTTATTTCTCCTGAAAATTCAAATCTGACTACACGGTTAGGAAGAGCGTTAAATTCCTAAGCTATCTAGTGCAAAATCAAAATCTTTCAGCAATAAAATAGTTTCAAAAATTCAAGTCAATAAGCAAACTTTGAAAATTTTTCGAAACTTGACTTTTTTGACCAAAGTTTTCACTCTAAATCCCTGCCCATTTCGATGGGCGCTCTTCGGAGAAAACATGCTCAAATAGTCAGCATTCCGAAGGTATATAAATTTTTCTTTTTAACATTAAAATTGGAAGAGTAAATGAAGTTTGAATGTCAAAAAACGTGTGTTTTACAAGAAAATCCAGTGTTTTAAGCGGTTTATGGTCCCCCTTGATCTCAAGATGGCTTGTCGATTTTGGTATCATTTTCTATGTAATTTTTTAAGCTGAATCCAATGGTGATACTTCCGAATGATTCCGACTGCTAGAAAGTGGATTTTTCGAAGAAAACCTTCGTTTTTCGTACATAAAATACTCATTATTCGTAGATATAGTAGTGAGCGTAAAGTAACACCTTTCTACTCAATAAAAACTTCAATCAGCGAGAAATTAGGTGTTACTTTATGCTCACTACTATATCTACGAATAATGAGTATTTTATGTACGAAAAACGAAGGTTTTCTTCGAAAAATCCACTTTCTAGCAGTCGGAATCATTCGGAAGTATCACCATTAGATTCAACTTAAAAAATTACATAGAAAATGATACCAAAATCGTCAAGCCATCTTGAGATCAAAGGGGACCATAAACCGCTTAAAACACTGGATTTTCTTGTAAAACACACGTTTTTTGACATTCAAACTTCATTTACTCTTCCAATTTTCATGTTAAAAAGAAAAATTGATAGGCCGTTGGAAAGCTGACAATTTGAGCATGTTTTTTCCGAAGAGCGCCCATCGAAATGGGCAGGGATTTAGAGTGAAAACTTAGGTCGAAGAAAGTCAAGTTTCGAAAAAAATTTAAAGTTTGCTTTTTGACTTGATTTTTTAAAACTATTTTATTGCTGAAAAATTTTGATTTTGCACTAGACAGCTTAGGAATTTAACGCTCTTTCTAACGGTGTAGTCAGATTTGAATTTTCAGAAGAAATAAGGTAGTTATGACCATTTCAGTGCTGCCGTAAGGTCGAAAACGCGAAAAAAAACTTTAAAGTGAAAAAAAAGGAATTTTGAGTGGGTTAAAAGATAATTGCTAGGAGACATTTTTTGTTGGAATTACCTTGTAGAATCGAACCCTGAAGTTATGCCCATCCAAAGTGTAGACACCCTGTATAAAAACACATTCAGTATCAGCATAGGTTTGGAGGGTACTCAGAAACCCTCTACAACATTAACTAACCATTAATTTGAGGGGAAAAAACCATTCAAGTTTATGATTATCTCAATGATTTAAGAAATGAAAAGTCGGAATTAGGAATAAAATTTTTTTCACTTGATGGAAATGGTGTCGAAATTAGATTTCTTTGTTATGAAATCAATAATTCAACTCTACAGAAACCCTCTCAAAAAGTCCAATTCATTCATTCGGCTCCATTTGTATTATTATTTCCTAATTTTGACTGGGTGTCTGTATTCGGGTCATTTACGCTTGATCTAATTTCTGCAAACGGAAATTTCCATAAGTTGGTTTGTAGGTAGAAGTACGACATAGATTTCTTTCTATCTAAAATGTCCAGTTTCACTTGTAGAGCCTCTTGTTGACCCTCTAGTCGAATTCCACCGTAACAGGACCATTGGTAGCCATGGAGGTAAGAGCTTCAATGATAGAAACTCGATGTTGACGTGTCTACTTGATGTGTTGGTAGGTATTCGTGTTATTGTATATTTATTTGGAAGCTATGTGCTACTCCTATCTAGCATATGTTTTCCTCTGATAGCTACTCGTTTGGCTGACGTACCTGGCGTGACAAGTGAGCTGTTCAAAAGTGGACTTGAAGGCCATTATATGAGCTGATATCTGGGATTCACTCTAGGGGTGCACCTGCTGCAGAAAATATTCAAAAGGGATGCTGTACTTACCTACTACCCACCTACTTTGATAGTAGGTAAATAGTACTTACCTTGTTCTGAACAAACAGTTTATGGAAATCATTTGGGCTTCACCCATGTACGTACTAAATTCATGGATGTTTACATTAGAAGTGTTTTATAGCATACCAGTGTTGTCTGGGTATATTCTGGAACTAGACACAAACTTGGTATTTCTGTTCGCTTTAGAATTCGTCGCTGATTTTCACGATTTTGAGGATTGGTTCCTATCTAAAGAGTTTTATATCGAATTGATTATAATATTCTTGTTTGTAGTTCAAGGTTTTCTATATTTTATCCACCATCGTTCAGTAAATCAGATGACATAAGCTAGGAGGCCAGCAATCGGAGGGTAGGTACGTCGTTAAACGGGAGATCAACAATAGAAGCGACGAATTCCCGTTACTCTTATTGGATTGGCAAATTGAGTCACGCTTCGGATTTACAAATCCCGGGTTGGTGATTCAGATGCCACATCCCATTATTTACTTGCCGTCGAAGTAGGTAGCTCAGTGATGTATTTCAAGGGGTCGTTGACCATCGACTGGCTTTGCCGCCTTGTCTCAAACTTGGAAAATCTGGAAAATTGGAGTTTCGCCGATTAGAAAAGTGTTTCAAAAAGTACCTTTTGTATAGCATGAGTTAATGAGCGAATTTTCAAAAAAATTTTTAACCGATTTACTTTGTAAGGTAGAGATTTTTATAGACAATTTCACGTAAATTCCGAATGTGAATATTTCAATATGCACCAAATACCTCAAAAAATACTCCATTCGTCTTCAAGACTTAAATAATTATAACCCCTTGTAAATTACAGTTGTTTTTATTAGGTATTTACCAAACCATACTATTATACTGTATGCACTTTTAAAAATGTTAGTACTCAATATTCATTCTCTACACGTCTCCAAAGGTTCATAAAGTGCCCACTCGAAAATTATTGATTTTTTGTACAACAAAGATGCTGGTCCCCAAAATACCAATTTTCAATAACTAATTTTTGAATAATTTTCAATTTGTAGAGTTTTAACCCAATCAGGAATTATGAGCTGGTACTGAATACAGTGTTGCCAACTCACCAAATCGGAACCTCGTATAAGCCCAGGAAAAAACTCGTTCAGCCAAACTGAAAACTTGTACCTCTAGGAGCTGCTGGCAAATACACATTTGATTTGTGTTGGCGCGTGCGTTAAAAAATTAGAATATTTAGTACCCTGGATGGGTATGTAGCAAAAACTCGCTTATAAAAAATTGAATTTTTATGTGAAAAATAATAAATATGTAAGTAAATAAAAATGATACTGTTTAGAAGCTAGCTCAGAATAATTATAAAAATAATTTCCAAAACATAATACTGTTCAGAAGCTAGCTCAGATTATTATCAGATTATAATTGAATCGATGAGAATAAAAACAGTACAAGTCCATTTTTGACGATTGTTGAAAAATGGCTTTTTGTAGGTTGTAACCAGTAGAACTACGCATTGAGCACAAGAGCAGTATGCTAACCACACTCGGTAAGCTTGAACAGAGCCTAAATGAAAATGATTGAGGGAAAAAACAGTAGTATTCCATGGACTTATACCACCTGACACCTGATATCTCGATAAGCTGATTGGGGACATGTACTGTTGTCATTCTCACTGATTCAATTATTATAATAATTTCCAATTTCCACGGCCATCAATTTTACTGTCTATTCACTAACACAAATAGTTTCGGGTTCATGGAGTCCAATTCTAAAACTAGAGATCAAAAGAAAGTTAATATACTGAAATAGGTACTTCACGAGTTAATCCAGTTCGAAAGTAAATCTACCTAAGTCAAGGAATGTAAATTACCATTTACACAGAAAATTCTTCTTCGTCCCCGTTTTAAATTGCCGCTCTTCCGGTGGAGGTTGGCAGTAGTTAACCTACTGAACATGTTTTCGGTAAGGGCCAAATTCGTGTAGTTATATTGCTGCTTGTTCCCAAAACTTCCTCTGGAGATGCCTTCTTACGCTAGCAAGCAGCCCTTGACCTTCTTCGGAATAAGTTTATCAATCTCTTTCACATTTCTGTTAATTGGTCAACACTGAAAAAACCTTCTGAATCAGCAGCAGTGTGAGAGCAGAAAAGCTCACGTAAGTTTCACACGATATTCGTACCGTATAGAGCCCAAATAACTCGTACGAATGGCAACACTAACCGAATATATTCGTTTAAGTTCGTACTGAAGCTAACAAATGGCTCCACTTGAAATAGCCCGGTTGTGTAAAACTCTCCCGTGAATAGGAGTTCCGTTACGAAATATCCATTTGAGTGACGCCCATTGGGTTCCTAAGTACGTGCATAGTCTCAGATATTTCAAGCTAACTCTACTTTTGCTTCCGAGCCTACCAAGGCTTTAAAAAAGTTCTCCAAAATCAAAATTTTCACTCGCGTTTTGCGTTTTAGACCTTTCTGAACAATTTTGGTTCCGTGTCTGTGTGTCTGTCTGTCTGTAACGCTATACGAAGTTATTGTCCAATTTCTATGAAATTTTCAGGGATTATGCGGATTAGGTTGTAGATGGTCCCCAATGAAGATCATCACCCCCGGACTGATAGTAGCCACTGCGCATGCGCAAACGTGAATTGCTTGTAACAGCCATAACTTCCACATTTTCTACCCGATTTCGATGACATTTTCAGGGATTACGCGGATTAGGTTGTAGATGGTCCCCAATGAAAATCAAGGCCTTAAAATTTATAGAAGCCTCTGCGCATGCGCATACGTAAAATCCTTGTAACAGCCACAACATTTACATTTTTCATCCGAATTTGATGAAATTTTCTAGGATTGTCCAGATTAGCGTGTAGTTTTTTATTAAGCTAACTCCCATTCTACTCGTAGAGAGGTGTTCGAGGGCATCGGTTTTGAAGGTTGTATCTTCTGACCTTCACCATGGGTTAAGAATCTTATAAAACTTCATTTTTATTAATATAGAAGTATAAACCTAATTCAAATCGTTCGATATCCTCAGTTAGTCTCCTCGCTTGCCGGCAGAACGATATTATTTTTGAAGTTGGTTTTTTTCGAGCAGATCACGGGTGGCAGTTTCTCGATCTTGATTCCATTGTTGATCCTTCCTCGAGTCCGTTCACTGACCCATTCTTTATAGATTGCCTCGACCCTGAGAGCTGATTTTCCATGACGTCTGCATTCGACTGTATTGGCTCGGACCTAATTCGTGCACTTGGTGTTTCTTAGTTGTCCGTTCCACGCCCCTTTTACACTTTTTGAATAGTGCTTCCGAGTCTACCAAGGTGGTAGAATCCCTGTTTTCCACAAATCATTGAAAACAAATTCTCCAAAATTAAAATTTTCACTTGCGTTTTACGTTTTAGACTTGAACAATTTTTGTTTAGTGTCTGTCTGTCAGTCAGTCTGTGTGTCCGCAAATCCTTATAACGGGCATAACTAAAGGAAATTACTGCCCGATTTTGATGAAATTATCTGGAATTGTCCGCAGTCCCCTTTGCAAATTCATCGTGATCTGATAGCTTCCGCGCATGCGCATACGTAAAATCGTTGTAACAACCGTAACATCTACGTTGTCCATCCGAATTCGATGACATTTTCAGGGATTGAGTGAGTTGAGGTATAGATGGCCCCTTATCAAATTCATCGCGATCGGATCAATGGTAGCTACTGCGGATGCGCCAACGTGAAATCCTTAATACGCATGTAACTTTTACAGATTTCATTTTATTCCGATGGGATTTTTAGGCGTTGTATGGTTGAGACTCTGAATTGTTTTCATTGTCACGTGATCATCAAAATTGAAGAGCAGTGGTTGGTATTCGGTAATTGAAGTTTTGAGATTTATCTACCTAGCGTCAGATCATTTACTCGAACGTGATCGGTACGAGGAACCCATGTGCCACACCCACTTGGCAGACCTTTTGGTTTATTATTTTCAATAATAAGCCTTTGGAATCGAGCAAGAAAAAAATGTTTAACCCCCCCCTCAAAATTTGATGTTTTACGTTTCAAGGTACGTAGAATACGAAAATCGAATAAAAAATTTCTGTCCGTCCGCCGTACGCGGCACTTTTCTTAGCAACACTGGACCGATTTGGTTCAAATTTGGTATATGGGCTCCATTTGGGGTCTAGTTGTGCCGCGAAGCTTTTGGTTGATGTCAGTCACTTCTAAGGGGTGAAAATTAAGGGTTGAAATTTTCAAGAGTGCCCTAGCTCGAAAACTCTCGAAATAAAGGTATCGTTTTTTCACAAATTTTAAATAGTAAGTATTGAATTTTTAAAAATTTTTGAGACCACCCGGAGCTCTGTAGGACAAACCGTTCGGTCCCTACGAGTACTTGAAGGTTTTCCTTCGATAAAACAGAATCATGAGTGTGAATCGCAAAAGAGGTCTAATCGCCGTTCAAATTTTATCTGACTAAAATGCGATCGCTGTTCATTTCTTCGATTTGTATACAGTTTTGCCTTCTACGTAACCAGTAATCAAATTTCCATATGAAGCTTTCTATTTTTCGAATCGAGTGTGAAGCGTTTAGTTCTTTCTAATAAACTTGATTGTGAAGGTGTGAAGCAGTATGGTGTGGTAGGTAGTACCTAGCTGGTAGGTAAAAAAAAGTTGGTAGGTAAAAAAAATGTTGGTGGGTAAAAAACGCTGCAAATCATTGCTCAAAGGTTTATTATTTTCTGTATAGATCACCCTTCTGTATAGATCACTGGTTCTCCATCAATAGCATTTCAGATCACAGATCAGCTGAGTGAGCTCCGAAGCCATTTTCAATCCTATTGAACGCAGGAAGCTGAAATTTGAGAGGGAAGGTCAAGGGAGAATACAGATGGTATTAGGTGCTATTGATGGAGAACCAGTGATCTATACAGAAGGGTGATCTATACAGAAAATAATAAACCTTTGAGCAATGATTTGCAGCGTTTTTTACTTTTACTTTATATTTTGAAGGCGACTTTCTTCTTTTAATTGAGAGTGATAGTTGAAAAGTGTTTTTAAAAAGTCCTTACAACAACGAATTTTTGAGATGATTGAGAATAGTTGACATCCATGTCTGAAAGTTGGATGTTCTACCACCCTCATCATCAAATTCAATTAATTTTGGCCCTCAGTAAGCTATTAACCCTTAACTTGGAAATGTAACTTGAACGCTATTTCAATCTCTCCACGTCGATCATCAAATCCCAAAACGTTATGATGGCTCAATTTCGGATACTTAAATACATATCTTGCGAAATTACCTCAATTTCTTATTCATTTGGGAGGAAACTTCTCGAATTAGCTTGTTATGGTGGTTTAAATTACAAATCTCTCGAAATTATCTTAATTTCTTATAATTTGGGTGGAAATGGGTTTTCTTAATCTAATTTCTAGAAATTATCCAATATCAAGTTTGATGAAGGTTCTGGTTAAATGAATTATGAGCATCAGTGTCTTGGCACTGTATCTTTATAATGGGCCGATCTTTATATCTTGGCAATGTAGCTTTAAAGCCACATCTTTAACCATTGCGATGGCCTAAGACCATAATATTAAAAAAAAAGTATTTTCCTCTAGTTTGTTAGCATATTTGGCACCAATTGGAAAAAATATTGGAGCGATTGGTCGACATGCATTTTCCTTGCCAAGTTAAGGGTTAATGCAGACAGCGGATGAATGTTGAATTAGGTGTTTGTCGGAATGTACACACGATTGGCTGGATGCTTTTCATTCTCTTCGTATCTGTTGATGAAATGGTTTTGAGATCATCCTGATGATAATGCTGAACACAGTCTTCAAAAATTGAGCGAGTTCTGTTGAAGAGATAGAATCGAACAGAATTTGATGAAAACCGAAGTTTTAAACGCAAAATGCAAAATACAAAGATCCCGCAAAGGGGACAACATTTGCTTCCTCGCCTTCAAAGAAAAGCTTTGTATTTGTACAGCTGCTCTGTACAAACAACATCGCAAAAATCAAAATGTCCACTAGCATTAGCGTTTCAGAGCTTTTTGAACTAATTGGTTCCTTAACTGGTTTTCTATGGTTAATTTATATAGTGTTATCCTTTAGATTGTCCCCTATGAATCTTATTGATATCAGACGTGAGTGAGCATCGAGAGTCTACTCAAATATTAATCAGGAATCAATTGCTCAATTAAGTTGAAATTTGGAAGGAAGTTTGATGCTAGTCTCTGAAAAGATACACACACTTCATTTTATCTAAATCTATGTGTCTATGTGAGGAAGCTATACTGCCACTTCGTTTTTTCTCGACTTCTTGTACCGAAGTAAGAGTTCCCTTCATTTGACAATGAAGAAGCTGAACTTTCCGAAACCCTCCAAAATGAAAACATGATGACAATCGTATAGAATAATGAACAAAAAAACGCTGCAAATTATTACACAATGGTTTTTTTTTATTTTGCTATATAGATCACTCGTCTGCTAAGCCCCTAACCATCCAACATGAAGAAAAACATCGATCGCATTTCGGTCAGCTTTTGAACGGAGATTAGGCCTCTTTTGCGATTCACACTCGTGTTTCTGATTTATCGTGCGTCCAAACTTTAAATTCTCGTAGTGAGCGAACGGTTTGTCCTACAGAGCTCCGGGTGGTCTCAAAAAATTTTAAAAATTCTATAGAATCTTAAATTGAAGGAAAAACAATACCTTTATATCAAAATTTTTTGAGTTAGGGCGTTTTCAAAATTTCAAAATTGATTTTGGAACCCTCAGAAGTGACCTTCATTAACCAAAATCTTCGGGGCACAACTAGACCCAAAATGGAGCCTACATACCAAATTTCATCAAAATCGGTCAATGCTAAGTGGCAAAAGTGCCGCGCACGGCGGACGGCGTACGGCGGACGGACGGCCAAATTTTTATTCGATCTTTGGATTCTACGTACCTTGAAACGTAAACCATCAAATTTTGAGGGGGTGTTAAAATTTTTTTTTTCTTGGTCGATTCCAAAGGTTCATTATTGAAAATAATAAACCAATACGTATACGTTGTTGGATTAGTACACAGTCCGTAAATTCAACATTCGATGGGAAATCGGGGTCATATGAACGTTTTTAATTAATATGAACGTTTTTAATTATTATGAACGTTATACATCATCAAAGAACTGCATGATACGATTGAAATTGTTTTTCGTAGTATTCAGTTAGAATAATGAAAAAAATTAATTGAATACCTATTCATTTACTTAATGTTGATAAAACTCTTCAACGAGAATGAGTCACTGAATGTATAACAGGTTATCTACATAATACTGTTTACTTAATCAAAATATATTCGTTAGTGATGGTAATATCGGCGCAATTGCTGATCCGCCGAGTGTGTGTGACTCATCGAATATTGTGAGCATAAGAATGACTAATTTTGGAATGTTGAACTCATCGACTTTCTCATTAAATGGTGTTGGAAAATATGAGAAAAAAGTTGAAGCTCTGTCATCCGTTTGATTTCACAATGAGTAACCTAGTTGTTTAAAGTGGTCTCATGGTTATTTAGCTGTAGATCCTGGTTGTATTTGACGCTGTGTAAATACGAAAGCTGCGAGGACATGGATTGTTTCATCATTGTGGTAATTATCTGGAATGAGTATCGTCCGTGGAGTGATTCGTTGGTTGGGAACACGGAAAACCCATCATCCATTTAGTCTGAGTGTTGGCGCTGATGAAATTATGGAATTCTGAGACCTCAGTGGTGATTTTACGAATCAGGCTTGTTGCTTAAAAGCTCAAGTTCTCCTAAAAACACTGAGTTGTGCGAAAAGCCTTTAATAACAGGGTGTCCTTCAACTGGAGAAATCAGAAAATTCAATCCGTTAGGAAAAATGATTAGATTTTTTTTTTGAAAACCGTCAAAACTCAAGCAATTTTGTAAACTTCGTCAAAAGTCAGGGAATATTGTGAAAATCGCCGAACATCGGTTGAATCTGGGCTAAGTACCAACTGTGCACAGGGTAATTTTCACTCGACTCTAAGTCCAAAAACCAAATATTGCTGCAAGTTTGAAATATCTATATAGATATAAGTAAGATACGTATGATACGTAAGTAATATACGTAAGAATAAGTACTGGGAAACTCACTTTGCATTGCCAAAATTTGATTAACACGCTCGGTGTAGGCAGCCTGGCAAAAAGGACGTAGTTTGCACAGGCTTGCTTTTTCATCACCAACCAACCAAATAAATTTGGTTTTGTGGAGCAGGTCAACAAAATTCGTGTCTTCCTATTAAGAACCCAACTTATTTTGGCATTTTGTACGAAACTTTGTTTCCCTGTACTTCCCTAGTAAAGCATAAAATTACCCAAAAATCCAAAATGATAATTCTTTTTCGGTTCAGATGTTTTTGTTTGAAAACAAACTGCTTTATTTTGTTTTTCACAAATGTGTTGTCTCTCTTAAAATGATTACAAATTCTATGCTTTCGTTTTCACAATAGAGATTTATTTCTCACATTTCCCAATGGACCTAGAATGAATGCAATAAAGACTACTAGGTATGTGAGTGGAACGAATTGAAATGAAGGCACTGCTATCTACAGTGTCCTCTCAAATCCTCACATCAATTACAAACAATATACTCGTATATTCCAGGGATCCGATTGAGCCATCGCAGGTATGTGAAATTTGAGGATGAGAACCCGAGAAGCATTCTGATTGGTCGACGCTTTGAGGCATAGTTCAGGCCAATCTCATTGGATAGGAGCATCGAGGATTTGTGTTTCATGTATCATCGATGTAACGCTCAAAAGATTTACATATGAGGAAGATTCCTCTTCTTTCTTTACAATTTTATGGAACAAATTGCGAGATAATTCCTATGGATGGAACGTTCCAGTTTCCATAAACATGGGAACTTCGCCATTCCCTTGAGCTGTGGTTATCCAGTCCTACTATCCCTGGTAATGAGTCTTGTCACTCTCACAGAACCTGGTAGATTGTCTACTCAAAATTGGTTCAACGACTTGGATTTGAAATTATGAGTATTGGAATTAGAAAAAAAAATTCCCGAAGGCTAAGTTGTCCTTGATAGAAGAATTTCTGCGTCCAAAATTTAAAAACATTGCGTGCATGAACATTTTTTTGGAAATTTCTTGGTCAAGGAGATTTTTAATGTAACAGGTATTGGTCAGGGAAATGATGGGGGATTTTAAAATTTCAGATTGGAGAAATAAGTTGGTGCCTACATTTTTGAAAAAATCATGGACGTCGCGACGGTTTAAGAGGTCGTATGAGAAAGTGCATCCTGTTAAAATTCAACACATCGACTTTTCGACTTCAAACAACCATTTGGGGATCGATCCTCCGTGTCAATTCCACGTCGATCATCATTAAGGTTGCGTGGCTGAATACACGATAAAGTCCTCCCAGCTAACAAACCAGCTCCGTATGATTCTAGCCTATTCCCCCTGACATTTTGTCTGAGTTTGTTTTTAGCCTTCTCTTCGTCAATGTTTCAGGGCTGAGGGAAGCTTCTCGGGAAATTCCTCGTTTAGATGCGATCCTCAGTCAATTAACGTCGATCGTTGCATTAATCACTTTGGAAGAAAGTAAACACGTTGTCGTTACTGGCATGGCTATGATCTTGGTGTTCTTCCCTTATTACTTCATTGAATATAGATGGGTTGGTACCCTACGACTTAGAATTGAAAATAAATCTATTAATAATCGAGGCCAACAAAGATATTGTTGACTACGTTGACACCATCTGAAGCATTAAGGCGCTTCATATTGTTTATACATGTTATAACGTATTATTACTTACTGACAATTGCTCTACAGTACAGTGGCAAAATATTACTAAACTAAAAATATCACTGCCTAAATTTACCGTGTAAAGGTAACAGTAAGGGTACGGTTGGAAAGAACATTAAATTTCCCATCTCCCTAATCCAAAACAAAAATTATAATACTCGTACAATAAATATAATGGTGGCTTGAAATCTACTGTTCCGGACCTCCGATAAAAATGAATACACTATTATGAGTAACGAGTTATCTAAAAGACGGTTTGTTATGGTGCATGGCTAATTGGAATTTTCTATTTTCGACCTTCTAATCGAATTTTACACCACCGAATATATTCTGCTGGAAATTCTCTCCGGTTTGGGCTATAAATTGGGGGACAGAGAAGTGACTAAATAGATTCCAGGCGCTGTTATACCGTCTCCCTTTCCCCACTAAGGCATTTCAAATCAAGAAATGAAACTTCTTGATTGTTGGTCTGCTGAAGTATTTTATGACCTATCAAGGGTGAAATAAATGAGAGAACGGGGTGAGTCTGGTTGGAGCTGGATGAATGATCACGAAAGACGGGGTCTGCCGAGTGTAATCCAGTGTAAATACAATCTCTGTAATGGGCTAGAACCGCATTCATCTGGACCAGCAACAAACAAGCAATTTATAACTTGTCAAGAGAAACGAAGTTACGAAGAAATTTCTGCGATCAACCATCGTAAAGGCGAAAGCTCGAAAAACATCATATTACTGCACTTAGGGGAAAGTCAGTAGACATGCTCTGACGCATTTGTGAGGGCGATGACTTGTTTTTGGTATAAAGTTGTTTGATGGGACCGTTGCCGTCCGAAGTAGGTTGGGAGCTACGAGCTCCCCTTCTTCAGCGGACGTCGAAGGTTGAATGAACGCCCTAGATCGTTCATATGACAAAAACGTCCATCCATGACACTGAGAGACCTCCTTCTTCTTGTTATTGCGTGATTTAAAGTCGGTCGAAAAGTACTCGTAGATACTTCGCTCCTCGAGGAAAATTGCAGTACACTGCTTGAAAAATGGAACATCGTACCAACTCTACGCAGATCAATATTCCAGCAGGGAAGCGTGTTAGTGGATACTTTTTTCCACATTACAATATAAAAGCGCTCATGATGATTTTAAAGAAATGTTGATCAATTTAATTTTAGTAAGATTTCTAGATTCAAACACTGCAAATTATTACACACAGGTTTATATTTTTCTATATAGATCACTCATCTGCAAAGAACACGGCTTTGCCATTGTTACCACCAACCAACTTGAAGAAAAACATCGATCGCATTTCGGTCAGCTAACATTTGAACGGAGATTCGGCCTCTTTTGCGTTTCACACTCGTGTTTCTGATTTATCGTAAGTCCAACCCTTAATTTCTCGTAGAGAACGAACAGTTTGTCTTACGTTTGTCTCCACGTGGTCTCAAAAAATTCTATGCTTTCTTAAATTTATGGAAAAAAATACCTTTATATCAAAATTTTTTGAGTTAGGGCATTTTCAAAATTTCAAAATTGATTTTGGGATCGTTAGAAGTGACCTACATCAACCAAAATCTTCGGGGCACAACTAGGCCCCAAATGGAGCCTACTTACCAAATTTCATCAACATCGGTCAATGCTAAGTGGGGAAAGTGCCGCCTAGGGACGGCGGACGGACGGCCAAATTTTTGGATTCTACGTACCTTGAAACGTAAACCATCAAATTTTGAGGGGGTGTTCAAAAAAAATTTCTTGATCGATTTCAAAGGTTCATTATTGAAAATAATAAACGGACAACCAAAATTTGTATTTCAAATGACACAAAATTCGAATTTTTCGAATGTATTTGTTCATTTACTCCCACATACTGGGAGTTAGAGGAACGTCTAGAGAAATATGCGTAATTCATTGTCAAATGAATTTTCATCATCTTAATAGTCGTTGCGTCAGTTATTTGTCACATGATCACTTTATCAAGATAGGTTATAGAGTCGATACTATGAGTGTCGACTAAACATCTTCAAAACATACTGTGGGCGTACAGTACGGTAGTAATATGGTTCACTGAAGGTCGAAAAAAATCAACTATGTACTTTATGAATCTAGGGAGACGAGTAATGTATTTTTTGAAATTTGATATGTAAAAAAATGGAAACTGAAAATTCGCTCATTCACTCATGCTGCAGAAATGGGATTTTTCTTGATTCACGAAGCTCATCAAAATTGATTAATTTGACCAGATTTACATGGAAATTGTATGTTTTTCACTTGATGTTGAAATTTATGAGAAGTCATGTTGAAGCCAGCTCCCAAGAAATAGGTTTAGGTTTAACGGACTTCAGTAATACATGGTAGAGAGAATCGTCTATCCAGTTAAAACTTACTATTATTCTCAATAGTTTAGCTCTTAGTGAACATTCCATGGTCTCGGAGTAATGAAATCAATATGAAAGTATTTCAAGACCAAAAGTTAAGTAGACAACACACCTTTTTCTTTACATCAAAATATTACCTATCTATGATTTCGAGAATAATGAACCAAAATCAGTGGTACAACCTGTCCACCATCTCCTCTCATGGTCGATATTTCTAAACCAGCAATTCGACCTGAGGACCAACTAACTACCTACTCTTTTCATTGATCTGGAAATGTGAATGACTGTCAGAAAAGTCTTGAAATGGGATGTCCACTTTCTCCCTCTCACCATTTTCCCCTTGTGTCCAGGTAGTCGAGGTCTGGCGTTGTTGTTGCCTATGAATTTCCAAGTAATGACTTTTTTGGCATAGTTTATTTAACATTTAGCCATAATACATTTTTTAAGAATTTGTATAATCATTACGTTTTATAACTTTTTGCTTCCTCACTACCGAAGGTAGGGAAGCTTTGTATTCGTGAAAGAAGTGAAAAAAAAAATGTCCTCCAAAATCAAAATTTCCACTTGCTTTTTGCGTTTTAGAGCTTCCCGAACAATTTTGGTTCCGTGTCTGTCTGTCTGTCTGTCTGTCTGTCTGTCGGTCTGTCGGTCTGTCTGTCTGTCTGTGGTCAATCCTTGTCCCGGGCAAAACTATACTAACCTGTGGTCCGATTTTGATGAAATTTTCAGGGATTGTGCGGGTTAGGTCCTAGACGGTCCCCTATAAATTTCAGCACCTTCGGATCAGCTGAGTGAGCTCCAAGGCCATTTTCTCTCCTGTTGAACGCAGGAAGCTGAAATTTGAGAGGCAGGGTCAATGGAGAATGCTGAAGGTGCCTGAGTGGTCACTGATCAGCTGAGTGAGCTCCAAGGCCATTTCCTCTCCTGTTTTTCGCCAACTGATTCTATACGTCCATGTTACAATGAGTGAGGAAGCTATACTGCCCACCCAACTTGGCAGACGTTTTTTTACATAATCGTTTTTTTTTAATCTCAAAGTAGTTTATTGAAGTAAAATATCTGTAATAATGATCGAAAGTAGCTATTTATCTTGAAGTGACGTAGAATACATACTAACAATTTACATTTCAATATTGGCATCCCTCATGAAGGCAACTAGTCCCTTGTAGATGTCTTAGTTTTTTGAACCGACAATAAACCTGTTCCGTTTACTGTTATATTCGGGACTTCTATTATTAGATGTTCTAGTATTGGGTTTGTTCTCCACAGTTATCGCATTGCTCATTTTCTGATACTCCTATTCTGCATTTTATTCCTGACTGAGCCCATGATTGTTTCTCACGCGATTTATTCCGATGATCGAGGGCCTTTTCAATCCACTGCATCTAAATCAAGGATTTCTTTGGAGTTTAGGTTGATGGAATTTATGAAATTGACCCTTTTCACAGCGTGCCTTCGCCTTGCCACAATGGCTTCTTCTTCTTGTGGCATAATTCCGAAACTATTCGACCACCGTGTTGCAATAAAATATCAGAATCCATGCGAGGAAACAGTAAACTGCCCTTCTTGGTATCAATTTTTCATTTTACAAAAAAATACACCCACTACAAATAGACCCATAGCCCAGAGGTCCTTGGAACGTAACCAAGCTCTGCTACCACTTGTTGTAACTGCTGAATTCATTCTCCGTGGATCTTTAAGTCCTATCCAAATATTGTAGGTACCAACTGTCAAGTATCGGGAATGGGGTCATCCAACAAACGCTGTTATTACCGAGCTTTCGGAAAATGTATTTCCTTCATCAGGGCTCAAAGCAGCTACATGTGAGGAGAGTGTACCCACCAACTCATACTCATTGTTTCCAACTTTGTCAAAACTTTTACAATAAAGTTTTTTAATAAATTTTTTAATTTTTTATTATTATTATTTTTTTTCTCAATTAGTTTAGAATTAGAATTAGTTTAGTTTTGTTTCCAGAGTTTTATTGTTATTTATACGCCTAAAATTTTAAAATTTATTGTTTTGTTATTGTTGAAAGCCTGATGCTATTTATTTATTGTAAAAGTTTTGACAAAGTTGGAAACAATGAGAGTATGAGTTGGTGGGTACACTCTCCTCACATGTTGCTGCTTTGAGCCCTGATGAAGGAAATAAATTTTCCGAAAGCTCGGTAATAACAGCGTTTGTTGGATGACCCCATTCCCGATACTTGACAGTTTGTGCGTGCCGTGGGTTGATAAACACAACATCTTATTGTTGGTACCTAATTTGACTATTACAAACCAAAGAAGAAAATTCTGTTCAAGCTTACAGACTCTCAACACAAGTACCAGAAATTTACCGAAACCATGTGAGTGAAATATTGATTAAAAAACGGAGTTGAGAAGAACTTTGTCTATTTCCACGAAAATAATGAGCTACGACATCGATTTCGACGGTTAGTTCATCATCAGTAACAAACAATAACGATCATAAAAGTTATAATAATAAATATACTAGTAATAAAGTTATTGTTTGTCGATTTAACTAGATAGACAACGTTCTTCTCAACTCCGTTTTTTTTTTATTAAAATGGTTTTCCACAATTTCATCGCGAGTGATTTTATTCGCGAAATACTGAAGTAGTCTAACGACAAATATAATTAGGAAATGATTTAAAACACGATTCTCGCAGTTGCGATAGCCTGGATGAAACAGAAAATTATTGAAGTTGATGACATTCTTTCACTGCTAACTCTTCAAATATTTTCTCGGTGTCTGGCGTGCTCCATCTCTTCTTACCACAGTTGGGTTATATCTCGTAGCCGTATCTAAACCTTTATCGCAACTCATCCTGCGGAGCGTTGCCTCGTTCGATGAATCATTTCTCACGTAGTCATATCCAATATTATCCTCGTCGAACCGTTGACATTTTCTCGTTATATCATTTATGACTCATTGAAATACTCCACACAGTGTTCCTTGTAATACATTTCCTCAATTTTTTTAGACTCTAAAACTACCTCTTATCTTATGATTTATAATGACAGATACGAGTAGTTCTTGTTGAAATGAAACCTGTAAAAAGTTGTAGAAACATGCTGTATTAATATTCTTATTTTGAGTGATTGATCCACTTCCGTTGGAGAGGATTTTTTCTTGGAGTTGTTAAGAAAATTTATATGAAGCTGGTTAAAATCTGTCGAAACAGATGCGAAATGTCTCATCATATGTTTTAGAGTGGTGACTACTGGACTATTGCTATGCTATGCTATGCTATGCTATAGCATGCACAAGATAAACTACTTTTAACATGGAACATGTTATTGCCCTAGAGTAACTATCCGAAAAACGTTATGCTGGGAGGGGCGGGGGTCAGTCGGCCTTTTCGACACTCCGGTTTTCGAGGCGCACTTTAGATATGTTGCTAGGGATAATATAACGTTTGTATTATACCTACCTACGACTAAAGGTTCTGCACTAAATTTGGCTAAAACATGTTCCATCTTTTTATAATATACGCCGTAGGCTTTAGGTAGATAGCATCTGGCGATACGCGAAGGGCCGAGTTTTTCATACAAATTATACAAATTGTCCATTTCTTTGGATTTCTACCTTGTCTAAGAAGCATTTTTCAAACTAGGTAGGTACCTAAAGAGAGGAATCGAAATGGCAATGTGTTGTTCTATTCTTATTAGAGCAATAAAAGCATAAAGAGCAATAAGAACATAAATACTGTACCAGTTTCGGATATCAAGCCAAACGTCAGTGCTTGTTGCCCTAGATATTAGAATTCCTGCAGTATATCGTTCTTCTTCTTCACTTCTATTCAGTGGGTAAACTGGTCCATAAATGACGGTAAAAAACTGTCATGGGTAAAGATATCCTCAGGCTTTTCAAGCTTGGTAAAGGACTATTTCTCTACCACCTCTTTGGGGCAATTTCCTCCTGGTGTAATTCGGTTAGCCATTGTTTTTGGGCCAGTTGCCCTCTTGGTTCCATGAGTTTATGGTCAAATGAACCTAAGAGTAACGCTGCTCCAAAACATCACGTTACTTTACTTTTCCTAATCCGATTAGCTGCCGTTTTTGGATCCGTGGTATTTAGAGCAGCTTCCCATTAAGCAGCCACACAATCGCTTAGTTGCTCAAGATCTCAAATCAAATGGAGCATTTCTGAATCGAAACTGATTCCATGATTCTGTTGAATATTTTCGGATCCGTGGTATCTAGAGAGGCATCTCTTGACTCATCCCTCACTATTCAGTCGACGGGTGCAAACCCGATTTCAAAACACCACAATTAATAAACCGATTTGAAACATCTGAGGCGAAACTGAATTTTTGCACGATTCTGGTCAATGTAGCTGCCGTGTTTGGATACGTGGTATCCAGAGCAATATCCTCCATACAATGAAGAGGTGGTCACAAGTCATCCAACAACACAGGTAACTGACGAAAATAAAACACATCTGAAATGAAACTTATCATTTCATGATTTTCATGAGATCGTGAGCCTCACAGTCACGTGATTCCCACAAGATTTCAAATCAAATAGAACACTTCTGAAAAGAAACTAATTTCATGACTCTAATCATTGTTCAAAACGTCCACAATCTTTCTATTAAAAAAAATTAATTGCTTGCTCCAAATATAGGTAGGGGTGGTCATTTGAAAGAAGAAAGCTAGTGTCAGCGAGTGGCTCTAATGTTCGTACCTTTGAATAAACCTTATAGTTTCACCTTTATCAGGACAAAGAATATGTAAGAGCCAGACATTTTTCATTCTTCAATTTAATTTCTCCCGTCAGATAGAACGAAAAGAAGATCAAGAGTGAAAAGCATATCACCGACGAAAAGCGTTTCATCGTCAAAAAGTATACATTCAAGAGAATCGGGCTACATTCATCTGCCTTACGGTGAGAATCTACGGCCCTGGAATGGACCCAACCTTGGCCTCGTATGATACTTCTTACTTGGGAGAGCAATAAAATCGTGAGCTGCAGATGAAACTTTTTTGCCCGGTCTTTTCCCTACAGCTGGAGGCCGCGAGATTGATATTCCCAGAATCCTGCGAAGCTTTCAAAATAATATGCAGGCTCCTTCCACTCAGTGAAGACACAGTTTGTGAAATCGTCTTCTGCAACGTACTTTGCAATATAGTTTATTACCATAAGACGGCTTTATTCAGGACTCCTCACTATTATCGTAGGCTGGGGAACTTGCCTTCGTTCTGGGAATCAGAAAATTAAAACTGAGAAATCCGTGAGAGATGAATATTTTCTAATCTTGAAAACCCAAATTAAAAATATGGAGCCTCTGTCAAATTTGTCTGAAAAAATGGTTTATTATAGAGTTGTTGTGATATCTACAGTCTCAAGATAGGTTCTAGGTCTCTAAATTAAGTAGGTATTAAAACTGATTTAAAAAAAAAAATGCTCAAATAGAATTACAATTTTATATTGTCAGCTTCAAAATTCTTTTTGGATCCTTAATGCGTTGAAGATGGTTTTTTCACTCTAGAATAATGCTGGAACTCCGATACTGGGATAGCTTCAGCTGACCGTTCGCAGTCATTTGAATGTTCTCTTGTGTCCATAAAAGTGTTCCCTTGAAGTGATTTTCCGCTCTCGTGTAGAGAAAAAAGTCATAAGAACTCTATCCTCCTTATCTGGAACGTGTCATTATTGGTGGCGAGTCTTGGGTGTTTGAGTACGACCCCGGAACCAAGCGCCAGAGCGTGGAGTGGCACACTTCGACCTCTCCAAGGCCCAAAAAAGCAAAAATAAGCAAGTAGAAGTTCAAGTGCATGATGGGTTTTTTTCGATGTCTACGGAATCGTCCACAAAGAGTTCGTTCCTCAAGGCAAAGCAGTCAATCAACGCTTTTACCGGGAGGTACTTGAAAAACTTCAAAAAAAGGGTCATTCGTTTGAGACCAATCATCAAGATCAACTGAGTGTTGCATCACTTGTCCTCCATCACCATCATTCTTCAATCGTCTGACTTGAGTCCTTGTGGCTCAAGATAAATCACTCCCACGATTGAAAAATCATCTCAAGGGAACTCATTTTGTGACACTCGAAAATATTCTAATGGCTGTACTCGACCAGCTGAAGGCTTTTCCAATATCGGAGTCTGGTATGAAGAGTGGAAGAACGAACCGTCTCTTGCGTGGCTTCTGAAGGAAGTTATTCCGAGGATGACAATATGAAATAGTGATTCTGTTTGAATACAAAAAAATCAACAAATCAGTCTCATTACTTAATTTACTGACTTTGGGTGTGATTCTGATTTGAGGTATTAACTCTAATTGGACCAGGGTATCACTTGTGTCACCGAAAACGTCTCAAGAACTCCACAGATGTCCCAAGATGTCACAGGAGTAACCAAAATTAAATTGAAATTTTAAATTTGACGGGCAGCAGAATTGTTTGTGGGCTATTGGAAGCCTCAAAATAGAGTAATGACAAAAATTTCTAAAGAAATCGATGAAAAAATGTTCAAAATTTTAGTCATTAGATAATTTTTTGACTTTTAATCACTTACAAAAAAGGTTTCAAAAACTTCAGCTCTGTCCATTAATTTTTTAATTGCAATTTAAACCTAGTTAATCTGGTGACAAACTTTGCAATTGGAAAAAACTATTTAAATGTTAAAATGATCTATATTGACTATTTCAAAGATAACATTGTTCCAACCATCACAAAATTTAGTAATGCTTACAGGGAGGTGTTCTGGACATTAATTTTTCTCCTTGCACAGCATTGTAATGTTGAAAAAAACTGAACTTACCTTTTATGAAGTGAAACAACCAGATAAGTCCTTGAGTGGACTGCTCTTCCTGCTGGAGCGGTGCCCTGATTCGTTTTTCATGTCACTTCTATGGTAGGTACGATCACCTCTTCTGTTTTTTTCCATGTTCGGACAAACGTTCGTGGAGCGTCTTTCTATCCTGAATGGCACAATACCTAGGACTTTGGAAAAACTGACTTATCTGGTTTTTCCCTGATTGTAGGAATGTCGGTACTTACACTTTGTCAAAAACGAGACAGATCTTCATCATTTCTATTTATCTTCGATTACTCTTGCCTATTAATCTGCTATATATTGTAGATCGGATGTGGGGTGTTGGACATTCAGAAAGTAAGGACAGTCCAGAAAAATAGGGTCCTGAAGGAAAGAGGAAGAAGTTGGAGATCATTCTTGGTGTTGACAGACTATACTTTTCAAATTTGCTGAACAAATTGCCACCAAGGAGGTTTTGACATGATTCCTTCAGTCTTAATTTTGGCACCAGACCTACCAAAAGAGTCGAGCTGACAAACGTCTCATGTATCACAGTTTTCTTTAACATTGCCACATGGCCTCCTTCTAGGTACCTACAAGTACACTTTGGCTCTTGACTTCTATCAGAATTCTTTGTGGATTTCACTGAAATCTACCATTTGGGCTGATGAAAACGGATGTGAATGTTTTCCTTTATAAAATACTCTTGTCTTAAAATGTCGACTACAATTTGTACTTCAATGAATTGGTGTTTTCGTTTAGGTGAAATGTTCCGCTGTACTCGAGGAACATGGTTCTACGAGTCCTGGCAGCCACTGGACGAGGAAGCAGCGGACATCATCGAGCAGGATCATTTGAAGGTTTTTCTTGGGAAGAAGCCTTCCGATTTCGCCGTAGACACAAAACGTAAGTACCCCATCATTAAACCCTCCCCCTCAAAAGAAAAACATTTTGTTTAGTAATGCATGCATTCCAGGGGACGTCCCATTGGATAAGTATTGGATCAGTTTAACCAGTTGGTAAGCGATAAAACTGTTTCACTCGATGTAATTTATTTATTACTTTAGGCAAGAAATAGTGACCCCCCCCCCCCTCACCATTATCCACCTTAACATCTCTAGCATCATGGGAGCCTCGAATCTGAAGAGCATTTTGAAATCCATGATCTACGACACCCAACATGCGAATTCGAGTTCACCCCCCCCACCACCACCAATGGTGCCAATCTGGCACCAAAGCTGAAATACGTCGTGACATTGAACTTTCATCTATTAGGTTTAGTAGGCAGTCCGTCGAATGTCACATCCGTATTCAAGGTGAAACACCAAAAAACCCAAGAAATATGAGGTTTATGGTGCCCTGGCACCATGCTGGCACCACTTTTATTTCCATGGTGGTACAGAAAGTAATTCATGCAAATCCTAAGGTATAATGAGAATTTTTCCTCAATTTCAAAGCTTGGATACAATTAATAAGCAGTAAAGGAACCGAAATATTGAAAAATTGGATATTTTGTGAATATTATCCCCCCACCCATCCACTCCTCTTGCAAATTTTGGTACTCTGGTGAATTCATGTACAACTCCGAAGTTATTTTAGTCAAACAAAAAAAGAAACACACAAATCGGTTGGAAATTGAGGCCTGGGCAGAGTTTATAAGATTATGCCCGCAAACTTACGTTTTTTAAGCATTAACCCCCCCTTTCCCCCCCTTAAAAGGCGAAATTCGAAATTCCAGCGCCGTAGTGCACAACTAGGTAGTTTTCCGCGTCGATGAAAAAAAGAACCACGAAAATCGGTTGAGAACTAAGACCTGGGCAGAGTACACAAGATTATGCCCAAAAACGCACGTTTTTTGAGCATTAACCCCCCCTTTCCCCTCCTTAAAAGGCGAAATTCGAAATTCCGGCGACGTAGTGCACAACTAGATAGTTTTCCGCGTCGAACAAAAAAAGAACCAGGAAAATCGGTTGAGAACTAAGGCCTGGGCAGAGTACACAAGATTTTGTTACACACACACACACATACACACACACACACAGACATACACCTATGGTTTTTTTTCGCGGATTTGGATTCAGAATGGTCTAAAACGGATTACTGTGTGGTTATTTTTTTTTTCTGTTGAGTGTTGTCTTCCTTCACCCCAGATCGATCGCATAAGGACGCCCAAGTCTTACTGTGGGACGTCCTAAAAAAGTGCGGCAATTATATGGCATTGGTCTGGAGGTCCTGGATCCGAATTCGAAGGCCACTTTTTAGCAGGACGTTAAGATAATGGAGTTTTGGCTTCTTTTAGAATGTGCCCTTGAAAAGCCAATGTTGGCCCCTAAAGCTCAGTAGTCCGAAAAATGGCCTAAAAGAATTTTCAACAGAAAACACGTTTTCAATCACGAAATATGTGTCTGTCATCCTCCCTTTAATGCTGAGGTTCGCCTCTTTATCTATGCAAAATTATAGTTACTTGCAAAGTTTTAAAAATTCGCAGTTTAGGATGAAATGAGTTGGTCCTTAATTGGTTTATAATAATTAAATTATGAAGTTTTGATGACTCCACCATTTCAAATTCCTACTTTCACTTTTATCTCATCAGATAGTTAGAGTTGATAAAATCGTTTATCCGACGAAAGCTGTGAAACTGCTGAAACCAGTTGCTTACTAAGCCTGTTAGAGCACTAAAGTGATTGGAGTTGGAAATTTATGTTGATGAACAATTGAGTCATGGCGTGAAGTTATGTTCGTTATACAGGGTGTCTTCAAAACATATCTCATTCCTTCAAGGGGTCGGTTCTACAACTAATGTGCAACAAAAAATGTCTATTAGCAATTTTTTTAGAGGCTTCTTTTCCGAGTTATTTCAATTTTAATGTTTTTAACGTGATAGTGACCTTATTGACATTTTCATGTCTTTCATATGGCACATAAAAACTTAAAACGCTTGCATACGAGTCTGCAACACATTGAAACATTTTCATGCCCCCCCCCCCCCTCCCCTCCCGACACATGAACTACATACCTCCCATAAACTACATAAACTACTAAATCGAGCTCGATTTTCGACTCAGCTGATCTGGGAGCTCGATTTTCGACTCAGCCGATCTGGGAGCTCGATTTTCGACTCAGCTGATCTGGGAGCTCGATTTTCGACTCAGCTGATCTGGGAGCTCGATTTTCGACTCAGCCGATCTGGGAGCTCGATTTTCGACTCAGCCGATCTGGGAGCTCGATTTTCGACTCAGCTGATCTGGGAGCTCGATTTTCGACTCAGCTGATCTGGGAGCTCGATTTTCGACTCACCTGATCTGGGAGCTCAATTTTCGACTCAGCTGATCTGGTAATATCAAACTGTAAAGTACCTACCTAACTGTAAAGTACCTACCTGTAAAGTACCTAACAACTTCACTTCTGATGGTCATAATCATCATTGTGGCGACTTGGGACAAATTTCGTTAGCAAATTTCGTCGCAACAAATTTCGTGACGATTTTTTTTTTATGTGCCATATGAAAGACATGAAAATGTCAAAAAAAAAATCGTCACGAAATTTGTTGCGACGAAATTTGTCCCAAGTCGCCACAATGATGATTATGACCATCAGAAGTGAAGTTGTTAGGTACTTTAGAGGTAGGTACTTTACAGTTAGGTAGGTACTTTACAGTTTAAAAAAAATTGTCACGAAATTTGTTGCGACGAAAATTGTCCCAAGTCGCCACAATGATGATTATGACCATTAAAAGTGAAGTTGTTAGGTACTTTACAGGTAGGTACTTTACAGTTAGGTAGGTACTTTACAGTTTGATATTACCAGATCAGCTGAGTCGAAAATTGAGCTCCCAGATCAGCTGAGTCGAAAATCGAGCTCCCAGATCAGCTGAGTCGAAAATCGAGCTCCCAGATCAGCTGAGTCGAAAATCTAGCTCCCAGATCAGCTGAGTCGAAAATCGAGCTCCCAGATCAGCTGAGTCGAAAATCGAGCTCCCAGATCAGCTGAGTCGAAAATCGAGCTCCCAGATCAGCTGAGTCGAAAATTGAGCTCCCAGATCAGCTGAGTCGAAAATCGAGCTCCCAGATCAGCTGAGTCGAAAATCGAGCTCCCAGATCAGCTGAGTCGAAAATCGAGCTCCCAGATCAGCTGAGTCGAAAATCGAGCTCCCAGATCAGCTGAGTCGAAAATCTAGCTCCCAGATCAGCTGAGTCGAAAATCGAGCTCCCAGATCAGCTGAGTCGAAAATCGAGCTCCCAGATCAGCTGAGTCGAAAATCGAGCTCCCAGATCAGCTGAGTCGAAAATCGAGCTCCCAGATCAGCTTAGTCGAAAATCTAGCTCCCAGATCAACTGAGTCGAAAATTGAGCTCCCAGATCAGCTGAGTCGAAAATCGAGCTCCCAGATCAGCTGAGTCGAAAATCGAGCTCCCAGATCAGCTGAGTCGAAAATCGAGCTCCCAGATCAGCATGAAAATGTTTCAATGTGTTGCAGACTCGTATGCAAGCGTTTTCATTGTTTCATTAAATTGGTAATAACTCCTTCGATTTGATGTGATAATTACAATCTGAGGATACCATTGGAAAGAGCATTAAGTTTCCTATCTCCCTAATACCAAATAAAATGTATACAGTTGAATTTTACGGGGAATAAAGCAACCTAAAAAGTGAACTTAGTAACTTTTTGAAAACTTTTCGTTTTTCAACGCCCGTAGTGTCCAAATAATTCGACATAATGAACTATTGCCGGTTAGCCTAAAATCTGCGTCAGAATATCAGCTTTCCAACGGCGTGATCAAAAAATATTTTACAGTCGAAATTGAGTGCGAAATTTCTGTTTGAAGGCGGAAAAATGAATTTTTTTCAACGAAATCGGCGGTTGGACGGGCAGACTCAGTGCTTTGGAGGAGACCGTGGAGCAGACCCCGGAGAATCCTCTCGTCAACCCATCGATTTCGTTGGAAAAAATCCACGTTTTTCCGACTTCACACCGAAATTTCTCCCTCAAATTTGATTGTAAAATATTTTTTGATTACACCGTTGGAAAGCTGAGATTCTGGCGCAGTTTTTAGGCTTCACAAGGTCACTTTTTAAGTTGCTTTATTCCCCATGAAATTCAATTGAAAACATTTTATTTGGTATTTGGGAGATAGGAAATTTAATGGTTTTTCCATCATCACAGCAAATTAAAGGATTTATTACCAAATCTAATGACAAGGTCAAAATCCCGAAAAAATCATTAAAATTGAAATAACCCGGATAAGTCGCCTCTATAAAATTGCTAATAGACTTTTTTTTGTTGCAAATTAGTTGTAGAATCGACCCCTTGAAGAAATGAGATCTGTTTTGTAGATACCCTATACTCGTTCTTGCAGCTACCATACAAGTAAAGAAGGCAAAACCAAGAACCCCAATGACCATTGTTTGATCTTTTTGGTCACATCCTGCGCTATGGATGTTGTACTTGAAAATTTCACTTAGAATTTGAAACTGAAGAACGAAAATTTAGGAGTTTGATTCCTGCTTCACTGGAACCATCCTTACTTAACTCATTCATTGAGTTTCGAATTAGAATTACCTACTAATAACTTTTAGGACGTTTCGCCGAAAAATTGGAGAGTGTGCAAACTTTGTTTTCCCGAATAACGAGAGAGCCCATTTTTTCAGGTTATAAATATTTCTTAAGCAAGCAGAAAGTACTCCTCCGAGAACTAACCTGAACAACTAATTTACTTGGTGGTGTAACTATTTCCTATGCTTCTGATTAGCGTCATTAACGTAATTTCCACTCTCGCGTTTATTGAGATGTTAATTAAGAAAGTTCTAGCAGGTGAGTTCGTCTTGTTCTTCTCAAACGCTCATTGTGTGAGGCGAGCGTGTGAAAATGCACGTGTCTGCGGGGATCCGCATAGCACAAATCATCGATTACGTAACCGTGTCATAACGCCTTTCAATTTCCATTCGATTGATCAGGAGCCCTGACAAGGCCCTTCCCAACACAACTGTTTCATTCTGTAGCCCTTACTCGAGTTCTCATTGACCTCTGTTGTCCCTTTGCTTTCCATTTGTTTTGAGAACCCCGAGTTGGCGTGTTGAAAAATTTACCAATTTAACAATTTTTTTGTGGAGTGAATCCATTTTCATCTGTTTTAGCTTTGATTTTGATCCTTGGAATATTTTTACTACAAATGAAGGGTGTCCCTTCATTGCATACAAGAAGGAATAAAAACACTAAATTGGAACTAGCTTAATCCACCCTGAACCATCCAGATAAGGTGCATATGAGTTTGCAACGGTTTCTGAGATGTGTATAACTTTTGAGAGTAAAAGAAAAACGAAATTTTGTCACTTTTTGGCGCTTAGTATTCGAAAATGGTGTATTCTACAGAAAACTTCACTCAGACCAAAGTTGATCTGCATAGAAGTCTGCGTCGAATGATCTACTCAAAAGTTAAAATCGGTTCAGCCGTTTAAACACCTCGTTTAAATCGAGCCTCTAAGATTGACAATAATTCAAAACTTTGCTAAAAAATGGGTTGTGGTCCTGTTCAACCACCTGTACCAAGTGTTTAGGGCAGATCGGGCCCGTAAGATCAAATAAATGAGGTAGGTAGATGATTTAAGATTCAATAATGAACATGATCTCTGAAAATTTCATCGACATCGGATGAGAATTGTAGAGTTATGGCTGTAGCAGTGGCAAGGATTTCGTGACAGACAGACACGGAACCAAAATTGTTCAGGAAGGTCTGAAACGTAAAACGCGAGTGGAAATTTTAATTTTGGAGAACTTTTTTTTCAACCTTGAAAAGTGAAAACAAAGCTTCCGCTACCTCAGTAGACTCGCCATTTTTGAGCTACAAGTGTTTGAACGTGACCGCAACCCACTTTTCAGCCGAGTTGGGAAAAAATGTCAATATTGATGCTCGCTTGTGCACAAACCGAACCTATTTTGACTTCTGAGTAGATCATTTTATGCCAAATTCTATGGTGATAATTTTGGTATAAGTTCAATTTTCCGTAGAATGCACCATGTTCAAGCTATAAGCGAAAACTGAAAAAAGTTCAAAATTTAGTGGTATATTGGCTTCAAAAAGTTTTGCACATCTCAGAAACCGTTGAAAATACATAATAAACATCGTTTTTGGTGGCCCAGAATGGATTAAAACCATTTTCAGCTTGTACCTACTATTGGTTTATTATTTTCAATAATGAGCCTTTGGAATCGACCAAGAAAAAAAAATTGTTAACACCCCCTCAAAATTTGTTGGTTTACGTTTCAAGATACGTAGAATCCAAAAATCGAATAAAAATTTGGCCGTCCGTCCGCCGTACGCGGCACTTTCCCCACTTAGCATTGAGCGATTTTGATGAAATTTGGTATGTAGGCTCCATTTGGGGTCAAGTTGTGTCCCGAAGATTTTGGTTAATGTAGGTCACTTCTAAGGGTTGAAAAATGGATTTTGAAATGTTGAAAACGCCCTAACTCAAAAAATTTTGATATAAAGGTATTGTTTTTCCATCAATTTAAGATAGTATAGAATTATTAGAATTTTTTGAGACCACCCGGAGCTCTGTAGGACAAACCGTTCGCTCCCTACGATAATTTAAGGGTTGGACGTACGATATATCAGAAACACGAGTGTGAATCGCTATAGAGGACTAATCTCCGTTCAAATTATAGCTGGCCGAAATGCGATCGATGTTTTTCTTCATGTTAGATGGTTGGTGGCTTTGCAGACGAGTGATCTATATAGAAAAATAATAAACCATTGTGTAATAATTTACAGCGTTTTTTCATCAGTCTAATTTTGCCTGGTTTATTCGGCAAGGACTCAAGGCTCACAAATTTTGAATGAAAAGATAATGGCGTGGCTAGTTGACGAGAATCTGTTTGATAAAGCGGAAATAATTAATTCCGAACCTTAAATAAATTCTCTGAATTTAGATCATGTAATTTTGGCGTTTTTACTTCCTTTTCTTTAGATACTTCAAATTATTACCTTTTTTAAAAAATTGAAAGTCCCACAAATTCTCCACTTACCTTCCTGATAGTCCTGATGGATCTTTCGGGGACATCAGATCGGGGGTTTCAGAACTTCCTACGCTGTTCCAAAAGAGTACGAAAAATTGTAGTTCTACCTTCTGTCGCTAGATTTCGCGAGCATTTGACCACCATAAGCAGGAATGTTCAACGTTTTCTTTGATCAGCAAGTGATAAATTAGTCGCTCGTGAACACTCAGTTTGAGGAATCATGTCATCCATGGTTATCAAATATTCTTTGATTGTAAGACGAATGAAAGGAACATTTTTCATAACTCATCATCTACTCGCCAACTTGTTATTTAGTAGGACATTCTGGTCCTTGAAGGATCACTGATTCATGGTTTACCTCCCAGTTTCCCTTGCCCTAAACGTCATCTCAGCCAGAAAACTACGTGAATGCCTCATCTAGAGTCCTGATAGGACCAAAATGTGTTTTTCAAGAATTTTGGGTTTCAAAGGGTTGAATAGGGTTGACATTTTTAATCATTACATTACATGTTTATGAAAACTACTTTTTTCAAGAGTTCAGTATTAGTTTTTATTTTATTAAATTATTTAATAACATTTCCCAATCCCATATTGCACATATTTCTTTGGAAGCGATATTCTTATCCGAACAAGTTGAGTTTTCAAATTACTTTTTTCTGTCTTCTCAAAGTGATTGATGGAGGTTCGCTTCAAATACAGATCTATCTAATTTACATAGAAAAACGTCTAGAATGGTTTTCACCCGTGTTTATACCGCCCTCTTGCTGAACGTTTAGGAATCAGTTGAAGAGTACCTTTATAATTGAGGAAAAAAAACTGTGGTTCGTACAGGTTTTCGTTTCTTTCGTCGAGACTCCCCTCTCCTAAACGGCTCTAGAAAAATCTAGATGGCATTGTGCGCTACGAGGACCTTTTGTTCATTTTCAAGCATTGTTCTCCCTATTCCATCCCGCTGGAGGCGTTTATTTTTTCGTCCATTCCTGGGTGGAAGGCAGTGGAACGTCTCCCATTCTCTGACCCTGCCAGCTTCCTAATGGGTCTAGACCACAATTCCCTGGATCCAGCGTTGTTCTAATTGTATTACAAACTTTGATAGAAGAAGTTAAATTACTAAACTCCAATCGTCGCTTGCAGTTACCAAACAACTGCTGGGAAAAGTTTTTGGGAAGATATATGGCCGCTATTAGTTGCAGAGTGGGAGTACCAGATTTCCACTATTTACCACTGAATGAGCTAAACCCATTAAGTCAAATATCGCTTATCATCTTCGAATGTTTTGGTACGTGGGTGGTTAAATGACTCCCCACCAACGTCTTGAATTCTCTTTTGCAGCGGTTGTGGGCTACTTGCATGTCTGAAAACACGAGTTTTGTAACCTGTGACCAGAAACTAAAATATTTTTCCAAAAATTTGGAAAATTCGATTCTATATTATGATTTTTTTGCCTTTTTGACGGCCTACTGCTTAATCTCTTTACACTTTTTTCAGAGTGCCAAATGGACTTGGTAGACCCTGCTAGACTTGTCAAAGCATCGTAAATATTACCACTTTCTAGTCCTTGTTTTAGTATTTTAATAGGTGAAAAGTAGAAAAATAACGGTAGGTGTATTATTAGAATTCAGCGATAAAACTTGGGACGTTAGAAAAAGATAGTAATTGCTCGTCAAACATTGAAACAAAAACGATCGAAAAATTGATGGAAAATCTCCTTATACGAACCAATTTATCGCCTGTCACTTCCAAGGAACGAAAAGTGGGGTTTGAAGTTTTCAAAACACCCTAATTTGAAAAATTTCAATATTTACCTAGGTATTGATTTCGTAACTTTAAAATAGATGCCAATTTTTAGAATCAAATGGAACCACCCAGAGCACTGTAGGACTTGATTGTGAGATTAATTAGAAATATTAGTGGCGCACCTAGCGATCTTCATTGGGTTGGTTTTTTTTGGTTTCTAGTTCAAAATGCACTCGCTAGAAGGAGGTGCAACTGTGCCAACTCAAAAATCATCTAACCAAATAATTGATATCCCCTTATCGAATTGGAATTTCTTGCTTTCTAGATTCCTGAGCAACGAAGAACTTAATTTCATTATGAAGGCACCCTCGATTTCGGTTAACAATATTTTTAGAGTTGAATGAGACCACTCTGAGACAAATAATTAACTGTTAAATAATTTTCAGCGATTTGAATTCAGTTCCCTCGAAAGCCTTGGCCGAGGCTCAAAGGTCTAGGCTTGTAGAGTAGTTTTTGAAATTTTTGAAAATTTGCTCAGACACTCATGCTGCATGAATGGAACTTTTTAAATTACTTTGTATCATGATTTTGTAGAAGAATATTTTGGAGAATTTGATGGTGTTCTGTTGGTATCTTGTTGTTCTGAATTTTGTCCTCTTAGGTGTTCATTTGTGCTTGAAAATTTGTCTCTGTCTTCTGATAGGATGTATGATGGTTTGAGTCTGTCCACTGTTAAGTTCACGTGTTTGTTTTTTATGTTGAGTGTGAAATATTTGTCCATTCGTCGTATGAGCAGGGTATGCGCTGTGAGGAAAATTGAATTCGCTGGGACGAAGCAATTTTTCAGCTTTTAGAGAACTATAATGGGGAGAGCTTGCGGTTGGTAAAGTAGTTTCCAAAATGTAGTCGCCCCGTACAAGGTTTTTATCAACTCGTTCGACTTTAAAGAGACGTGGTTTGTGTCTCACGAATCCAAAAACTATACAGGGTGTTTCACGAAAAGGTTACACCCCCTTCATTTCCGCAAAATACAGCGTAAAAAATTCCGACCAACGCAATTCTTCATGATTTTTTGTGAGGATCTAAGGAAAAATACTTTTGCGCAAACAAGTTGTGAGCAATTGACACTAACTTCATTTTTTCAAATAGAAACCCCCCTTTTTTATTACAGATTCGGATTCTACGTCAAATTTCATGAGAAATTCATACCCACATCGATTTGTTTTATTGCGCGCAACCCGGCTTTTTGAACGCTCTAAGTTGCGCAACTCCACAACTGCACAAAAATTAGATTTTTTAGAACTCTTAGTGTGGCACATGTTTTTTCATCATTTTTTAACGCTAAATCACGTGGTGACATCCGTTTTTCAATTTGACTGGAATTTTTCAAAATAGTGGCCAAAATTCGGTTGTTTTTAGTGAAAAAATCGCTCTTTTTAAATCGTTACGAATTTTTAGGTAATTTTATTCAGTTCAAGCACGATCATGCTGTCAGTTTTTATTTTTAACTCCAACGTAGACGGCCCCAAGCCCGTGGTTCAAAAGGTGAGAAAATAAAAAATAAACATGATTTCGACCTCAAAACTGATGTTTTCGTGAAAGAAATGTTAATTTTTCCTCTTAAATCTTGGTTTTTCTCAAAACGGATGACACCCTGTGATTCAGCGTTAAAAAATGATGAAAAAACATGTGCCACACTAAGGGTTCTCCAAAACCTAATTTTTGCGCAACTTGAAGCGTTCAAAAAGCCAGGTTGCGCGCAATAAAACAAATCGATGTGGGTATGAATTGTTCATGAAATTTGACGTAGAATCCGAATCTGTAACAAAAAAGGGGGGGGTTCCATTTGAAAAAATGAAGTTAGTGTCAATTGCGCACGATTGCGCGCAACTTTTTTGCGCAAAAGTATTTTTCCTGAGATCCTCACAAAAAATCATGAAGAATTTCGTTGGTCGGAATTTTTTACGTTGTATTTTGCGGAAATGAAGGGGGGTGTAACCTTCTCGTGAAACACCCTGTATACCAATATTCGGAAACCCATGTTCTTGTCGCATTCCAGGTATGAATGTCCACGAATCGGAAAAACTAAGGCTACTGGGTCGAATCTTTTGTTCTTGTGGACAATGTAGTGGCAGAATCTGAACACTGCGAATGTTTGATTCACTCAGGTCCAAGGAAGGGGAAGCGGAGGCCGAATGTTACCTGGTTCTTCCCCAGTAGCGCTCAATATACCTTGTTTCCACACTGTACCTCATGTACTCGGCAATTTGAAGTCTTTGGTCTGATTTTTCTCTTGTTTTGGCTAGCTCACTGTGTCCGGCAGCCCTTAAAACATCAAGTACCGTCGTTAACTCTTTTTCGACAAAAAAATCGAGTTACCTGGTTTCCCCTTGTACTCATCATGTCAAACATGGTAACGCTTGTTTGCGGAAATTTGGTTAGACACTAGTGATAAGACATCCATGTCAAAAAGATGAATCGTTTTACCTATAATTCACTTTACCTTGACAATTTAGCTCGACGTGAACTCGTCATGTGAACTACACTTCATAACCACTGACTATTACTCAGTCTAACCTACTACTAAAGTACTAACTTACAGTCATCTATAACCCCATCAGTTATAATACAATTAAAATTTTTTTCCAAGTTTTGGAGTTTAATACATCATAAGGTCCCTTTGAACGTAGAAAACAAGTTGCAGCTGTTTATCGGGACAACCTGTGTCTGGAAGTGCGTATTTTAGGTTTAAAACGAGCTTAAAATGACTTTCTTGAGTGAGTCGCAACTTGAAGGGTTATTCCATTACCGTACCTAGCACACCTGTCTTTCATTCAGGGCTGCGTGTGAGGAACGTCGACTAGATTAGCGAACCCCATTCTGACGTTCCTGGTAAATGAATTCGGCCTTGTGAGGCGCACGACCGTTGTCCTTCCATTTTTCGCTGACCTGCCCATCATCAAAGGCGACGCGACAACTGTGGTAACTGCTCAGTTCCTCATTTATGGAATTACTTTGTGGTTGTTCGTTGAAGCGATTTCAAAACCTGACGTCACACTATTTATCACTCTAAGAGTCTTACCTACTTCGAAATGACTACAAACATGCTTGTTGATTGTTGCACGAGTTATAGAAGCTGTGTTGTTCAAGAGAATTTGGCCGATTTATAATTCTCGAGTACAGAAATATTAAAGTGAAAGTAAGTAAAGTAAAGTAAACAGGTTGGATTTTTGTCTAACTCCCATTCCTGGCGTCGCGGACGTCATCAGTTGTATTCCAAAGGGAAGATCAGAATTTGTTCTGATGATTTCGCTCATGGCTTCCCATTGCCTCCTGGCCGCCGAAAAACGCACGCTGTCGGCGATGAGCCTTGAACCCACAACCCACGCCGAGGTCGCTGTCTCCCTCCGCTGTCCCCGAGTACAGAAATATTATAAAGTTCAATACAACCGAAAAAACAAAGAAGTTGATAGATAAGGAGATAGGGTGATTAAGCACATACATACTGTTGTTTATGAACTCACTCACTGCTCGGGAGTGCCATTGGGAAAGAGTTGCAGGCTCTAATGGCTTATACTCTCCCTCTTTCGAGGCACCTTTATATTAAAAGAGGATTCCGCCGGCTACCCCACTTCGGAATTTGTAAATCTTTTGCTGAGATCAGCAAATTTCAGCGTTTCCACGAAATTACACGCAAGGATGCGTGTTGCACAATGTGAGAACCGTTTGCTTCCGTTCTGTATCTCCAGAATCGGTCGCATCTGCACAAGAAGTGTTCGGCTGTGTCCTCTTCTTGTTCGCATGGACACATTGATGAAACGCGACTGTCCATGATGTTCAGCATTCTTCGGAAGTCGTCCCACCAGAATGCCTGTCATTAGTCTTATGGTGTTCCGGCTTTTTGAGGTCAACCATAAGGCCTGTTTTGCATCGTATGAGGTGATGAGCATTCTGGTCTGTCTGTATCTGTCAGTTTCTTTAGACCATAGAATATTAAGGTCTTGAAATTTCCATTTTTTTTACTTTTTCTCTACAAGCATTCTTCGAAATGCCGATCACTGGTGAAAGTCCAATGAAAGCATTTCTTGAACCCTCCTTGGCCAGGTTGTCGGCTTTTTCATTTGTGGCCTGATTGGAGTGTCCGGGTATCCATTTTATGGAAATTTTATTATATCCCAAAAATAGATTATTTGTTCGCTTTTTCGTTTCCCACACCAGTTTTGAGGCAGTGATGGGATTTGTAAGGGCTTTTATACTTGCCTGGGTGTCGGTAAAGTTGTTGATTTTCTTACTGTTGACACCAAGTTGTGTTAGTGTTGTGACGCATTCTTTAATGGTGAAAATTTCTGTTTGAAATACTGTTGCGTACTTGTCAAGGCGATACCTATAGCTATTCTTGTCAAGGCTGTACGTTGAAGCGATTTCAAAACCTGACGTCAGACGGCTTATCACTCAATGAGTCTTACCTACTTCGAAATGACTACAAACACGCTCGTTGATTGTTGCACGAAGAAGCTGAGTTGTTCGAGAGAATTTTGCAGATTTGTAATTCACGAGTATAGAAATATTATAAAGTTCAATACAACCGAGAAAACAAAGAAGTTGATAGATAAGAAAGAAAGGGTGATAGAGCACGTACGTACTGTGTTGTTGTACATTGAAGCGATTTCAAAACCTGATGTCAGACTACTTATCACTCCAAGGCCTACTTTCACCAAAAGTTGTCCAAATCGCGTATAACTATACGCCTTTATAGTTAATCTGGAGGAATAAACCCGGCAAGATGACAAGCGTCTTTCACCAACCCAAATCATCGTTTAAGATAATCGAGTTTGTCTAAACTTGAAATGTCGAGCGGAACGAATGAAATGTTGACATTTTGACGTGTTGGGGCAATAGAAACGTTGAATAACAACCACTCCCGTGCTTGCTATCAGTAGATTCCCACCTTGTGTATTGTTATCAGTGTCAGTTTTTCGAATTCCCTGTTTTTTTTTTGTTTTTTTTTTTTTGTGCTGATTCCTGTGGTTTGTTTCGAGTTTTCCGGTTTCCTTCGTTTTATTTTGCTGATTATTTTCATCGCCTACCTATTGAGTTATTACACATCATCACTTTGAGCCGCAACGAGCGCAATAACTCCAGTATTTCTCCAGACTCAAGTAGGTACCTTCCTTGATGTATCCTAGTGAAACACAGTGGCCGCCGCCTTGTTCTGAACGGTAGGAATGTACTTCGATAATTTGAATGATTACCGATCGATGTAAACTCGGCCCCAATTTCACCTCAATAGAAATTTATTTTGGTCGAACTAGTCTTTTTGTATAATGATCAATTTGTATAATTCGTCCGAATAGAAACAACCAGGGAATGTTGGTTGCACTAAAATGAAAAAAACATGATTCATTTTAAATTAGCGTTTTGAACTTAGTTGTCCGACGGGAACTCGAGGCGAGTGTCAATCTAGTCGAGCAATTGGACGACTCGGGGCTTGGAAAGGCAGAAACTCAGTAATGTACATAATCTCGGAATGTGGAATCCGAGCCCAATCCGGTCTTTACTCTTACCTACTTCGAAATGACTACAAACACGCTCGTTGATTGTTGCACGAGATATAGAAGCTGAATTGTTCGAGAGACTTTGACAGATCTGTAATTCACGAGTACAAGAATAATATAAAGATCAATACAACCGAGAAAACAAAGAAGTTGATAGATAAGAAAGAAAGGGTGATTGAGCACGTACGTAGTGTTGTTTTACGTTGAAGCGATTTCAAAACCTGACGTCAGACTGCTCAATGAGTCTTACCTACTTCGAAATTGCTACAAACACGCTCGTTGATTGTTGCACGAGATATAGAAGCTGAGTTGATCGAAAGAATTTGCAGATTTGTAATTCACGAGTACAGAAATATTATCAAGTTCAATACAACCGTGAAAACAAAGAAGTTGATAGATGAGAAAGTGGTGATTGAGCACGTCTGTACTGTGTTGTACGTTATTAAGAGGTTTATTCGTTCATCGGATAGTCAGCGCTCTTCAAACAATTAGATTGTCACTTTCTCGGTAGTTATTTCCCCAACTCAGCTGCAAAATATTTTTGAACTACGGTTTCGTATTTTAAAACGCCCGATTCCTCGAGTAGCTTTTTTTTTTCACAAATGAACCTCTGGAATCGAGAAAGAAAAACAAAATTTGATGGTTCACGTTTCTCAAGGTATGTAGAATCGGAAAATTGATTACAATTTTTTCCGTCCGTCCGCCGTACGCGGCACGTTGTCCAGTTCCTGTGGACCAATTTTGATGAAATTTGGGATACCGGCTCCGTTTGGGGTCTACCTGTGCCCCGGAGGTTTTGGTTATTGTCAGTCACTTCTAAGGGGTAAAAAGAGGGGGGAAAGTTTTCAAAACGCCCTAACTCGAAAACCGTCAATATATAGCTATTGTTTTTTCAAGAAATTAAAATTTCCAAAATTTTGAAGAATTTTTTGACACCACTCAGAGCTCTGTCGGAACAACCTATCGCTTAATGAGGATAATTAATTAATGACTATTTCTAGACTTTTTTCATCAATTTAAGATAGTGTGCAACTTTTAAAAACAAATGGTGGATCAGAAACACGACGGTGAATCGCATGTGAAGCAAATTTCAGTTAATCTATCATATTTTCGCAGACTTGTGACCTTTACTGGAAAAAAAATGAACCGTTGAGTAATAATTTATAGGGTTTAGAACTATGTGATTAGCAACCGTACGATTCTCTCAGCGTTTTACATTATTTCTCCATTTATTTACTAGTTTGTCTGTGTTAGTAGTGTATTAGGTTTTATCCGACGTCTGAGGGACGGAATTGAAGCCTTCAAACGCTCTGGAGCACTCTGAATTCTTATCAACATATTTTTGGTAAAATTTACCTCTGGCGCTGCCCTCACCGACTGGGGGGAGCAGTTTAACATACGCTAACTAAAGATCTACATACTTTGGATAGTTTCCAAAGAGACGTCGTACCTTCCGAATTCATTGACCTACTGGTCGAGGGGTTCCACCACGTAAATCCGCCTTGAGCTTCTGAATATTCAAGACCTCCGCTGTTCATCTTTCGGCGCTATCGGTAGTGTTCTCTTGTCTTTAATCAAAGCATTCAGTCACATAAACTAGGTACCTAGAGAACTTCTCGAATGGCACAATGAAATGTTCGTGGTCGAATAGAAAAACATTTCTCTCGCAAGGGAGTTAGCTGATAGTTTCGGTTTCAACGTTCTGGTCATTTTCACCGTTCCCCTGGACGCGAAGACTTCGCAGTTCTTCCCCTGTACACCAAAAACTCTAAGCCTTATAACTTCCGACTATGTCGGTTTTTCCTCTTTTTCTAGATACTAAAATGAAGAGCATAATTTTCCGAGTTCAACAATATAAAAAACTCGATTTGTGAAAAAAAAGTACTTACCTAGTCGGTTTTTCCCCTACACCCTTCCAGTGCAAATTGGCATGCTATATTTTTTTGAAATCTTCCCTCAAAAGGCGGAGAGAGCACGACAATGGAAGGAATCACCTCTACAAAATGACTACCATTTCGTGTTAGAGCCCTGGAGGATGCAGGTGGTGAATCTTCGAAGCACTCCCACCGAGATCCCCAGCTCGAGTAACTCCGTGGCACTCTTTCCACTCACATTCTGCGCCATGACCTTGATATCATGGCTGCCACTTCTTTCAGCTCGGATATCGCTTGCCTTGGATGTTGTGTGTTACATTTCTTTTCAAGTCAGGACTGCCCAGGTCTGCTTCACGTTGAGGGTGCCATCGACAACCTTCACATCCAGGGTCAACTGGTATAATCAACTGTTCTAGAGCACACCTCGATACTTCAATTGCTCAGAACATGCGACAATTGGCGACCAGCATTCACTCTCAACACGTTAACAACTCTTCCTTCGGGTGCCGCCTTTACGGTGTTTTATTTGATCCAGCGAATACTAACTACTCGATTTTCATTTCGCTTGTTCAGTCCCCTTCCTTTTGAGACGTGTGGAATAATCATAAGCCACGGCCTCTTCCCAGCCTAATGAATTGACCGATAATTTGCCTCTTGCATAATACATCTGCTCGCCTCCAATTTGTATGACATAACACCCCATTCATCCGTCTCTATTTTGCATCGGTAATATGAGTGTTGAATAATGGGAAAAAATCTGTGTAGGTATTC
>CM019180.2:25282158-25387227 GCA_009739505.2 Apolygus lucorum | reverse complement strand
ATTATTTGAATTTGTATGATCTGTGTTATCGATGGCTGCCATTCTCAGCGCTGCTTCTCTAGCTGAGATTACTCTTTCAAGGATTGATGCGTATTTCGGATACAGTATGATCATCTGACGTCATAGCCATTCGTAAATCAAATATGGTTGCTTTAGGAAATTTGTCAAGTATGGTTGCTCTTAATTGTCTATGGTTTTATCTTCTCCCAGTGATTGTATGGTTTGGAGTGGCGTTCTATTTCATCAAGGGTTCGCGACAATCAGCTACTCTTGTGTGGATTTTGGTATTTGCTGGAGTTGTTGCATAATGAGTATCAATCATATGCTCCTTTTTCCAATCGCTCAGTTATAAACGATCCACAGCCACCTTGTATTTTGATTTATAATGTCTAAAGCCTTCCACCGCTCTCTTGGCATCCTCCTTCCATAAGACTGAGAAGGTACGACAATTTGTCGAAATCGCTCATGTGGGTTCTGTTTTCGATTGTTGAAGAGAACCTATCCCAAAACTCGTGCCACCTCAGTATATTCCCGTCAAATTTCAACATTTCGAGTTTGGGAAGACGGTTGTTCAAGGATGTATGTTGTGGTGTGGGAACATCATTCGCATCATGAGATTTATCGCTTAGATGTAATGTGTCTGATTCCACCAAAAACTCTTCTGCTTCCAACTGCAATTCTATCTCGAAGGCCAATTCTGTGGAGGGTTCTGTGTATTTGGCGAGAACATTTGTATTTCCCTATTCAAATCGGTCCACTGACCATTTTAATTTTTGGATTATAACATGATGTTTCTTTCCATGGTGTCTGTTTCTCGTAGGAACCTTGACAAGCCCTCCATACCATCATGCACTCTATTCCCTAGTGTTTCGAGCCTCTTCAATATAATGTAATCCATCTCGAATAGTTAGATACTCAATATCTGTAACAGAGGAGCACTTCCTCTTTTGTTTTTGTTTTTACACGTTGGATAAATGAGGAAAATTAGTGTATGGCTCATGTACGAATACATGTATGTGAATGCATAACATGCATTCAAATATATTATATTTCCTCATGCATATATTTCCTCATACATATATGAGGATTATCGATAATATGCTCATGTATGGATGTGTAGTATAGGAGGAAGAGGAGGAGATAATCTTTGTGTATACCAACTGGTCGAATATTTCAAATTGCAATCACGAACAATTCATGTATGGATGTGTAAAAAAAAAAAAATAAATAAATAAAAACATTTCTCCTTCCACCCTCTGAAAACTGTTAAATGGATAAAAGAGGTTGACGAGAGTAATCCTATTGGTGAACCAAAACAAAATTTCTAGAAGTTACCACGTGTAAGGGGCAATGTTTAGGTATTGCAAACAGTTACCTATGAGGGTCCCGCCGGGAGGATGCGTCGGGGCGGAGGGGCCCCACAGCGTGTGACGCAGGGAAAGGAGGTGTCCCGCAGGGTGGGACGCGGGGGAACGACGGGTCCTGGGAGGGACGTGGGGGAAGGAGGAGTTGACTCCAGAGAGATGTATCATGTATGTAGGTATATCATGTTATAAACGATTAATGAACAAAAAAAAAATTTTACAACAATATTATCAAATTCGAAAGACTTCCCCGTTTTTTTTCGCTCGGGAAGGTAACTAAATAAAATAAGTCCAGAAAGCACGAAATCGCGTACGTTCCTTGAATACCCCGATATTCCTCTCCCGCCTTGGTCACCCACCTTCCCCGCTCGCTCCACTCGGTGAGCGAGAAATATACCTGTCGAGGGATAGACGGGAGGGGGGTGTCATGACAAACTAAAAGGTGCGGAACCCACCCGAGGAAAATGTTGGACTTTAACTCGACGCTTGAGGCAAACAAATCGGAACTACGCAGTGCACTAAGATTTTTAAAAAATAAACGAGAAGAGGCCGAATTTCCCGGCCGATGCACCATGTCGTCACGGCCGTCTGCCGTACGAATTAATATCATAAAAACATATTATTTCATGTAATCGATCTATGTTTTGCCACATATATGTAACTGGTATAAATAGGTATCACATGTATTGAAAATGTCAACATAGATCCAAGCTCTCCCCTTTTGGGCTTTTTGTGTATGACGGACTCCCCAACGACCCCTTATCCGTCCCCTGACCTCTGTATAAGTATGTATAGGTATATAAGGCGCCCAGTATAATATTGGTATTGTATCAAACCACACCGCAGTGTGGGTTAGATGTGTATAGTATATGCCATCCGCCATGGTCATATTATGGGAAGTATAAGTTGTACACCACTTGCACAACAGTATAGGTATAGTATAGTGCCACAGTATAAAGGTATAGTGTATAGTATATGTGTATACATATACCATACATACATACTACACTACAGACATATATACCACACACGTATATGTGTATAGTATAAGTGTACAGTACATGTATAGCATATATGTATAATATATGTGTATTGTATAAACCACACCGCAGTGTGGGTTAGATGTAGGTATATAGTATATGCCATCCGCCATGGTCATATGGGAAGTATAAGTTGTACACCACTTGCACAACAGTATAGGTATAGTATAATGCCACAGTATGAAGGTTTAGATGTATAGTGTAAGTGTAGAGTACATGTATAGCATATGTGTGCTGCAGTATAAAGGTACAGGTATATAGTGTGTTATAGGCTTCTGTACAAGCTAGAACATGTCTTATAAGGTATTGTGTGTATGGTATAGAGTGTAAGACAAGGGGAGAGCTTGTTGACACAGAAGGTATAGGTATAATCGATCGATCGAATAAGTATAACGTGTAGTTACTCACAGATACCTTCCCTGGTTGCCTCCTAGAGAACAACAAAGGCGTCAGCTTGCCTGTCTTGATTCCCTCAGCGTGTCTTCCCCCACCAGCCTACCTTCTAGGAAGCCCCTCCTTCTCCTGGGTTTGTCCTCCCTTACAAACTACTGTATTTTATATATATTATATTGTACATTATACTCTCGCTGTAGCGACAATAGGAGCAATCCACCCTAGTGGGTCGAATATGGAAGCGACTTGTGAGAGCACGGTGCGTTTTGAGTTTGCTGTGTCGGGTAGTGATATTTTGTAGGTGAAAACATCCTCTACTGGGTCCCATTCTATTCCTAGAATGTGCATACAGAAATCTTCAGGTCGGCTAAGTGACAAGACATCTGCCCTATGATCCGAGGGAAGGTCTTCCAATATTTCTGGTCTATTGGATGCCCATTTCCTCAACTCGAAACCTGCACCTTTTAACAATTCTTGCAACTCTGTCTTGAGTTTACGACCAGCTTCTTCATCATCAACTGAATAGCAAATGTCATCCATAAAACAAGCCTCCATGACAGCTTTGGATGCCAACGGGTACCATTGTCCATTTTCAGAAACAAGCTGGTTTAGAACGCGTTGAGCCAAAAAGAGGGCCGGTTTTAGCCCATAAGTTACTGTTTTCAAAGCATAAGTTTTTAAAGGTTCAGACTCTGATTTCCGCCACACTACGGTTTGGAATTTATAGTCATCAGGGTGAAGCCATATTTTTCGATACATCATTTTTATATCGGTTGTGACAGCAACATGCGTATCCACAAAATGTTGTTCTGCAACGACGTGATCAGGATCAACATGAGTAACAGTTTGAACTTCCTCCGACTTCCTGAACTTACTAGGAGTACCACTAGAACTGGTACTTTTTCTAAATTCCATTCTTGTAAGTTCTTTCATTTGATCACGGACAAAACGAATAAGTTGATCAAAAGTAGGTAAAGTATCGACATCTTGAAGAGAACGTTCAAACAATAAACGAGTGTTTGAAGACAACTGATGGAGGGGGAAATGAAACATAGCAAAATCATGATGATTTTGCAAATCGAGGTTGAGAAATGCAGCGTAATTTGAATCAAAAACCTCCAAGTATGCTTGAAGATCAGCATAACCATCACTTTTAAGTGGGGAAAAGTCATACATTTTATTCAAATAATGAACGGCGAGAATTCGTGTAGAAGAGTACCGAATTTGGAGTTGACGGTAGGCTTGATGATAATCACGATCAGTAATTTGGAACCCCTCAATAAGTTTTAGTGGTGGACCAGTCAATAAAGAGCGGAGATACGTGAGTTTTGTAGCACCTGTGTAGCGTCCGTTATGAACGACTTGATTGAAAAGTGCCATGAAATTGGAATATGAATCCAAATCACCGTCCCATTTCGGAACCAAAATTTTTGGAATTACCTAAATTAAAAATGTTTTCATTTTATGTTACCAAACATTATAAATTTTATAATAAATGCATTGAGATTCCTCTAAGGTTTCTTTTTTTGTATTATAAGATCCTCTTCTCCACTAATTTGGAAAAAAAACTACTTAATAGTGTGATAAAATCTTCTGGTGTACTTATGGTGCTCGGATGGTGTTTGAAAGAGAAGTAGTGATACCTTGTAAGTTGAAAGGGCAATTTTCAATTCAGTAAGTGAGAACTCGTAAATGCAGTTTTTCGATCAAGAGATGAAATAATTGTCCCAAACCCTTATACTCATACTCAATAGGCCCTCACAAGTTTTAATAACCAAGGATACCAAAAAAATTGTCGTAATATACCCGAGTAAACAGTTTTTTGCTTCTCCTGAAAAGTTAGGGTTTTTCACTTACGAGGTATCACATCTAGGCCGACGGTATGCTGAGGAAAAACTTCTGAATAAACGGTAATCCCTTGTTTTTCCTATATTTTTCTGGCAATTATAGTTCGATTTTGATGATTTCTAAAACACACGAATTTCTAAAATCCTTGAAAATTTCAAATTCAGCTACAAGTTTTTAAGTTATGCCCCTTGAATTTCGCGAAATACTAAGAACGGACTTTTATTTTTAGTTTTTGATCAAATATTGCATCCATCAATGATTTTTTCCATTGAGACTTGCGTCAATCACTTTTCTTACCAGTAAAACCCAAGCAATAGTATTACCACGTGTTGTCCATCACTTATAGCAACAAATTTTTTTTTCTAGATATTCAAGAGTTTGAGTAATATGAAAACAGCTTATAGTCTCTCTAGGAAAAATATTAAAAAACTGAACTACTTTACTCTTGATTTTTAATTTCTGTGCTCTTCAACTGTGCAGAAAAGCTCCTATTTCAGATCTGTGTCATTTTACATTCATCCTCCTTCACTTGGAGAGGAGAACGAAAGGTTTTGGGAGCAAGAAGAGTTAGGTTCCTATTAGTTACGAATTTGCCAAAAAAAAAATTAAACAAGTGTGATTATTTATGAGATAGAGGAGTATTTTGTGAACATCCCCCAGTTCGTGAACACTTCGGGAGAAAATCGTTTCTGCTCAAGCTCAAACGTAAAACCCTAGTAACAGAAATAACTTCCGAGTTTTCCATCCGAATTTGATGAAAATTTCAGGACTTTTTCAGATCACTTTCAGGATTTTTAGAGGTTGATGTTTTGAGGTAATCTACTATACATCGGAGCATCTATACAATCGTGTTTTGGATTAGGAAAATTAATAAATTATTAACATTATTAATTGAAGGGAACCCAAGGAACCCAAGTATTTAACGTGAGACAAATGTTTCCCTAGGCTTTCATAGATTAGTCACTAATTTGTTCATGGTTAGGGAAGTGCTTGTTTAATAATTGGAAAATGGCACATTTTACTTGAAGTCTTTCTAATTAAAAAAGACACTTTATACTTCAAATATATCTTATTAAAACGCTGTTGATAAATTAAAATTGTTGATTCTGAAGGTATTTGGTTTATACCTTATTAGCTTCTACGTCATTTCACAACTTCTACGTCTAACACCGACTTCACCTTGTTCATTCGTTATGTCAACAATGAATACCTACAGTTTTTAATTGTGTCTGTTTTTATTTTTTAAATGGTACGAAATGTCACATTTAAAGAAACTTGAATTAATAGAGATTCGTATGAGAAAAGAAACTTGTGAGCATGAGCACCTATGCATTTGTTTTCTAAACGAAAACGCTGCAAATTATTACACAATGGTTTATTATTTTTTATTTTTCTATATAGATCACTCGTCTGCAAAGCCACCAACCATCCAACATGAAGAAAAACATCGATCGCATTTCGGTCAGCTTTAATTTGAACGGAGATTAGGCCTCTTTTGCGATTCACACTCGTGTTTCTGATTTATCGTACGTCCAAACTTTAAATTCTCGTAGTGAGCGAACGGTTTGTTCTACAGAGCTCCGGGTGGTCTCAAAAAATTCTAAAAATTTTATAGAATCTTAAATTGAAGGAAAAACAATACCTTTACATCAAAATTTTTTGAGTTAGGGCGTTTTCAAAATTTCAAAATTGATTTTGGAACCCTTAGAAGTGCCCTACATCAACCAAAATCTTTGGGGCACAACTAGATCACAAAATTTGTGATCCATTTAATGGAGCCTACATACCAAATTTCATCAAAATCGGTCAATGCTAAGTGGCAATAGTGCCGTGTACGGCGTACGGAGTACGGACGGCCAAATTTTTATTCGATTTTGGATTCTACGTAGGTACCTTGAAACGTAAACCATCAAATTTTGGGGGGGTGTTAAAAATTATTTTTCTTGGTCGATTCCAAAGTTCATTATTGAAAATAAAACATATTGTTTAGTAATGCATGCATTCCAGGGGACGTCCCATTGGATAAGTATTGGATCAGTTTAACCAGTTGTTAAGCGATAAGACTGTATAGCGACACCCCCCACCATTATAAACCATAACACTACTAGCGGCATGGGAGCCTCGAATCTAAAGAGCATTTTAAAATCCATGATCTACGACACCCAACATGCGAATTCGAGTTAACCCCCCCACCCCACCCCTCAACGATGCCACCAATGGTGCCAGTCTGGCACCAAAGCAGAAATACGTTGTAACATTGAACTTTCATCTATTAGGTTTAGTAGGCAGTCCGTCGAATGTCACATCTGTATTCAAGGTGAAACACCAAAAAACCCAAGAAATATGAGGTTTATGCTGCCCTGGCACCATGGTGGCACCACTCTTAGTTCCATGATAATACAGAAAGTAATTCATGCAAATCCTAAGGTATAATGGGAATTTTTCCTCAATTTCAAAGGTTGGATACAATTAGTTAGCAGTAAAGGAACCGAAATATCGAAAAATTGGATATTTTGTGAATATTATCCCCCCACCCATCCCCTCCTCTGGCGAATTTTGGTACTCTGGTGAAATCATGTACAACTCGGAAGTTATTTTAGTCAAACAAAAAAAGAAACACACAAATCGGTAGGAAATTGAGGCCTGGGCAGAGTTTATAAGATTATGCCCGCAAACGCACGTGTTTTAAGCATTAACCCCCCCTTTCCCCCCCTTAAAAGGCGAAATTCGAAATTCCGGCGCCGTAGTGCACAACTAGATAGTTTTCCGCGTCGAAGAAAAAAAGAACTACGAAAATCGGTTGAGAACTAAGGCCTGGGCAGAGTACACAAGAATATGCCCAAAAACGCACGTTTTTTGAGTATTAACCCCCCCTTTCCCCCCCCTTAAAAGGCAAAATTCGAAATTCCGGCGACGTAGTGCACAACTAGATAGTTTTCCGCGTCGAACAAAAAAGAACCAGGAAAATCGGTTGAGTACTAAGGGCTGTGCAGAGTACACAAGATTTTGTTACACACACACACACATACACACACACACACACACACACACAGACATACACCTATGGTTTTTTTCGCGGATTTGGATTCAGAATGGTCTAAAACGGATTACTGTGTGGTTATTTTTTTTCCTGTTGAGTGTTGTCCTCCTTCACCCCAGATCGATCGCATAAGGACGCCCAAGTCTTACTGTGGGACGTCCTAAAAAAAGGGCGCTATACGCTTTAAAAAATGCCTATTTAAAATTAGCTACTCAAGTTATTATTCTAGGCAAAATTTGCTCCAGAATAATAACTTGAGTAGCTAATTTTTAATATGATTTCAATATGAATGATTCAATGATTTCATATTTAATATGAAATTGGGTAGGTTTCGAGTAGGCATCTTTCTTCGTCCACAGTAGGTACAATAGAGTCTGCGATCGGTCGCGATAAACAACAACAACACGACAGTAACCTTGTATAACCTGAGCGCCTATCGTGAAACCTACCATAACTCGTAAAAAATGGCTGCCGTCTCCGGGGTTTTCTTGCAGAGAGTCGGGAGGATTTCCGTTTCTCAGGTAATTCCACAGAGATTTATCTTCAATCTTGCTCCATCATTACTTTCAAATTGGCATATCTAATTGAGTAATTCAAATGACTCGTTCGAGAGCTCACTTCGGTTATTACGCCATAGCTCGGTGCCTACCTCAAGGTGAAGTCGGTGGGTGTTGCTATTTTTGCTTCACTCGAGTCTGAACCACTGATTTTTTGCTTTATTCGGAATAGAATTCAAGGACCATTTATTATTAATTAAATGAATATCCTAAAACTTGTAGGCACATATGTTGGATTGGTTTGGGGATACCTAGAGGTGTAAGTGCCTACCTGGGACCTCCTCGACTCTGACGTAACTCATTTTCGCTTACCAACCTCAGGATTGAAATACTTTATAAATGAAAATTGACCATGTTTGATTAACTTGGATTTGGAAGACTTAAAATACTCAAATGATAACATTTCTTCATTTATTGCCCATGATGCTCTCGATGTGATGAGATGTTTCCTTTGGGAAAGGTAGTTACTTCTACCTACCGTGTATCGTGTCATTCAACTTTCGCAACGTACCGGTTCTTCCACTCTCAGAATATTCTGTCATTACCTTGGCCCAGTTTCATATATTGGTTAAAAGGGGAATTAGATTCATGTATAGACAATTTGTGCGTTTTGGAATTTTCCAGTGCTTTCTAAAGCATCCCTTGCTCACTAGGCACTTAATTAAGGGGTTCGTTCGGTCAGGCAGTCCTGAACGGTCCAGGACTGGAGCAGTCCAGGACTCGTGACGTCACAGAGTCGCCCTGGACTGTCCGAGATTCGGTGTTGTCCGAACGCACACGGGACAGCACTGGAAGCATGGATATTTCATACGTATAAAATATCCATGCCAGAGAGATGTGAAATTTATTGCGATTTTATTTTAAGATTTATTAATTTATAGACGTATTTATTAATACTTGATTTTACTCCTTTTTGTATAGGAATAATAAATGCTTCTAAAATGAGGTTAGCTGCCTATTTCCAAATTTGCCTATTTCTAAAGTTTCCTATTCCCCCAAATGGAAACTGCGACTGGAGCTTCGTAAAACTACTTTAAATTGAAGTTAAGTTACGAGCTGAAGTTATGGGTTACGAATTAACGAATTTTTACACAAGTAGTACAAAATTACTTACTGTGAATTGATGAGATGATTCCACTGCTACCAATTCTTCGAAGAGGTGTCTTAAACCACCCTTTTTACCAAGTGAAGCTTTCTTAAGAGTAGGTACAGGTAGAGTCATACAAAAGGGAAGGCCATTTTCGACAAGACGCTTGTATTTAAAGAAAAATGAAAGTAAAACGCTTTCGACTTGATCGATGGGTATAATTTCAAATAGAGACAGAACAATGGTAACGAAATTACGAAAATAAATTGAACGTATATACAGATTTATGCTTCTTTACCAAAATCGTATTTCCCAAGCTACTCATACTCAATTTCAAAGTTCCGGGTCTTTAATTGTTTTATGAATAGATGTTAATATAATTACTGTTACTTTACAATACTAGTTTTCAATTCCACTTTTCTTATTCCACATGTGCTAAGAGATATTTAGGTCGAAGCGGTCAGCAACATTCCAGAACGACGCAGTTTGGTGCCCACAGTAGGTAGGTAGGCCACAAAAATATCAGAACTCCGATGTTGGGCACTCAGCTTTCCGTATGGACCTATAAGTGGACAATATTATGAAATAATGAACAGAATGAATATTTTTATAGTTTGATGTAAGTATATATCGACAGTAGGAAAACTGAAAGATGACAAACCTGCTTGAGCAGAAAAATCGAGGGAGTGTTCGTACCAGCTACTCTACGAAGTGTTGATCATCAAATTCCAACACAACTTGTTGAATGTAGCTTTGGTTCTTCAGCCTCAATCTCCGATAAATCAATTCGATAATGAAAATGTCTTCGACATCATCGTCCAAAAAAATAAACCACACTCATCACGTCACTTTCGCAATCAGAAGAATCAGCCGACATCATAATTGGATTATCAAAAAACTTCTGAATTCTCGAAAGATGAGGAGCGGAGAGGAGGAGCGGAGGAACCTGAGAGGTGAGGAGCGGGAGAAAAAAGTGCAATGCGCATGCGCCGGACTCATTACTCTCGCTGAAATCTGGAGTAAGTTCGGACGACCCTGGACTACCCTGGACTGCCTCTCCGAACGGCAAATCTCTCGTCCGGGACTACACTGGTCCTCTCCGAACGGCCAAAAGTGGGCGTGGTCAGCCCTGGACTGCCCGGGACTGCCTCACCGAACAAACCCAAGGTATACAGTTCATTAAACAGGCTTTCTGAATCGAACAGGGAACTAGGCGCGCTCATTTTAAATTAATTTCAAATTTGGTAATTCACACTCCATGGTAATTGGAAAAGTCCATTCTAAACATTTTGAGGCCATTGCAATAGCTTCATTTTCCTTGAAAATTCGCTAATTCCTTGAAAATTCGCTAAAATAGGAATTTTTGATTTTCAGTATACCTACCATACCAACATACTGTATGCACTGGGTATGCTTTGTATGTGTTTGGATTCCATGTTCATGTTCTACTCGACTCCACAAACTCATAGCTATTGTGGCTATTGTGGTTTTTTGTCGATTTTCAGTATACCTACCATGCCAACATACTATATGCACTGGGTATGCTTTGAAGATCTTAGGAGTCCACATTCATGTTCTACTAGTCTCGACGAACTCATAGAGTACCCACACGGCTATTGTTGGTTTTTTCGATTTTCAGTATACCATACCAACATACTGTATGCACTGGGTATGCTTTGAAGATCTTAGGAGTCCATATTCATGTTCTACTCGTCTCGACGAACTCATGGAATTGGGGGTCAGATAAGTCTATTCTTCTTCTTAGCAAATTTTTAGCAGTGTTAAATTTGTAAAACTAAAGTGTAAAAATTTGCTTATCTGACCCCCAATTCCAGAACAGACTTAAAAATAAACTTATAACAAATAAAATAACAGACTTGAATAAAAAATAGACTTATAATAAATAAAATAACAGACTTAAATAAAAAATAGACTTATAACAAATAAAATAACAGACTTAAATGAAAAATAGACTTATAACAAACAAAATAACAGACTTAAATAAAAAATATACTTATAACAAATAAAATAACAGACTTAAATAAAAAAATATACTTATAACAAATAAAATAACAGACTTAAATAAAAAATAGACTTATAACAAATAAAATAACAGACTTAAATAGAAAATAGACTTATCTGACCCCCAATTCCATAACAGACTTATTAATGACACAAAAAACGTCTGCCAAGTTGGGTGGGCAGTATAGCTTCCTCACTCATTGTAACATGGACGTATAGAATCAGTTGGCGAAAAAATTATGATTCAAAGAGTTATTGAATACCAAAATATTGGCGATAATATGCGGGATAGGGTTGCAGGTATCAATGTTTATAATAGTGTTGTAAATAGTTGTGGTATATAAACCACTGAAATAAAAGAACGAAAGAGTGTAGGTATAAAATGAAACTACGAAGTTATGACGATAATGATTATTATTATTCAATACTAAAACTATAATAGGTGTACGTATTAGGATTATGGGTATTAATTTGTTATATACTCGTAATTTGAGTTTTGTTTAAAATGGTTGTGGTATATAAACCACTGAAAACACGGGAACCTGGAAGTAAGTGTGGGCACGAGTAGTATGATATTTGTATTTTCAACGTAGAATTTTATTTAGCGGTCCACCGTCTAAGACCTAACCCACACAATCCCTGAAAATTTCATCGAAATTGGTTGAATAGTTGCGGAGTTTTGGTTGTAACAATAAATTTAAAGTTCGCGCATGTGCAGCGGCTATTGCTTGACCAATTTGATTGAAACTTATAGGGTGTCTCTTAGAAGTTAGTCCCTAACTAACCTCCAAATTTGAGCAAAATCGGTTCATTAGAAACCGAGGTTCCAGGAAATTCACGTTTGCGCATGCGCACTCGCTCCTATTGATCGGACCACAGGTTAGTATAGTTTTGCCCGGGACAAGGATTGACCACAGACAGACCGACAGACAGACAGACACGGAACCAAAATTGTTCGGGAAGCTCTAAAACGCAAAAAGCAAGTGGAAATTTTGATTTTGGAGGACATTTTTTTTTCACTTCTTTCACGAATACAAAGCTTCCCTACCTTCGGTAGTGAGGAAGCAAAAAGTTTTACTAGCCAATCAATACCCCATTAAATTGATCAAAAAAATAATTGATCAAACACTCAACCAAAACAGTAGATTTAACTCTTCAACAGCGTCCAATCCAACCCCCACTAATAATAATACACCACCATACGTTAATCATCAACCCATTACTACAGAACCCATTTCAGAACAAATTAAAAAAAATTAAACTCATATAGCAACAACGTTAAAATAGCATTTAATAATAACAATAAAAACAAACAACTTTTTTCAAAATTAAAAGATCCTCTTAACAAAAATGAAATCAGTGGTGTAGTATATGACATACAATTCCAGGATTGTGATGCTCATTACTACGGGGAAACAAAACAGTTAGCAGTACTCGTAGGGAGCGAACGGTTTGTCCTACAGAGCTCCTGGTGGTCTCTTAAAATTCAATACTATTTTAAATTGGTAATAAAACAGTACCTTAATTTCGAGGGTTTTCGAGCTCTTGAAAATGTCTACTCTTAATTCTCACCCCTTAGAAGTGACTGACATCAACCAAAAGCTTCGCTGCACAACTAGACCCCAAATGGAGCCCATATACCAAATTTCATCAAATCGATCCATGGTAACTAAGGAAAGTGCCGCGTACGGCGGACGGGCGGAAATGTCTTAATTCGATTTTCAGATTCTACGTACCTTGAAACGTTAACCAACAAATTTTGAGGGGGGTAAAAAATTGTTTTCCTTGATCGATTCCAGTGGTTCATTGAAAATAATAAACCAAGAGCCTCGAACTACTCTAGGGGGTACTCGCTCGGTTTTTCTCCTGGAGGAAGTACTCGCTCCATCAACATAATAGGGAAGCGGGTTTCTCCTTCAGAGAATACTCTCTCCTATATGGAAGTGCAACGATTTTCTTCATAAGTGAGGTACTCGTTCCTTAGGAGAGTCTAGCCCCCAGAAAGTGTTGTCGGGTTTCAGTGCTACCTATCGCCACTTCAACGAACTACCACGTGATCACCTGATAAGATATTATCACCTGATAAGATATTATCACCTGATAAGATATTATCTTATCAGGTGATCACGCTCGCGATTGATTCAACTAGGGGTGGGTATCGTTATAAAAGTATCGATATTTTGTATCGATACTGTATCGTATCTGAGTATCGATATCCCAAGTATTGTTGGCCATGAGTATCGATATTTTAAAATATCGAGTATCGATACTTTAGTGTCACAAACTATCAATATTATCTAATTTTCTCAAGAAAAATAATTTTTTCAACAACTTTTATTCATTTTTCACTATTAAGAGTCCAAGCAGAGTGATTTTTTCCATGATATAAACGTTATTTGTGCAATCAAAGAGTAATGACCCAAAAGGCCCTCTACCTTCATTATTTTTGAGCCATTATGTTGAATTTTCCGCGAGAACAGTATCGATATTCGATATTTAGAAATATCGGATCTAAAGTATCGATATCCAAAAATATCGGATAGTGCAGTATCGATACTAAAATATCGAGTATCGGTACGAAAGTATCGATATTTTGAAATATCGAGTATCGATACCCATCCCTAGATTCAACACATCACAAAAAACTGTGCGTTACATTGAAGTCCACATCATTGTATCATCAAATTTGAACTTTGTATGTGAAATGATACCATTTTTTTAGTTTGTAAAACACATAAATGTTTGGCGTCAATAACCATAACGGTTGATCACGCCTATTAAAGGAAAAAAAAAAAAACGCTCGCGATTGCATTACCGTCGTTCCTCTAACTTGCAGTTATCCCAAGATTACAATGTAGCAAAGAAGAACAACACAACAAATGAAAACAACACAAAAATGCAATAACAAGTTCCTTTTCCTCGCAATTTAAAAAGGCAGGGAAGTAAAGCCGCCAATCTTAGAAATTAGAGAGTGGTAAAACCGAGTTGGTAAAATCGAGGTAACCCTACTTTTCAGAAATGCCGCTTGACCACGCTCACATCGAGCTGAAAAACGATGGTAGTTCGCTGAAGTGGGGGTAGGTAGCGCTGAAACCCGACAATACTTTCTGGGGGCTAGACTCTCATTCGTTCCTTCATCCCATGGTGTGGCAGTTTTTTAGAAAGTACTCGATCCTAGGGATTGGACATTGAAACAAAAACATCGATGTCAACATCGGTCGCATGACATCGTTGATTCAACCATCGATGTTTTTCGATATCAATGTTTCTAGTGCCCAACATCGATGTTATAATCGATAAATCAATAATTCCACATTCTGACAGGAATGAAAAAAATGCTAAAATTATTGCACAACGGTTATTTTCTTCTGCGTAGATACATCTTGCTTTCTACTGCAAAGAACACGACTTTTTCATGAACAGTACTATCAACATACCCTATGTAGTATAATCAGAGCGTCTCCTCCAGGCAAACATAGCAAAGGAAGTAATAATGTAATGATAATTGGAGAATAGTAATAATGTAATAATAGTAATAATGTAAGTAATAAGAATAGTAATATTGTAATAATAGTAATAATGTAATATGTAATAGTAATAATGTAATAATAGTAATAATGTAATAAGAATAGTAATAATGTAGTAATAATGTAATGATAATTGGATGATAATAGGAGAATGTAATAAGTACGAATTTTGTCTAGCGTACCAGCCCGCAACACACCAGAGAATGATGGATTGCGAATGATACGTGAACTAGCGCGTGGCCAGGCGATGCTAGGCAAACAGTTAAAAAAAAAACGAATTTTGCAGAACTCTTTTGGATGACAGGTGACGATCAGTGGATAGGCGGGGTAGGTCAGTGCGGGGTCTAGTATTCCTACACTCCCACTATAGCAGCATCAGCCAAGGCAAACAATCGAGGAGCTGTTTCGTGGCCTTGAATGCACAGAAAATTGGAAGATGTGCCATGGGTTACGCTTCCTTTGCAACCAGTTATCAAATTTCTTGAAGAAGGAATTCTTTATTTCTTTAAGTATGAGGCTTTTATTCCATCTAAATAAACTCGACTTTGAAGCGAAAACATGTTAGGTAGTGACAATGGCAAAGCTTGTGTTCTTTGCTGGAGCTTGATCTATACAGAAAAAAATAAACCTTTGTGTAATAATTTGCTGTGTTTTTCATTCTTGTTTATTCCTCTCAGACAGGTGTTTGCCTGACGAATTATCATCTGACACCACTAGTAGTAATCACACAAAGTTAACTATGAAGTTTATTTTGACAGAAAGTACCCATAAGCAAAATATCGTGATTCGAGAGTTGTGAGTGCTATGCTCGATTCCACGAGGTGACTTAATCATACACTGCAGGGATTTCCCCTCAGAGAAAACTGATCTCTTAACTAGACTTGAATGCATAAACTAGTACTTTCAACGTAATACAAATTCAATATCATGAGTTAGTCAATAACTTCACTTATAAATTCATTCTTATATTTAGTTATGAAAAAGTCTTAACAAGCACCATTATTATTTTGAACAAAATTTCTATTTGAATTACGATGCCAATGAAAAAATAAAGCCCTTGGTTAAAAATCTCAGTTGTATCCGATTTTTCTCCAGTTCTTTTTCTAATGGTGTATGAGTATTAAGTTTCCCCCTGTAAATCTGTAATTCTGAACATTTTTCTCGACGTATTTCGTAGCAGTATCACCTATTCTAACTTGTAATGAACATTTTGTGAACTACCTGCATGTGTCTTTGTTAATACCTCAATAAACAGAAATTACAGTAATATTCTAATGATTTACGAGAAATCTTAACACAACTTGTGAACAAAATTTCGACTTTCCACCCTTTACCTATGTGGTCATTTCTAGGCTCGCAATGTACACTTGTCCGCTGCAGCCAGTCAGCAGGCCGCTGCCAAGCCTGAACGGAAGAAGACATTCGCTGTTTACAGGTGGAACCCTGACAAGCCTGAAGAGAAGCCTCAGCTTCAAGAATACGTCATTGATCTGAACAAGTAAATTTGTTCTTTCTTAACACTCCATAACTGTTCCTACCATCACCGCTGGAAGCATAATTATTTGTTGTACCTAGTTTGGTGATCGATATATCAATTTGCTCTAGTTATTCCGTTTGATTTCGTTTTGGCAAAAAAATGTAATTTTGCTTATTCTGGTTGATTATGGATTGCAAATGATTCCATTTTGTTGGTTTAGTTGAGCTTTTAGGTGAAGAACTTCTTTAATTCATTACCAAGGAAAACGAATGTCATTAATAAGCATTATTGCGTTGAAATTTAATGAGAAATGGCTTTTATTTATGTGTGGTTCCTAATTTATCGAAATTTGACAATTTGCATCGATTTTTTCCTTTCCGTTTTAATGATTTGATTTAACTTGAGTGGCCTACTTTGGTTTGGCCAGGAAGTACTTGTGAATACCTACTAAAATTCATCTTGGTTATTTTAGGTGTGGGCCCATGGTGCTTGATGCTCTTCTCAAAATCAAAAACGAAATCGATCCGACTCTGACCTTCAGGAGGTCTTGTCGTGAAGGCATCTGCGGTTCTTGCGCTATGAACATCGGAGGTATCAATACTCTCGCCTGCATCAGGTATAAATGTTCTTCAAACTATCGAATTTGTTGATTGAAATGATTTCTTCTACCGAGATTATTGCTTGTTAGAGAAATATCTTGCTTCTTACCAACAATTTCAAGTAGAGAGTTGGCGTGAACATGAGTGTATTAACATGGGTGTGTTTGTTTTTGGTTTTTTTGAAAGACTAAAAGATTGTTGCTAGAATCAGACTGAGATCAGTGAATAAACGGGTTTTCCCCTTTTTGGTTTATTATTTTCAATACAAACCTTTGGAATCGACCAAGAAAAAAAAATGTTGATCCCCCCTCAAAATTTGATGGTTTATATTTCAAGGTACGTAGAATCCAAAAATCGAATAAAACGCTGCAAATTATTACACAATGGTTTATTATTTTTCTACATAGATCACCAACCATCCAATATGAAGGAAAAAAATAAAATAAAAATAGAAAAAAAAATAAAAAAAAATTAAAAAAAAAATCAAAGTTACCAACCATCGATTGCATTTTGGTCAGCTCTGATTTGAACGGAGATTAGGCCTCTTTTGCGTTTCACACTCGTGTTTTGATTTATAAATACATATATTTCAATATAAACCCTTAAATTTTCGTAGGGAGCAGACGGTTAGTCCTACAGAGCTCCGCGTGGTCTCAAAAAATTCTAAAAATTCTATAGAATCTTAAATTGAAGGAAAAACAATACCTTTATATCGAAATTTTTTGAGTTAGGGCGTTTTCAAAATTTCAAAATTGATTTTGGAACCCTTAGAAGTGACCTACATCAACCAAAAGCTTCGGGGCACAACTAGACCCCAAATGGAGCCTACATACCAAATTTCATCAAAATCGGTCAATGCTAAGTGGCAAAAGTGCCGCGTACGGCGGACGGACGGCCAAATTTTTATTCGATTTTTGGATTCTACGTACCTTGAAACGTAAACCATCAAATTTTGAGGGGGTGTTAAAATTTTTTTTTCTTGGTCGATTCCAAAGGTTCATTATTGAAAATAATAAACCAAAATTTGGCCGTCCGTCCGCCTTACGCCATACGCGGCACTTTTGCCACTTAGCATTGACCGATTTTGATGAAATTTGGTATGTAGGCTCCATGTGGGGTCTAGTTGTGCCCCGAAGATTTTGGTTGATGTAGGTCACTTCTAAGGGTTCCAAAATCAATTTTGAAATTTTGAAAACGCCCTAATTTTTAGAATTTTTTGAGACCACCCGGAGCTCTGTAGGACAAACCGTTCGCTCACTACGAGAATTTAAAGTTTGAACGTACGATAAATCAGAAACACGAGTGTGAATCGCAAAAGAGGTCTAATCTCTGTTCAAATCAAAGCTGACTGAAATGCGATCGATGTTTTATATTCATGTTGGATGGTTGGTGGCTTTGCAGACGAGTGATCTATATAGAAAAATAAAAAACAATAAACCATTGTGTAATAATTTGCAGCGTTTTCTGTGGCAAGTATTGATTGGATTTTGATGATTCTAGCGGCAATTTTTTAGTTTTTCAAGTCCCTAGGTAGATGCACTAATGAATTTCGAAAATTCTTGGTAATTTCAAATTTACGTACTACTTTGAAACTTTGAGCGCTTGTTTCGTGAGAGATTAGACTAAACCAGAACGAGGAAGGAACGGCGACCGACTGAGACCCCCTTAAGTGAAACAAAAGCTTTATACGACTTCGTATCTACCCAACAAAACAAAGACTTCAACTTAGAACAGCGGTTCCCAACTAAATTTTTCCAAGGACCCCTTCATCAATGACGAGGACCCCCACTATCTAAAGTTACCTAAAAAGAACCAAAATATGTGAAAAATAAATCAAACTGATGCTATAAAACTTAGGATTTATTCGTAAAAATACAGAGATTTTTCAAGGTTCAAGAGATGCCGACGAGTTGGGTTCAAGAGATACTAGCAAGTTCGGTACGAGAGTCACTGACTTATTAACTTTAACATCAAAAGCATTTTCTCGTTCTTCGTCTGTATGCCTAGGCCGTTTTAACGATCCAAATTTTAACCAACGGTCCATAACGTACGCGTAATTAACTTTCCGTGAAAAACAAAGCTTTTCAATCACAAAAATGTTGCACAAAATCACACATGTAAACAACTCGGTCAGGGACCGCACTAGCACTAGCAAACTCCACTAGCACTAACTTGTCTCCAGTACTCTGTGAGCACTAGCAATAAATAGAGAGTTCCTAGGAGATAGCGACCCTAAAGATACGAATTGTGGTATCTGCTGTGTCTAGAGCGACCGAAGTGGAGGCTAACCAAAAATGGCGGCGATACAGACTCTAGCTTATCAAAATTCTTATCAGCTCGTTTTTCATCTGCACCTGCAAGTCACATTAACGTGATTTTAACTGTTTAGTTTACCTACTCTCGAAAAAAAGTTCTTTTCGGAAAATTTTAAGAGTTTGCTATTTCTGGTTTACTCTCTTTGCTGGTGTTTGGTTTACTCTCGAAAAAAAGTGCTGTTTGTGATTATTTCTCTAGAATGTCTCAAGTGGACAATTTTTCTGACTACACTCCAGTGGCCTTTTGACAACAGAAGATCTGTTATTAGTTTTTGAGAGCTGTTACTCTTTTTATGAAAGTTAGTCGTATGAAAGTATACCTATATGCACCTCTATAATATCAGTAGACTAATATTATAGAGGTTATTACCTGAAATATATTTGCTTTCTTTTTCATTTCTACACCAAAGATGCAGTTTTCTTACCTGAGCCTTTGAGAGATATTCGTTTTTAATCGCAATGATGAGCATTTCTAAGAATTTTTTGTATATTGTGTGTAGTGGTTGACATGAAAATGTCCCAACGTGTTGCAGACTAGTATTTTCTTTTGTTTTTATGTTTGGGAAAACTATGGCTACGGGTATGATTAAAGTTCCAAATCGTAGCTGAGATTGCCTCCAAATTCCTCTCCTTATTTTTTTGTTGAAATTAGTAGTTTAGCTAGTCGAACTCTAAAAACACGACTTTCAATAAACGCGACTCTAAATTTGCACTTTCAAGGAAAAATTACCTATTTTTGAGTTGCTGTATTTCCGTAATTAAACTGTAAAGTTCCAGTTGGTCTAAACCAGTAGCAAATTTAATAAATAGATAATAGATAGATTTAATAGATAGATAAATGGATACAAAAAAATTAAAAAGATACTGGGCATAAAATATTGAAATTATCACATTTTAGATGTTACAGTTAAAAACTGGAAAAGTGCTAGGTGGATTTAGCGGAAAGGTGGGTTTATCACCCAGATCCACAATGTAGGAGAAAACTGGTGGTTAGTGAAGAACGCTGAATAAATATAAAACATTTTACTTGATATTAAATTAACACAACTAACGAGTTTACAATGTGCATTGACTCAGAGCAAACAGTAAAAGAACTTCATCGTCGTCGTTAATCCACGTCTAAAAATGTATCAAGGATTTGCATTTACAAACTTTCGTCACTGAAATAGTAATGTATACAACTTACATAAATCAAACTCAACTTTCAGTCAACTTAACTTAATTTCAGTGTGGAGAATCAATTAAACATCCAGTAGATTTTGATAAGTACCTAGTCTCCAACTCACAAAAGAAAAATGTTTCCTCTGGTTACAATAGTGTTATAATCTTGGAAGGGTACTTCACGATACCACCAAAAGATACGATTCATCCCTATTGAGATAAGGAGTGGTATCTTTCCCACAGATAAATCTGTGGCATCTCCTACCACCAGTGGTATCTGATCGGTGGTATCTACTGCGCATGCGCAGGAGGCGATAAAGTGTGGTATCTCAACGGTGGTATCTCCTAGGAACTCTCTAATAACTAACAATATAGCAATAACTGACATCTCTGAAATACATAAAGCCAAACTAGAGTGTGCTAGCGTTAGTTGTCATATGAAGCCACACGCAGAAGTCAACGTTCAGAAGCTGCAAATATATATTTAATTTGTATATCCTAAGGACCCCTCAGCCATACCTCGCGGACCCCCGGGGGTCCGCGGACCACCAGTTGGGAACCGCTGACTTAGAACATAACATTTTATAATATAGCCATTTGTTGAAATGGGCAAAATAAGTGTTGCTAACGATGGTAAATAGAAACCAATTGCTAGAAAAAAAGGATTATCACTGAGTTCAGTATACCGAATTTACCAGGTCTCTGAGCCTATCTAATCTGTTTTAGCATTAATTTTTTCCCCTGATAATCCAGTTTTATTGACCTAGGCTCCTCGGGAGTGTCTGGAGATAGTTTAATCTTTGTTCTGATTATGTCCTCCAACGTTTGATAGAAAGCAAAATATGGAATAGATTACTCCCAGTTAGACAGACTGTCAATAGACAGTGCCAGTTTTTCTGAATGTAATCACGATGTAATTTTTCTATGATATAACAAAACATGGTTTTTAAAACCTTATTTTTTCGTTCTTACCTTGGTATTATGACTATAAGACAGTAGTTTATTGTAAACGCATTAATTGTAGTGAATAGAGCAAATGGTTGTGTTGTGTGTGCAAAATAATCTTAGATTATAGGGTGATTCTTATTGTGAAATTATGGATTAGTATTTTTATGTCGTTGTTTGAATGGTTAGAAAGAAACTTCAAGCAGTAACCTTTCTTATTTTTTTTACAAGGAATTCAACAAGCTCTTTCTCACGCATAAAAAAAAAAACGTGAAATCACTCCATTTTATCTCAATGAGGAATTTCACCGAATTCTGTTTGCATTTTTCCTGAATAGTTAATGGTGTGGGATAGATGAAAATCGGGTTGATTTCGGAAAATAAGTCTCCTGTTATTTTTGGGAGACAATCAAAATTTATGATTTCAAAAAATAATCGGGAAACGGACCTCTTCAACGTGAAGCGGAAACGCTTGCTGATTGGGCTGTTCGGATCGCAGTCTCCTCCCAGTGTTGCCCGATGGTACGACGAAATCCTGTTATCTTAGAGGAAAGTTATCAAACAAAAACAGGGGAAAACTCATTTTATCCATCTTGCTTTTCCTAGTTTTTTCTTCAGTTTTTCGATTTCAATCTTTACTGGTTTTGTGAAATGATTTGATTGATTGATTTCTCGATCTCAGTACTTCAAGCGGCCGTAAATGAACTATTCAAGGTTGACGTCATCTCCCGGTTTTTTTAAACGTTCATATTTTCTACACTGTTTTGTTTATTCGTGAATTAGGAAGTACGGGCTGAAAGTTTGTCGTAGGAGGTTTTTCGAGGTGGTGAATCCGGTTTTGGGGTCAGAAATAGGAAATTCTGACATGGTGAAATTCCTCATTATCAAATGGATACTCAAATGGATACTCTTATTACTTCAAATCAATTTTCCAGGACGTACATATCACACCGATTCCCTTGCATTTTGGATGATACTGGAACGACCTGGGGCTGCTTAAAAATATTCTTATCATCTTTAGAAGACATGGAAGAAAATCTTCGTGGGGAAAAAATAGTTATTCCAGTTAATTTAAAAAAAGAACTCTTAAAGCAGTCAAGTTGGCCAGCATAGTCATGCAAGCAGGCTTATGTTCAATATCAAGTGGATGATTGTCAACAATGAAAACCTTCATTCATCCACTGGATTCTTGAGTTTATCATGTTCTTGATTTTCACTTTCCGTGGAAAAAAGCATTTTTGGTTTATTAGTTTCAATAATGAACCTTTGGAATTGACCAAGAAAAATTTTTTCGAAAATCATCCGAAAATCGAATAAAAAAGTTTCTGTCCGTCCGCCGTACGCGACACTTTCCTTAGTTCCCATGGACCGTTTTTGATGAAATTTGGTATGCAGGCTCCATTTGGGGTCCAGTTGTGCCCCGAAGCTTTTGGTTTATGTCACTCACTTCTTAGGGTGGACATTTTGAAAACACCCCCGCTCATTTTCATTAATTTTATATAGTATTGAATTTTTAGAGACCACCCGGAGCTCGGTTGGACAAACCGTTCGCTCCCTACGAGAACTTGAGGCTGGTCTCACACTGGAACCGACTACGTACGACTGCCGACTACGGACGACCTAACGTCGACCTGGTCTTCCGACTTGAGGTCTCACATTAAGGCCGGGTCACACTTGTCATACAAGCTTCAGATCCGATTCCGATCAGAGAATCGGATAGACGTCGGAGGGGGCGTCGGATCGGAAAGGGGTGGGCCCCCCGTCGTGACCTGTCCGATACACGCGTCCGATTTGTTCCCCTCACCACTCGTCAGTCGCCTCCCGGCAGTTGTCAAATGTATAGTATATGTACATAAATACATATTTAAGTGTGTGTCATTGCAGACGATAACTCTCCTAAGATTTGATATTAATTCAAACGCCAACAAATTAAGAATTGCAAACGAAAAGCGAAGTTCGTTGGACAGCGCTCTACGTGTGCAAGGAAGTGCTCAAATGCAAAAAAAAATGGGGAACGTCTGAATTTTTTTTTTTTTTTTTTGTCGTTTTAGATAACTAAGGAAGGAATAGTCTGGGGAAAAATATTTATTTGTCTTGTTTTAGAGCGTTTCATTGAAAAATCGTGACAAATATTAAATGGTTATGAAATTGATTTTCAAAGGTACTAGTGGTATTGATTTTCAAAGGAACAACATTCGAGAGGCATAAAATAACCATAAAATAAGGCATAAATAACCATAACCATGTTGCATGAATGGATACAGCCTCACTACTTCAATAAGTTCTTCCGGGTTGACGGAAGACATTGTAGGAGTACTAAAAAAATATAATAAAAGATTATAAAGACCATTTACAAAACAAACACACGAGAAACACAACGACGGCGGACAAAAAAGAACTAAAAAAATACCTACCTTCCTTCCGATGCTCTTCCCGCAAATCGGACAGGGAATGGTTGACGAACTCTGAGTCGGATCGGAACAAAAATCGGAGAACAATCGGATTGGGATCGGTCACGGGTGGGAGAGGTGTGAACTACGCCGTCTAGAGTCCAAAGACATTCCCTCTTCCGACTCCCCTCCGATTCTCTGATCGGAGTCGGATCTGAAGCTTGTATGACAAGTGTGACCCGGCCTTTAGAAGCGACTTGTCGCAGTCGCTAGCCATTCACGGGAGGTGATCGTATGTGAAAATATGAACGGATTGTTTTACGTTGTTGAAAGTAGTAGTTTGGTAATGAGGAGGAGACAAAGACGTTCAAGAAGAACAGAATGGGAAAATCAAATATTCCTGAAGAGTGAAGAGCAGGGCGAGTTTCATCATTTAATAGGTTACTTGAAAAACGATCCTGAAAAATTCTTCGATTACTTTCGTATGAGTTTCGACACATTCAAGTATAATCTCTCACTCAACTCGCTCAAACACTTCCCCTTTTCAAACATATTGTTTAGTAATGCATGCATTCCAGGGGACGTCCCATTGGATAAGCATTAGATCAGTTTAACCAGTTGTTAAGTGATAAAACTGTTTCACTCGATGTAATTTATTTATTACTTTAGGCAAGAAATACTGACCCCCCCCCCCCCCACCACCATTATCCACCTTAACATTTCTAGCGGCATGGAAGCCTCGAATCTGAAGAGCATTTTAAAATCCATGATCTACGATACCCAACATGCGAATTCGAGTTCACCCCCCCCCCCCTCCTCGCCACCACCACCAATAGTGCCAGTCTGGCACCAAAGCGGAAATACGTCGTAACATTGAACTTTCATCTGTTAGTTTTGGTAGGCAGTCCGTCGAAGTTCACATCCGTAGGTATTCAAGGTGAAACACAAAAAAAAAAAAAAAAAAAAAAAAAACACGAAATTAGCGGTTTATGGCATCATGGCACCATATCCTGGCACCATGGTGGTACAGAGAATAATTCATGAAAATTCGGAGGTATAATGAGAATTTTTCCTCAATTTCAAAGCTTGGGTACAATTAGTAAGCAGTAAAGGAACCAAAATATTGAAAAATCGGATATTTTGTGAATATTATCCCCCCACTCACCCCCTCCCCTTGCAAATTTTGGTACTCTGGTAAAATCATGTACAACTCGGAAGTTATTTGAGTCAAACAAAAAAAGAAACACGCAAATCGGTTGGAAATTGAGGCCTGGGCAGAGTTTACAAGATTATGCACGCAAACGCACGTTTTTTAAGAATTAACCCCCCCTTTCCCCCTCTTAAAAAGCAAAATCCAAAATTCCGGCGCCGTAGTGCACAACTAGATAGTATTTTGCGTCAAACGAAAAAGAACCAGGAAAATCGGTTGAGAACTAAGGCCTGAGCAGAGTACACAAGATTTTGTTACACACACACACACACACATACACACACACACACAGACATACACCTATGGTTTTTTTCGCGGATTTGGATTCAGAATGGTCTAAAACGGATTACTGTGTGGTTACTTTTTTTTTCTGTTGAGTGTTGTCCAACTTCACCCCAGATCGATCGCATAAGGACGCCCAAGTCTTACTGTGGGACGTCCTAAAAAGTCGGACAAAAATCCCAGCAGGATGGGATCGAGTCGCAGGTCGGATCTACACGCACGTAGGTAGTCGCACGACCAAGTCGGTTCCACTGTGAGAGCGCTGATAACGTTCCTACAGTTGGGAAAGTTCGTGCGTAATCGTGCGACTACGTGCGACCAAAAGTCGTACGTAGGTAGTCGGTTCCAGTGTGAGACCAGCCTAAGGGTCGGACTTACGATAAATCAGAAACACAAGTGTGAATCGCGAAAGAGGACTAATCTCCGTTGAAATTTTAGCTTGTAAATTCGATCGCTGTTTGTTTCTTCGAGCTGTACTCAGTTTTGCGTCCTTAGCAACCAGTATTCAAATTTCCATATGAAGGAACTCCCCATTTCTTCGAATTGAGTTTGAAGCGTTTATTTCTTCCAAATAAACTTCATTGTGGGGTAGTTCGGAAGTGACAATGACAAAGCTGTGTTCATTGCAGACGAGTGATCTGTATAGAAAGTATTTTTGTGACGTGCGCATACGCAAAACTTTCTTATTTCTAACGGGAACCCCCATTTGTTTATTGCGAATTCGGATTCTACGTGAAATTTCATGATTTTGGGACACCCTGTAGGTAATTCAGTTTTCCCTGAGTTTTCCATGGTCAAATTTCGATTTTTTCAGGGGTTCAAGATGAATTAAAAGTAGTAATTTCAACTTGATATCCAAAGATTATTATAAATGCTTGCATACGAGTCTGCTACACATTGGGACATTTTCATGTGTGTTTTCTTATTGTATTTATTACTAGGCAGATCTCACTCGTGCATTGCACGGCGGGGCGTAAATTTGTCCATCGTCAATTTTTTTCGCTCACGATACTCTCGCGTTTGTTCACTGATCGTGTTGAAGTGCAAGAAGTACGGAAATGGTTGAAACTAATAAACCAAAACAAAATGTCAACCACTACACAACAAGGTAGTGAAGTAAGGTTGTTAGTTCATGTACCCAAGCATCAAAATAAGAATACAGTTGATTGTTCTCTACGCAACACAGTGAGTCTATTTTATTTATTTATTGGTCGCGTGAGCAAGACTTGCTTAGTTTTCGTGACGATTTTTCAGTTTATGTGCCAAAGCAAAGACATGAAAATGTCAATAATAAACCTTTGTGTAATAATTTGCAGCGTTTTTTTTCTTAAATGGTCACTTAGGTAGGTACAAGGTAAAATCACTGACTTGCAGCCATAGTTGACAGAGACTAGGAAAATTGATTTCGAACTGCGAAAATTGTTATAAAATAGAATGGTTAAATATGTGCTGCACTTGGGTTTACCAATGTCTGAAAATACACGCGTTTCCAGGTCTACTAGAGCCTGTTGCGCTCAGTGAAAAATCATTCGAGGAGTGAATCGTTCATAAAATGTGACGTAAATTCCGAATTTATAATACAAAAAGGGGTTCACATTTGAAAAAAAAAAATAAACAAAGATAGGGCACGGTTCGCTCATATTCGCACAAGCGCGATGCGCGAGAGCTGCTCGTTGAATCCCTTCTAAAGAACTAAGGGGGTCGCCGCTTGAATAGTTTTTTAAACCCTTCAAATAACGAGGATGGGTAAATACATTGGTATTATCCATAATTTAAGGACACCTTGTAAAAGTACGGAAATACCGGGTGTCCCAGAAGTTATGGTCCACCCTCCGGCATTTCCGTATTTGATTACGTAATAAAATGGGCCCAACGCCATTTTTCATATTTTTTTTGTAAAGAATTCAGGAAAAATACTTTTGCGCAAAAAAATTGCGCGCAATTGTGCGCAATCGACACTAACTTTGTTTTTTCAAATGGGAACCCCCGTTTTTCATTGCAAATTCAGATTCTACGTCAAATTTCATGAGAAATTCATACCCGAATCGATTTTTTTCATTGCGTGCAACTGGTACTTTTCGCGCGCAAAGTGACCAGGGTGCGCAAAAGTGAAGTGAAAGTGTTTTTTTAACCCCAAGTGTGGCACATTTTTTTTCATTGTTTTTGACGCTGACTCACGTGGTGAGGTCCTTTCTTCGATTTCATCGTTATTTTTCCGAATTTAGAAGGAAAAATAATGTTTTTGGACTTTATTTTCCCTCCCCCTTTCGCGACACGGGTTGGGGACCGGCTATGGCAGGATTGAAAATAAATTTCTCTCTTCTAAATTTAAAAAAATGTTGGAAAGTAGGTAGGTACTACTTCTACTTTGATGTAAAAAAAAATCAAAAAGCTTCTCATCTAAAAACCTTTAAAAAAATCGAAAGTTACTTGTTACTTGTCTGCAGGAAAAAGGAGGTAATTTCCAGCAGTTGCTGTGATTTTTTAATTTCATTATTATTATCTTAGTTTTTTATTACTACTTTTTTTCGGAGATTTTCTAACTTTTAATTTTGTTGTGAAAATTTTGAAATGAGAAGCTTTTTGATTTTTTTTTGTTTACATTAAAGTAGTAAAGTACCTACCTACTTTCCAATATTTTTTTATTTATTTAGAAGTGAGGAATTTATTTTTAATCTAGCCAGGTCCCCACCCAGCCCGTATTGCGTAAGGGTGAGGGAAAATAAACTCCAAAAACATTATTTTTCCTTCTAAATTTGGAAAAATAACGATGAAATCGAAAAAAGGACCTCACCACGTGATTCAGCGTCAAAAAAAAAAAAAAAAATGAAAAAAAATGTGCCACACTTGGGGTTAAAAAAATTCACTTTTGCGCACCCTGGTAACTTTGCGCGCGAAAAGTACCTGTTGCACGCAGTTGAAAAAAAATCGATTCGGGTATGAATTTCTCATGAAATTTGACGTAGAATCTGAATCTGCAATAAAAAATGGGGGTTCCTATTTGAAAAAACAAAGTTAGTGTCAATTGCGCACAATTGCGCGCAACTTTTTGGCGCAAAAGTATTTTTCCTGAATTCTTTACAAAAAAATATGAAAAATGGCGTTGGGCCCATTTTATTACGTAATTAAATACGAAAATGCCGGAGGGTGGACCATAACTTCTGGGACACCCGGTATATTTGGATTTTCCAACTTCAAAATACGGGTAACTAATGATCATTTGAAACATTACAGACGATTAATTTTTTTTTACGTTTTGCAGTAAAATCGACACCTCGTCGACGCCCACCAAGGTGTACCCTCTGCCTCACATGTACGTCGTGAAGGACCTCGTGCCTGATATGAGTAACTTCTACAAACAATACGCCTCTATCCAGCCGTACTTGCAGAGGAAGAACGCCGCTCCTGCTGGCACCAAGCAGAATTTGCAGAGCGTTGAAGACCGTAAGAAACTGGTAGGTGTTTTTTCTGGTGGGTCTCACCTTCTTTATCTAGTCAATAAACTCTATCTAGTAAAAAAATTGAATGATACACACAAGTACTCTACATAAAAACCAGTTTAACTTTGTAATGTGGTTGTAACCACGATACCAAAGGATTGGAATAAAATAAGTGAATAATCACAAATACCAAGAGAATACACAGTGTATTTAGTGAACAGATCGTTAAATGAAAAGATACTTTATGGTAAGGTGCGTCGGGGTGCAGAAATGGGGTAAGTGGGGATTATACCTTTCACAGGCAAACATAAGGGCTGACATGAATATCCTCTGTGGGTGTTGTAGAGAAGTATGTTAAGTTTTACAAAACACCGCTAGAGTGTACTCCTATCGTTTGTAACCTTCACGGTGAGGTTATGATGTACCACATATGTGAGATGTTTTCATATGTGAGGTAGAGGTGATCAACTATTTTTCAACCCCTGTTCAACCTGCCTCTACTTGGGTATTGCTAATGATTGACAAAGTAATTATACACTTTAAATGTTGCAGTTTCATTGTACATAATAATATTATGTACAATATTATTGTACAATTATATAATTGTACATATTATGTACAATGTCATATTATGACATTTTGTTCTATTTTTGGTTATTTTGAAAATAAGACCTTCTCTGCACTTTCCCCGTTTTTTCCTCCTATGCGGGGAAGTGCAGAGTAAGAAACATGGGCAAGAGTGGAGTTCTGTACTTCCCCCTAAGAGGATTACAAAGGGAAGTATGGAGCATGGTATCTACTTGGGCACTTGTAATGTAACTGGGAACTTTTGACTCTTGTCTAGATATTCGCTCCAGTATGCAGGTAGAACAAAAGAGGACGTCCCGAGTTGGGGTGGAGATGGTCCCCTATGAAAATCATTCCCCCCAACTTATAAAAGCTGCTGCGCATACGCAAATGTGTGTTCCCTTGTTACAGCCATAACTTCCACATTTCCCTTTCCCAGCTGATTTCGATGAAATGTTCAGGAATTAAGCGAGTTGTGGTGGAGATGGCCACTTATCAATCAATCAAGGAAAATCATGCACCCCACCCCCCCCCCCCCAATTGAAAGGTTAGTGGAAGGTACTTAGAGAAAGATGTTTTGAGATTAGCTACTAGGTATGCATCGGATCATCTATACAATCGGGTTATGGATACGAGGAAGCTATGTGCCACACCCACTTGGCAGAATTTTTTCATTTCGAAGTTTTATGCAAACTCTTGCAATGTTAAGATAACCATTTGTAGTAGAAGACTGTTAAAAAACGTTCTTATTCATAAGATTGATGACTTATAGTGATTTAAACCATTTTTAATAAGATTGAAAATTTTGCAAGATTTTTGTGTGTTTCACTATACCACGTTTTTAACTTTTCAAAACTGTGTAACTTCATCAATTTCTGTCCGATTTTAACTTTGCAAAAAGCGAAATAATGCCTGAAACGACCTCTTCCACACACTTCTCCCTTCGCATTTGTAACTCTAACGACATGAGAAATGAAGGGATGCTCTACATTTACTCCATTTCGGCGGGGTAAGTGAGGAGTACGTACAAAAATTATAGTATTGCTCGAGAAATCCACTATAACTAGAAAAAATCCTTAAACTAACTACAAAACTGGTTAGAGGATAGTCCGAGGGGTGTAATGAAAGAAGGAAAAAAAATCTAGCTTTAAAAATGAGTTTCTCAGGGTCTACCAAAGTTGAACTATGCAAATTGTACTCTGCACTTCCCCCGACGCACCTTATTACTCGAATATATAATAAAAGATAACTTGAAAAAGGGAAACAGGAATGCAGAAACACCCACGAGGCAAATAGGGCTAGCAATATTAATTGTAGAAAGCGAACTCACCAAGGGAGGGATAGAAGGGGTACTCACTTCCCTCCCAGGTCTCGGATCGGCCGCACGGTCTGATCGGTGGAGGGGCAGCATGTCCGGACTTCGACGGTGATTCCCCTCTCAACTGGCTATTCTGAAGTATATTAAAAAAAAGTGCGATGAAAATAAAAATTAATTGAACTATGGGAATTGAATCTTGGGACGATTGCCACGATATCTGGGCAGAGGTCCATGCAATTCAACTGTGCGCTGGAGAAATGATGAATAAGCACAAGTTCGAAGTTAATCCGGGAATGCCTGAATACCTCCAGATAATCTCCCGAGCTGACCTTAACTTCTGCGATCTCAAGGGAACCGATTCATTAAACCAGCTAATGGCCGTTTGATAAGACCAAGAGAGTATGAAGGATGAGGGAAGACGTACCAATCAAATTTCTTAAGGAGGTTTTGTGACAAATTAGTCAATTGAGGCCTGTACTTGTGAAAAATGAGCAATTTTTTTCTGTCAAAAGTCCTGGTGTACCTGTCTGTATTTTTTGTTTCACTTTGGGCAGATAATCCACTAAAAGAACTTCTTACTGTCTCAAAACACCGGTGTCTATTTTTTGTGCAATCTTTCCTGGAGGCTTTCCATTCCACTTATTTTGAGCATCAAGATCGTCTCTTTCATCCACAAGCATCTCAAAAAATCGATTTTTTACCTCCAAACGATCTTGTTTGTGCTGATCTAACAGAAGCCCTGGGGACCACATTGTAAAACATTTGCTCAAGTGTTATGTACTCTTTAATGGTGCGAACAACTTCAGACCTTCACAATTCAAATATCGGATGGGTAGATTTGACAATTTGGTCAAGGGTTCAATGGCTGGTCACTAATCCTGCATAGAAACGAGTCTTTCCGCGAAGGGGTTTCTCCACTTAATACACTATCACCGTATACTAGAGAAATTCTATAATGGATTTCACCGGTTGTAACGGCTACTAAGTCGAAAATGGGGGGTGCGCCTGATTTAAAAAAAAAATTTTAATCGAAAGTAGACCTTATCCTGAGAATTTTGACACCAGCCGTTCTCTTTTTGGATGAGTAGATCTTTTTCTATGATTTTTCAAAGTTTCGAATGTTTATTACGTCACACGCCTCTCCCGCCTGGGCGGGACCCCCCAGCCCACTGTGACGTCATAATAATTCGAAATTTTGAAAAATCGTAGAAAAAGGTCTTCTCACGCTAGAAGGTGGTTGGTGTCAACATTCTCAGAATGAGGTCTAGTTTACATTAAAAATAACAATAAACAGTTTTTCTGACCCATGCGCACACCCTATTTAGTAAAAGAAAGCTCTTGACATTAGGACAACGCTCGATGTAGGTTGCCATGTTTACCGCTGAACAAGTTACAAGCAACCCAACCTGAAATTTGTACGGTGACATCTCTACATGCCAACAAAAAGGTTGAGAACTTTCACAGGCACCTTACGTTTGGAACGTTTCTCATAGATGATGATCTAAGCAGAGTCCTAAGAATCAAATTCAATTAAACGAGGCGTACAATCCTGGAATGATGTTTAATTTTCTGTTTGTGTCTGTTTTATTAGGACGGTCTTTACGAATGCATCCTGTGCGCCTGCTGCAGCACCTCCTGTCCGTCGTACTGGTGGAACGGCGACAAGTATTTGGGTCCTGCTGTGCTGATGCAGGCTTACCGCTGGGTCATCGATTCCCGCGATGAGATGACTCAAGAGAGGTTGGAGAGGTTGAAGGACCCTTTCTCAGTTTTCCGGTGTCACACTATCCTCAACTGCACTAAAACGTGCCCTAAGGTAACTGAAATATCTGCTACTCATGAGTTACCCACGTGCACTTCAAAATACTGCAAAAACGGAAGTCATTAACTTTGACGGTTACCTGGTAGAATGAAGACGGCAAGAGATATGGAAACAAAATAACTTTTCTAATCGCGGTTTTAATCAAGTTTAAAAAAATAATAATTATCCTTTTCACCACTCAGGTACATATTATATAATCATATTCTTCTAGTTATTTACTTGATTTTAATTACTCGAGAAAATAAATCTTTTTACTTTCAAGTGATTCGAGAGTGGTGAAATTAATAGTTAATCGTACAGAAGACCATATCCAAATTCCTTCCAAATTTAGGCAATTTTGAGTTCTTAAAAAAATTAATGTTTGCTCCAATCTTCTTCTTTTCCTCTCTCTTCAGGTGTTTCGGAAGCTCAATTTTGTGTCATAACTTGAGTCATCATCTAGAGAAAATTTTTTCGTTTGTGCCAAAGTGTTCGTACCTAATCACAAAAGAAAAGACGAGTTCGCTAGGTAGGATTTTTGATTTATGATTGGGTAGAAAATTTGTTTGTGCCAAAGTGTTCACAGCTAATTACAAAAGAAAATACGAGTTCGCTAGGTAGGATTTTTGATTTATGATTAGGTAGAAAATTTGTTTGTGCCAAAGTGTTCACAGCTAATTACAAAAGAAAAGACGAGCTCGCTAGGTAGGATTTTTGATTTATGATTAGGTAGAAAATTTGTTTGTGCCAAAGTGTTCACAGCTAATTACAAAAGAAAATACGAGTTCGCTAGGTAGGATTTTTGATTTATGATTAGGTAGAAAATTTGTTTGTGCCAAAGTGTTCACAGCTAATTACAAAAGAAAAGACGAGCTCGCTAGGTAGGATTTTTGATAACTCTTCAGCAGGTCATTCACTAGTCGCACCTCCACGCTTCACCTCTGGGCTCTTCCATTGCTGTTCTGATCCCCAAAGTTGCGCACCTTTTTGATATCTATGACTTTAATGAAGATTCTGTTTCATTGAAGGCATGAAAACATATGGATAACATGGCTAACTTACGGATGTTAGCCTCTACGTCAACAATGTTAATAAGAAGATATGAATAAAAGGAAACCAAAAGTTAAAGGGCGAACAATGCTTTGTAAAGTGAAAAGTTTATGTGTGAACTTGTTGAGTGACCTGCTTTGGGACCAGAGGATTGGAGGAATTAGAGTAGATTAAGTTTATAACGATGCTCAAGGGACTCTTATAATAATATCGTTATCAGCAGACATCACTATACCCGGAACAGAAAAAGACAAGAGAGTTGGATTGGTAACCAAACTTCTGACGCCAATCCTATCGTAACATCTCGTCGGCAAATTGACAAAGGAACGTATCTGCAAATTTGTAGTTCCGAGATAATAGAGAGTTCCTAGTGGTTTTTGATGCGGCGTGACGTATTACACACACACTCTCAACATGGAAGAATATACTTCTTCCATGCTCTCAATCCGGCGCCGAATTGTGATAAGAACACGCCGTATCCGATACGGCGCCGTATTGTTACGGTCGAATACGTCACTAGGAGGCAATCCGGCGCGCCGTATTGAAAACATGGCGGATGATCCGGTTCCGGCACGCCGGATCGACCCTACTAGGAACTCTCTATTATCGATCAAAAGTTCTCAACCTCGATCAAAAATTTTAAACCGCTCATCGACTAATTCAACTCGGGTTGCTTCATTTTAGGCCTTGACGTGTAATTTGACACCTAGAACCCTTCAAGGGTGCTTCAAAAACACTTACGTCTTTCTGTCAGAGCACCTTTTGCTATCATTACAGTTACGACCCCTGGTGATTTCACTGTTCTATTGCATCCAGTGAGTAATTCATTTCATTGCAACAATTTTATTCATCGTATTTCATGATTACTGGCTCACTGAATAATTATTAAGAACTGTGGTAGTTTGAGAAACAACTGGGAAAACGCCATAAGCCGTTGCTGTATTGATGAAACTAGAAAGTTTTATGAGTGTGTTGAGAAAGCAATCGCTCATCCACTGCATTCGTACCATAAAAATATTCCTTTGTAAAGATTATACCTACTCACTTACCTTTTATTCATTTGAATGCTTTTTTTTTTTGTTTCTTTAGTGACCGTTAAATTACTGAGCTCCCAATTCTGCTGTACAGAATAATTGTTGAAAAACGAAGAAACCGAAGAGAAAATAGAATGAATAATTGTTTTATTCGAGAAACTAACTAAAACTAGGTACCAAGTAGTTGAAAGGATCACAGAAAAATTAATAAAGATAGGAACTATTAAAATCATTGCCATTAATCTTTGTTTGAAATTCTCATTTTCAACCACTAAAAGCTGATCAGGCCACTGCACGTTCACTCTTCTTCCTCTTCGTACTCTGAGTCTTCAGTTGCCTGGTCAGGTTCAGGCAACCTGTCATCAACTTCAGCAGAAGGTTGAAGGCATAGGTAGTAAGGGTGGTATTCTCCCGGAATTATACCATCCAAACACATTTTCTTGAGGTCTCTGAACTTGACGTCGGAAATTTGCAGTTATACGCTCTTGGTAGAGAGTCTTTGCTGGTCCGGCGTCGACTTTTGGGAGACTGGTAATTTACCGTCTTGAATTCTCCCTTGTAGTCCTCTTTGTATTTTATTTACACTGAGCCTGCGTCAGATTTTGAGTACACAATCATGCAGACCTTCCGCCAAGGAGTGGCCTTCTTTAGTGTCTGTGACACGGCTGCGAAGTCCAAAATCTGGTCGTAAGTCAGGGAAGTTACTTCGAAGGGGCGAGGGTTTGTTCGAGTGCAGCGAATGACTTGTGCCCATCCCTCCGGAGTGCAAACTGGTGAGTACTTCGATTTCTTCTCAATTTTGGAATGCATAGAATCACATTCCATTTCGGAAAGACCTATTTCGAAAAATGTGTGGCGAATGGTTTTCAGTGATGATGTGGTTGTTAGCAAATGCACTCATCAAGGGGCCTCTCAAGAGTGCGTTAAAAAAGGACGCAATTGGCACGCGCCCACCACAGGAACATGACAGAGGGGCGTATCTGCCGCGTATCCGCCTTTTTGTCAGGTCTGGGATTCAGATACGTCCCTTTTATTGTCATTGCGGAAATTGCGACTGTGGCAGATACGTCCCTTGGTTACGGCTTTTTTCTTGGGATTCGAAGGGGTTAAACGCCTGGAGGTTATCATAACTTGTTAGAGACGAGTGTTCTCGTATCTGAAATGAAGTTATCTCAAAATGTCAAAATTTGCAGATACGTCCCTTTGTGAATTTGCCGACGTCAGATTCTGACGTATCACTTTATCTGGCATTGTTATAAACGAAATCTACTGTATGTGTGAATGGTCCAAATCCTTCTTCATGTGATTTCTCCTTGACTTATGCAGAAGAAAGACACTAGGATTGGGAGATAGATCAGCCCTCAAGAGTGGTCTGTGGTTACCCTTCGATTATTAGCAATTCGAATGAACTACGAAGAGGAGCACAGCTTTTGGCGACTAGACAGACAAAGACCGTAGGGGCCAGATTCTCTTCGTCTCGCTCATCTCTATTGTCCAGCATAGATCTGAGTATCAGGGTGTAATCCAAACAGGTCTGCCATACTGCAGGAGTCGATTCTACAACTAATTTGCAACAAAAATGTCTCTAAGCAATTTTTTCGTAACTCCTTTTTTTCCAAGTTTTTGTAAATTTATTTATTTTGTTTTCGTGATTTGACCTTGAGTTACTAAATTGGTCATAGCTCTCTTAATTTGCTGTATCAATTGCCCCTCCCACCGTCTTAGCCAAAGCGCTGATTCTGTTGAAAAAATTCACGTTTTTCCGCGTTCAAACACAAATTTCTCTGAAAAGTTCCACTTTAAAAATGAAAATGGCCAGACCGTTGGGAAACTGAGATTTTGGCACAGTTTTTACCGTTCTTGCATCTTGAAAAAATATTGGTTCTCGTAGTTCTATTTCCGATTGAAAAAAACTCGAGGTCCCCAATTTAGGTGAAATTTCCTTTTCAGACTTTTTCATGCCTCAAACCTTGACTCAAAGAAAAGGTCGGGCATCTAGCCGATAGGAAATTTTGGATTCCTCGACTGGATTTTGAATTACTTTATAAGCTTTTGTAATTTTCGTATTGACTGCATTGTCATTCTTAAACTAACTTAACGTTTTTATCTTCTTAGGGTTTGAACCCGGCTAAAGCCATCTCGGAGATGAAGCAACTCATTTCTGGCACGAAGCAGAAGCCCGCTCCTGAACTCAAAGCTGCGTAAACACCCTTCACCGCTTTTTTCACGTCAAGAGTATTATAATTGATAGTCAATGCACTCAGGATAGCTCGGTGACAAAACTCGATGATCTTTCCTCTTAAACGCTATAGAAAAACCCTGCTGAATCTGTAAGGGTTGTCGTTGTACAAATCTAGGCCAGTACGATCTTATACAGATTGTAACATTAATTTATTTTATCCACTTCTTCTCAAAACGCTTGTTTCCAGTTCCTCGAAAAGGAAGTTTTTCGACCCGACAGCTGTTTACAATAACGAACTGGTTGGTACCTAATTTTTAATGTGATCACTTCACTTTATTTATATTAGTTACTTAGCTGTTGTGATATTACTACTCGTTTTACCTACCTACTCACTTGAATTTAATTTGTGTTGAAAAGTTTTCCCCCATTTTGTTGTCAATAAAATGAGTGGTGCTGGTTTATGTTTTGAATAGTGAATTACGATTCCTGGTCATCTTCACAAGGTCTTCTCAAACTTCTTGTGGTTATTTCGAATTGATTAAATTGTTGTGGCTCTACCAACAGTAGGGTCGTATTTCTGAATAAACATGTGGTCAGCAGCTCGACGAAGGGCAACAGTTTCAACGGTCTTTATAGGCGGCTCATTGGTGCCTAGACTAATCTCCCACCCGAGATCTGGAATCGCAACAAAGTACTCGCCTACGAGACTAGGTAACAAAAGTATACAGGGTGTCCCATGTTAAGCACCGAAAAACTTCGGGAGTCGATTCTACAACTAATTTTAGTAAGAAAGTGTCTCTTAGCAATTTTGCGTCAGACGCTTATTTTCCGAGTTATTTTAATTTTAAGATTTTTTTCGTGTTTTCGACCTTAAGCCATAAAAATGACCATAACTCGCTTAATTTACAAGCAATTTGAAATCTAATTACACCCGTTGGATAGGGCGTTAAATTTACCATCTTTGTAGTGGTTATACAAAAAATGTTGTAGGGTCGTGATGGGTGAAAAATCAACTCGTAATGTCATTTTTGTAAAATTGTCAAAATTTCCTACTTTTTCTTTTGATTGTTAAGGTTTTACTTCCACATGATTTTTCACGTACCCCTACATCAAAAACTGCGCAAAGATCTCAGCTTTCTAATGGTATAATTTTTTAAATTTTACTCCGCTAATTAGGGGTGAAAAATACGATTGAATGCTAAAAAACGTGGTTGCGCTCATGGAAATCAAGGTTTCTGGTTCGTTGGGCCTCGGGCAGGTTCGACGAATTAGGGGTGGAATTCTACGTCATTTTCAACGCTATTAGACTGATTCCATCGCCGTTGGTATGTGAAAGCTCAATATTGAATTTTGATAGGTCCGAATCTTTTTTTTTTTTTTAATTTACTTGGTATTTATGCACGAATTGAATATTCAATTCTCGCAACTTTCTCAATTGTATGAAAAAAGAGATATCCCATAAAGAATAGCGTGTAGTAACTACACGCTATTCCACAACTGTTGTGGAATAAAAATAAAGATGAATAATGATATTTCAGAAAAGGAAAAATGATATTTATGAAAAAAGAAAAAAAATTATCTCTCCGTCTTTGACTTCGTTTGTCATTCGTCCGGATACCTGTAAACACAAAGCAAAGTTTTTTTACAGCCAAGTAGAAAATAATTGAGGAATGAGCTGTCAGGAGACGATGCACATTATGTACTGAAGGAGGAGGTTACATTGAGCACTTACTCTGAATCGGTAATATGATGACCACTGCTTCAAATTTTGACATTCCTTAATTATTTTCTACTTGGCTGTTAAAAAATTTGCTTTGTGTTTAATTATCCTCAATTAGAGGATAATTGATTATCTCATTTATGTTTAGTCAATAACGTACTTCGAAGAAGATAATTTTTTTTCTTTTTCATAAATATCATTTTTCCTTTCTCTAAAATATCATTATTTTTCTTTATTTTTTATTCCACATCTACGCTCCACATTTCATACAATTGAGAAAGTTGCGAGAATTGAACATTCAACTTGGGCATAAATACTAATTAAATTAAAAAAAAAAAAAGATTCGGACCTATCAAAATTCAATATTGAGCTTTCACATACCAACGGCGATGGAATCAGTCTAACAGCGTTGAAAATGACGTAGAATTCCACCCCTAATTCGTCGAACCTGCCCGAGGCCCAACGAACCAGAAACCTTGATTTCCATGAGCGCAACTACGTTTTTTAGCATTCAATCGTATTTTTCACCCCTAATTAGCGGAGTAAAATTTAAAAAAATTATACCATTAGAAAGCTGAGATCTTTGCGCAGTTTTTGATGTAGAGGTACGTGAAAAATCATGTGGAAGTAAAACCTTAACAATCAAAACAAAAAGTAGGAAATTTTGAAAATTTTACAAAAATGACATTACGAGTTGATTTTTCACCCATCACGACCTTGCAAAATTTTTTGTATAACCACTACAAAGATGGTAAATTTAACGCCCTATCCAACGGTGTAATTAGATTTTGAATTGCTTGTAAATTAAGCGAGTTATGGTCATTTTTATGGTTAAGGTCGAAAACACGAAAAAAAATCTTAAAATTAAAATAACTCGGAAAATAAGCGTCTAACGCAAAATTGCTAAGAGACACTTTCTTACTAAAATTATTTGTAGAATCGACTCCCGAAGTTTTTTGGTGCTTAACATGGGACACCCTGTATACAGAAAATAATAAACCTTTGAGCAATGATTTGCAGCGTTTGTTATAGCTTTTAAAATGCTTTTTAAAACGCTGCAAATTATTACACAGCGCTTTGTTAGGTGTTTTTCTGTACAGATCACCTGATTGCGAAAGAGCATTATTGACAGCTGAAATTTGCATCACCGGTCACTGAACGTTAGAGTGTAATTCTCAGTCGTGTTTCTGAGTCATCGTTCGTCTTTACCACAGAGTACTGGAGACAAGTTTTCTCCTTTACCTACTATCAATGGAGACAAGAATGGCCGAACAATAGCTTGGTGAGCTTCTAAGGACTATCATAGGTGAGAGGGGGGTGTGTTATTTCTCTCCAATTAGCTCATAGGGATATTAACACGTAGGTTTGATAAATTTCACAATAATTACTCATTTGACGATAGTTGATTATTAGATAATAATTTATATAAAGGAATGAAACCACCCAAATAATCATTATTTGGGTGGTTTCATTCTTTTCTATAAATTAAAGACTTAAATGGATGAAAAACAGCCATTCAATAATTAGGTATTCATCCTCATTAAGGAATCGCTTGGTCTCAAGAGCTCAGGGTGGTTACTAGATTTTTGTATTCTACATAAATTACCTTACGTAACGTCGTGTAATTTCGTGGCGGTCGTTGCAGTCGTTTTGATAGAGAACTTATTCAACTCTCATTAAGTAGGTACCTATGTAGTTGCTCTTAAGTGTTCCTATCCTTCCGAAAAGCTCCCTAGCAGGTAACGAGAAACGTCAGTTCATCTTGGGTCTCTTCTTGATGTTTCTCCTCCTACCTTTCTTAATTCTGGACAGTTCGAGATTTTTTCCGCTTGAATTTGCCACAATAAAGTAAGTACACTGTGAATACTTGGTTTGTCATAAAACTGTATGTTGGATCTTCACAGATCTCATCTTAAAACGCTGCAAATTATTACACAATGGTTATTATTTTTCTATATAGATCACTAGTCTATAAAGCCACCAACCATCCAACATGAAGAAAAACATCGATCACATTTCGGTCAGCTAAAATTTGAACGGAGATTAGGCCTCTTTTGCGATTCACACGTGTTTCTGATTTATCGTACGTCCAACCCTTAAATTTTCGTAGGGAGCGAACGGTTTGTCCTACAGAGCTCCGCGTGGTCTCTAAAAATTCTATAGAATCTTAAATTGAAGGAAAAACAATACCTTTATATCAAAATTTTTTGAGTTAGGGCGTTTTCAAAATTTCAAAATTCATTTTTGAACCCTTAGAAGTGACCTACATCAACCAAAATCTTCGGGGCACAACTAGACCCCAAATAGAGGCTACATACCGAATTTCATCAAAATCGGTCAATGCTAAGTGGCAAAAGTGCCGGACGGACGGCCAAATTTTTATTCTATTTTTGGATTCTACGTACCTTGAAACGTAAACCATCAAATTTTGAGGGGGTGTTAAAAAAAAAGACTCTGTTCAATTTCTCCCTTGCGAGGGAAAAACATTAAATCATGTTTAATGTTTTTCCCTCGCAAGGGAGAAATTAGATTGCCGATCACTCAGCTGATCAGTGACCACTCAGGCGCCTTCAGCATTCTCCATTGACCCTGCTTCTCAAATTTCAGCTTCCTGCGTTCAACAGGAGAGAAAATGGCCTTGGAGCTCACTCAGCTGATCAGTGACCATCTTGGTACAACTAGATCCCAAATGGAGCCGATATAACGTGGTAACTAAGAAATCGGTCCGTGGTAACTAAGAAAAAAAAGCGTTGCAGATTTGCGTGTCGGAATTCACAGAATGACCCCCAGCCCTAAAACATTAAACATGTTAAAAATTTTCTTGGTCGATTCCAAAGGTTTATTATTGAAAATAATAAACCAAAACAGGTAGTCACGTTGATCAACGAAACTGAAAATGTGTGATTTTCTGACAGGCTTTTTCTCCTTCTGGTAATAAGTGCAGAAGTTCTGAATAACTTTCATCGCTCTTTTTATAACATTATTTTACATTATTACATTTTTATTACATTTTTATTACATTATTACATTTTACATTATTTTATAACATAACGTAGACGTCTACACGAATACGTACCTAGTGATTGAGATTTTCCATGTTAGTCAGAATATTGAAAAACCTCAAATACACCGATCTCTTTTTATTGAAAACTTAGAGCTAAATCGAAAATAAATCACTTCAATCTTTTAGACTAGGAATTGAATTCTCTATCGATTGAGTTGGCACCTACCTGTACCAATAAGCTGAATTTTGGTTTATTATTTTCAATAATGAACCTTTGGAATCTACTAAGAAAAGAAAATTTTAACACCCCCTCAAAATTTGATGGTTTACGTTTCAAGGTACGTAGAATCCAAAAATCGAATAAAAATTTGGCCGTCCGTACGCCGTACGCGGCACTTTTGCCACTTAGCATTGACCGATTTTGATGAAATTTAGTATGTAGGCTCCATTTGGGGTCTAGTTCTGCCCCGAAGATTTTGGTTAATGTAGATCAGTTCCAAGGGTTCCAAAATAAATTTTGAAAACGCCCTAACTCAAACATTTTGACATGAAGGTATTGTTTTTCCTTCAATTTAGGATTCTATAGAATTTTTAGAATTGTTTGAGACCACGCGGTGCTCTGTAGGACAAACCGTTCGCTCTCTACGAGAATAATTCTTAAATTATTTAAGGTTTGGACGTACGATAAATCAGAAACACGAGTGTGAATCGCAAAAGAGGCCTAATCTCCGTTCAAATTTTAGTTGACGATGCGATCGATGTTTTTCTTCATTTTGGATGGTTGGTGGCTTTGCAGACAGGTGTCTATATAGAAAAATAAAAAATAATAAACCATTGTGTAGGTAATAATTTGCAGCGTTTGAATACCGTTACAGTACGCAAAATTTCCGTTATTCGTACCGTTAATCGAATACCTGCCTATACAAAATACCTACACCCAGGCCAATCATAGGTCGGAAAAAATCGACAAGTTCTGATATGTTTTTAGGGATGGTACTAGTAGTATATGGTAAACTTAGCAGATTCGAAAGACTTTTGAAAAATTCGTGGTGCTCGAAAAACCGCGGAATTTTCGGACTTTTTCGACATTTCGGCTTACAACTCTAATAATGTGCGTCCTACCAGAAAAGTCACTAGAGACTTTTTTGAAGTACCTAGACAAAATTTGCTACCATTTGAGCACAACGGTAGTTTTGTAGGTCCCGAGATAAATAACACTAGATTACAAAATTTAGGGGTGGTCTGGCTGCCTCGTTCTTTCACCACTTTTCTTATGGTATTTGGTGCGCTGAATCCGAATCTGACGTCAGTTTTTTTTTGTTTATGTCGGATTTTCAAGATATAGCTAGTTTTAAGATTTTTCTAGTTCTCACTTTTCTTCATTTTTTAGTGAAAACTCATCTTTCTCAAATCTCCTCAAAAAGTACTCAGACTTATAGGAAATTTCATGTAAAATCCGAATATGTACTTAGTTTTTAAGTAAAACTGTGTTAAACCCCCTATTTTCCACAAAAAGTATCAAAAAACACCGGTTCTCAACGTTTTTTCTTCGGGTTTTCCCTTACATTTTGCCACTTGAAAAAAAAAATTAAGGCTAAAAAAAATTTTCTCGGGCCTTTACTTTGTAGGGGGGACACCCCAGAGGAGAATGAGACCAATCGCAGCCTCCTAAACCCATTAATATCGAAGGAATGAGCTTTTTCATTGCACTGAGATGACAATTCTCAAAAACCGTTAGTTAATTTTTCGAGATAAGCATGTGCGTTCCTAAATCTGTTTTCCTCAAATGGATTTTCCTTTCTTCTACATTTTTTATGCTTGTCACCTATTAAGAATAAGATCGAAAATAGGTACTCAAAGGGGGAGTAAATCATAATTGGGAAACTCTTGTTTTGTTAAGTGATTTTAATTCAGTTTTACAAACGAAACACAATAAACTGCAGAAAATTAACGGTGTAAATCTGTTTCATGAAGGCTCAGATGAATCAATAGTTGGTGCAATGTTTGGTATTGGGAATGTACCCCCTTTGTACCGTTCTTCCATGGTTTTATATCTTGGTGGAACCTCTGAGGTGGAGGAATAACCAAGCATTGTACCAACTTTTGATTCATCTGAGCCTTCATGAAACAGATTTACACCGTTAACTTTTCTGCAGTTTATTGTGTTTCGTTTGTAAAACTGATTTAAAATCACTTAACAAAACAAGAGTTTCCCAATTATGATTTACTCCCCCTTTGAGTACCTATTTTCGATCTTACTTTTAATAGGTGACAAGCATAAAAAATGTAGAAGAAAGGAAAATCCATTTGAGGAAAACGGATTTAGGAACGCACAAACTTATCTAGAAAAATTAATTAACGGTTTTTGTGAATTTTCATCTCAGTGCCACGAAAAAGCTCATTCCTTCGATATTAATGGGTTTAGGAGGCTGCGATTGGTCTCATTCTCCTCTGGAGTGTCCCCCCCTACAAAGTAAAAGCCCGAGAAATTTTTTTTAGCCTTAATTTTTTTTTCAAGTGGCAAAATGTAAGGGAAAACCCGAAGAAAAAACGTTGAGAACCGGTGTTTTTTGATACGTTTTGTGGAAAATAGGGGGTTTAACACAGTTTACTTAAAAACTAAGTACATATTCGGATTCTACATGAAATTTCCTATAGTCTGAGTACTTTTTGAGGGGATTTGAGAAAGATGAGTTTTCACTAAAAAATGAAGAAAAGTGAGAAGTAGAAAAATCTTAAAACTAGCTATATCTTGAAAATCCGACATAAACAAAAAAAACTGACGTCAGATTCGGATTCAGCGCACCAAATACCATAAGAAAAGTGGTGAAAGAACGAGGAATCCAGACCACCCCTAAATTTTGTAATCTAGTGTAATTAAAGTATTGACCATTTTGGCAAAAAACTTGAAAATTGTGGTTTTATCAATCTTTCATTGTGATCCAATTTTAAAAACGCTGCAAATTATTACACAAAGGTTAATTTTTTTCTATATATAGATCACTCGTCTGCAAAGAACATGGCTTTGGCATTCCCATAGTTACAACCTACCTATCACATGCCTACTTCACAATCAAGTTTATTTGGAAGAAATAAACGCTTCACACTCGGTTCGAAGAAACAGGGATTATTAAGAATTATTATTATACCCTAATTATTAGGATATAATTCGATTACTGGTTGCTAAGGACGCAGAACTGAGTACAGTTTAAAGGAACGATCGTATTTTGGTCTGCTAAAATTTGAACGGAGATTAGGCCTCTTTTGCTATTCATTCTTGTATTTCTGATTTATAGTAAGTCCAACCCTTAAGTTCTTTTAGGGAGCGAATAGTTTGTCCTACAGAACTCCGGGTCGTCTCAAAAAATTCAATACCTACTATTTAAAATTGGTGAAAAAACTATACCTACCTATCTTATTTCGAGCTAGGAGAAACTATTGAAAATTTCAACTCTTAATTTTCACCCCTTAGAAGTGACTGACCTCAACCAAAAGCTTCGCGGCACAACTAGACCCCATTTACCAAATTTCAACGAAATCGGTCTATGGGAACTAAGGAATGTACCGCGTACGGCGGACGGATGGGAAATTTTTTATTCGATTTTCGGATTCTACGTACCTTGAAACGTAAACCAACACATTTTGAGGGGGGAGGGGTTAACAAAATTGATTGATCGATCAAAAGGTTCATTATTGAAAATAATAAACCAAAAGTAGGCACCTAAATTTGGGGTAGGGTTGGAATTTAATTTCAGAATGATTGCTTATGACTTTCTTAGGGATTATTAGAGTGTTATAGAGTATTATTCAGAAAAATCGACAATGGAAAGTGTAGTATATCGGGGTAAATGATAGAGAATCCGGTGCACAATTAGATGCGACACACAACGTTATATTTTCTAGAGAGCAAGGGAGGCAGACATTAACACATTACAAGATGTCGGATACAATACTACGTCACCACTACACAGCCATCCTTATTATAGGTACCTAGACATTTCAATGTACGTAGTAGTTCCATGTTCGCTACTAGGAGCGCTAACTACGAATATGGTACAGAAAAGAATCTCCAGAATGTAGTAATGGAGATGATAAACTTGATGGACGCAGGAAAATAGATTCGGATTGAAATATTTATTAAGAGACCAAGCACAAAAAATCACGCTAGTTGATGATTTAATAATAATCTAATGCAGAACTAAATAATACGAAAGTGCAGGCGTTGTAAAATAGTAGTTATCTTGTATTTATTATCTGAGAGTTAGTAGATCTACCAACAAAGTATCTATACTAGATTGTGCGTACGACTATTACAAGAGCCTACTTTCAAAATAATACCGTCAACCAATCATTTTAAATAAAAGAAAGTTGACACTTATTTCGGGGTAAAATGTTTGGCATCACGAAAGTCCATTACACACTTTTGTAACACTTCTTTCCATACTATTTGCTCTCTAACCTTTGTTATGTTGCTGATCCTCCATTTTTTGAAGAACGTAATATGAGTTCTAAAACAATGATGGGGCTAATAATGATGAGTGCAGTGTTTACGAAAATTTGTTAGGTATCGGTGTCACATCGGATAGGGGAATTGTGAACTCCCTGATGTTTTCAGGTCAGTTCAATTTTATGTACCTAGGTATATTACTAGCAAATTCTACACTGTTACATGTTATTTTCGTTCTAGTTCAATTCACCGGTGGTGGTACCCAACAAAGTTGTGGAAAGGTCCCAGTTTAGGATACACAAATTGTTCTCCAAGGTGCAAACATTTCACCTCTCAAGAATAACAGTAAAATATCCTCCGAACTTAACTTACTTTTTAAACAGCCCGAACAATTTTGGTTTAATTTCTGTCTGTCCATAACGATTTTGAAAACCTTTTGGGATATATAAAATTGCCATTTCAAATAGAAACAGAATGCTTCACGAAATTTTGGAATCTCACCATCACTAGTAGATATTTGAACAGATGCAGCGCTCCATTCAGTTCCTAGAGAAACTTACTTCAACCACGGATAAACAACATCAAGGAGTTATAGACCAGCTGATTAATTACTTAAGAGTCCCTACGAGGCAACCCCCCCAGCGTAACCCACCTCGACACTTATCTACCCTGTCCTTCGTCCGAAGTGGTTGATTTACCTTTTGCCTGTTATAAAAATTTATAAATTCAATATACCGAGAGCTGTATTTCATTCAGTTATCTTCTAAATTGAATCGAAGGTATGTAGAATAATAATATTTCGAATCCTCAAATTAGGCGCCTTTCCCTACCAAATATAGATGCAGGTATGGTGATGAATTTACGAGGGGTGAATCAGCCTGAAGGGTGAATCAGTTTCGCAAATGCCGTTCATTTTGTTCCTGTTTACTATCGACTCGTTTGTTAGGGGGAAGAGGCAAATTGGGAATTAAGGTAAGTGGTGACACAAAAGTGCTGTCTCTTGAATTTGCTGATGATTAAATCTTATTTTGTGAATCCCCGAAGGATGTTAAAGTGAAGCTGAATGTTTTATCGGAATTTTGCTTCTTCTCCAGCAGTCGGGGAATCCCTTTTAAAAAAAATAATCAAGTAGAATTAAGAGTGTTGAGGTGGCACATGGTTGCCTCTTGTTTCTTTTTATTTCGTCTTTGTGTATGGAATTGTAAATGTTTAAATTCTGAGACACCTTCTCGCGGAGAACGATTTTATCGTCACCATCTCATCCAGTTCTGGAGCTGAGAAGTCATATTAGAAGCAAAATATTTCAATGCATAGGTAGATGTTGAATCATCCATGCACAAAGTAAGTGCCATATCTTTGCCAATGATCATTAAATTGTATTAATTTACGGGGAAATAGTTGGTTGAAGAGAGTTGTTCTTTTGTTCCTTTGATTTGAGAAACAATCATCCCCATTGTCACGTACTATCCTTCAGTAAATTTGAATTTTGCATCAAGTGATTTCTCATTTTGAAACAACTCCTCTGCGACCTGTTGAATTCGTTGCTAGACTCGAATTGAATTTCCCCTTTGCACAGTAGCCTGATCACACGCTAAAATAATGATCTCACAACTTGAAGATAAAGTAATCATTGTAGCCTTATTTCAATTCTACATGTTCTTTTTTTCGGGCAAGTGTAGATTTTTGAAGAATAACTTCCTCTTTTAAAGAAATTGAATAAGGGACATTGCTTTGGGATTCTGGGGAACTGGAGGTATTTGTTAATGTTATGTCGGCGTGTCGTCGAGTGAAGGCGATGGTCTTCTCGATGGCTTGATGGTTTCTATTGGTTCCTACTCAACGAAGGTGAAGGATGGAGTAGCACTTTCTGCCCGGCGCGTTTCCTCCTACAGTCTGCAGGAATGCTTAGAACTTCAGCTCAGCCGCGATCCTCGGCGCGATTGCTCGCCAACCGGAGGGAAGCGTTACATTTACCTAGGTCCTAGTTGGGGAAGACAACTCCTAGGCGAAATGGGAGTGGAGGCCGGCGCGATGAGCCTACCGATACCTCCGAGGAACTTGGGGCTTCCAAGAGGTGACGTGGGAGAGCAAGAAATAATCAAGTCGATTTGTTGTAGACAAATGCATGAAGGTGAAGCCCTGAGTCCTCCTTTTATACTACTTTAACAAGGTAAATGGAGAGTGGAGGAGGGTGACATCAAGTGACGTGTTTGTCCCCCGTACCCACAGAGTACAGGAGACAAGTTACCCTTTAATTTTTAATTACACCTCACTACCAACCTGGCGCGATGAGTCACTCAGGGTTTCCCCTGTGTCCTTTATTGGAGAACTAAAATATACGAGTGAATAAGTCATTACAGTTGACAAAACCAATGTTCTGTGTTTTCATTGGGGGCATGTGAACTCCTCAGCCATGTCAACAGCGCAGTCTATCTACGTGGGGTGTGAGTATTTTTTCTTTTCTTCGAGCCAGCTAGAGCTTCAGGAGTTAGGGCAAAGATGGAAATATGGATATTATTCAAAATGCTCACACCATCCAAGAAAAGGTATTGAGAAGTTCAAAGGAGATTGTTCGACTCAATTGTGAAGGTACTCTGCTCTATGGCGTTTAGATTTGGGGGTTGGAGTACCTATTTGGAGAATTTGGAAGGGGTTCAAATTGGAGATAATAAAAGGTTACTGAAACCTCCACTATCGACCACAAGTTTCTTTGTGCGATTAGAGGCTGAACTGGTGCATACAGGTTATGGAGTAGTTGAGTTGGCATTAAATTGGGTGTTGAGAGAGTTGGAAATGTCAGATGACCGTCACTCGAGGAAATGGCTAAAAGCTCAAATTGAAATGCACAAAACTCAACTAACGAGAAAGTACAATTGGTGGTCACAATTAAGAGCAGTTCTTTCTAGGAATGGAGTTGAGGAAGAGCTACACCTAGAGTCTAAATCAGAGCTGAAAAGGCAAATTGGTTGTAAGCTAGGTAAACCGTGGGAATCACTGAAAAGTTATCGCAAATATGGCTAGGATTCACTCGATACAGAGACGAGGATGAGTTTCGGTTTGTCGAGATGCCATTTGTAATAGCACAACTACGTGCATCGGGGAATCTCTATATTAAATTTAAAAAAGCCTCGAATCTGAAGAGAATTTTAAAATCCATGATCTACGATACCCAACATGCGAAATCGAGTTCACCCCCCCCCCCCTCCTCAAATGGTGCCAGTCTGGCACCAAAGCGGAAATACGTCGGAAAATCCGAAGGTATAATGAGAATTTTTCATCAATTTCAAAGGTTGGGTACAATTAGTAAGCAGTAAAGGAACCAAAATATTGAAAAATCGGATATTTTATGAATATTATCCCCCCAGTTATCCCCTCCCCTTGCGAATTTTGGTACTCTGGTAAAATCGTGTACAACTCGGAAGATATATGAGTCAAACAAAAAAAGGAACACGCAAATCGGTTGGAAATTGAGGCCTGGGCAGATTTTACAAGATTATCCCCGCAAACGCACTTTTTTAAAGCATTAACCCCCCCTTTCCCCCCCTTAAAAAGCAAAATTCAAAATTCCGGCGTCGTAGTGCACAACTAGATAGTTTTCCGCGTCGAACAAAAAAAGAACCAGGAAAATCGGTTGAGAACTAAGGCCTGTGCAGACGACACAAGATTATGCCCAAAAACGCACGTTTTTTGAGCATTAACCCCCCCTTTCCCCCCTTAAAAGGCAAAATTCGAAATTCCGGCGACGTAGTGCACAACTAGATAGTTTTTCGCGCCGAACAAAAAAAGAACCAGGAAAGTCGGTTAAGAACTAAGGCCTGTGCAGACGACACAAGATTTTGTCACACACACACACACACACACACACACACACACAGACATACTCCTATGGTTTTTTTTTCGCGGGTTTGGATTCAGAATGGTCTAAAACGGATTACTGTGTGGTTATTTTTTTTTCTGTTGAGCGTTGTCCAAATTCACCCCAGATCGATCGCATAAGGACGCCCAAGTCTTACTGTGGGACGTCCTAAAAACACACAAGAGCTTCGGAAATTTATAATTTATTTATTGGTAAAATTAGTAAACTGAAAAGTTTTTGTTTTCTCGACTAATTTCCTGAATGCTATTTTTTTGTTTATTGTCTTAAATGCTCCTAAATTTCGCTAAAAATATAAGAAAATAGCATTCAGTATATTATGCAAATTTAGCAATCAATATATATCTAATATAGAGCTCTATATTTTAAATGATTGTTTAATGTATGTAATATTTAAGATATTTGACACTATGTAGGTGTAGGTACGTGATTAATATAAATTAGATATGTTAAGAAAAATAACTTTGAATCTGAACGTATATTTGAGCCTTTTCTGATAATTTTGTCTTGGAAATTATGAAAAATGTGATTTTGTGGTTATTTGAAATTTTGATCTATACCTATTACGTTTCGATCCCGTGTAATGTCGATACCTTAAAGCACAAAGGAGCTATGTCCATCCACCTTCCACATTTTTCTTCCAAGTCTACCAAGGTAGCGGAAGCTTTGTTTTCACTTTTCAAGGACGAAAAAAAAGTTCTCCAAAATCAAAATTTTCACTCGCGTTTTGCATTTTAGACCTTTCTGAACAATTTTGGTTCCGTGTCTGTCTGTCTGTCATGAATTCCTTGTAACGCGCATAACTATACGAAGTTATTGTCCGATTTTTATGAAATTTTCAGGGATTGTGCGGGTTGGTGTGTGGAACCGACTGCGCATGCGCAAACGTGAATTCCTTGTAACAGCCATAACTTCTACATTTTCTACCCGATTTCGATGAGATTTTTAGGAATTACGCGGATTAGGTTGTAGATGGTCCCCAATGAAAATCAAGGCCTTAAAATTTACGGAAGCCTCTGCGCATGCGCATAGGTAAAATCCTTGTAACAGCCATAACATTTACATTTTTCATCCGAATTTGATGAAATTTTCTAGGATTGTTCAGATTAGCGTGTAGATGGTCCCCTATGAGAGTAGTGAAAGGTACTTAGAGATTGGTGTTTTGAGATTAACTACTATGCATCGGATCATCTATATGATCGGGTTATGGATACGAGGAAGCTATGTGCCACACCCACTTCGGAGACTTTTTTTTTTAATTTCAGAAAAACTCAAATTCAACAAAACTTTTACTATTATTGAGTTTTCTTGACGATAATAGCTTGATAATTTATTGAGGAAATTAAAGAGTTTAGTGTAATAAGCCATTATTTTAGGAATTGTGTATTAGTGATAATTTCTTTTGCGTTTTTCTCAAAACTCCGTTTTTGAACATAGCGCCTTTGTGCTTTAAGGTATCGATGTGTTCGAAAATACATTATTTTCTATCTATCTATCATGCATGAAAGCGGAGCACACGTGCTGTATAATTTAATCAGGATGGCTTTACATGAAATTTAATCGATGGAATAAATTTATCAGTGCTCCCGGGTGAAGCTGAGCCTCGTTTACATGGACTTCGCTGGTGCCAACCTTGCAGTCTATTGGAGATCCGATGGAACATTTCGATCCAAAACGAAAATAATGCCCTGAATTTTGACTATTCTATGATTTCTCAGACCGTAGAATGCTGTTTGAGACGTCAATATTTTTAAAATGACGAAGACTCCGGAAAAAAGGGGGAAATTCAGCGAGAGTCAAACCAACCTTGAAATGGGGGATTGGATCTGGGTTTGTGGGTAAAGAGGGGGCGGCTTTTGGTGGGGAGGTTCAAATGAAGAGAAGAACGAGACGAGGCATAAGGAAAACCTGGAAAAGGAAATGCATATAAATTGAAGTTGTCTCGGTTGAAATAAAAAGTTGTATCCTCAATTTTCTCAGGAGAAAACGAGGAACGGGAAATATTCACGAGGAAACCAGGATAAGGTTGTTATCAAGGACGAACGTTGGAAAGGGGAGTCCCCGGGACTCCTTCCCCCCTCTGAACGGCAGTTGGGGGATGAAAGGGAACGTCCGGGAAAATACGACGGGGAAAAAATGGAGGATACGAGGGAAAATTTCGTTGATGGTGGACGGTTATTGAAATGCCCGTTGAAGTAGATTGTGGACGTTTCGAATGGGATTCTAAGATTGAACGTCAGTGCTTAATTATGTTATTAATATGTAAAAAATAAATAAAAAAGCGAAGAATGAAAATAATAATTTTACTTAAGTAGGTATTTTCAGCATTGGATTACTATTAGGAGATTTCTGGCTGCTATGATTTGTAATCCTAATTTAAGACAACCTAGTTCAGGACATGTTTCACTAATTTAATGCAAAATGAACGTCGAGGATGAATCCAATAAAAGTAATGTGGGGATTCGAACTTGACGGGGGGCTGTTTTGAGGACGGGAAAATCCCTAGAGAGGGATTTTTCGGCGACCCGGGTAGCTCCGGTTGGCAAACCTGCAGGGACCCAGGCCGCATGAGCAGAATAGCCTTCCTTCCCCGGATCAGGGTCAAAATGGCGATCGTGTTATGTACCCCGTCGTTCGATTTCCTTCAAAACTTTGTCGAATCTTCAACTCCGTTTTGATTGACGAGAAACCTTCAAAACTCCGTTGAAGGGTTCTTCAGGATTTGCGGCGTCGGCAGTCAGTTTTGAAAACGGACTCAGTCTCACCGGGAGTGCGTACAGGTTAAAACAGTAAAAGATACCTAGCTGTCGTTGACATTTTCGTTTTGGCATGTTCATTTTAGACGTAAATTACCACCATCGGGGAATCCTGGCATGAATTCATTGGCGTTGAGGTAAGTGTCATCTCAAATTCACGATAGTATAAAGTAGAAATAACCCCGATGATTTCGTTCGATTTGATCGTATCGATTGGTTTTGTTACCTTACCAGGATAACAAGTGATTTTGTATTACATTTCTGCATCTGTTATTAATTTAATCGACCCATTTCAACTGCTTAGCTAGATTCTTACGTTTCTAAGCTCTCCAAAACCCGCCACCACTTCTAATGACAGGTTCGAAAAAACTATCGATCGCACGTCACTGCTGTCAGTAGTAATGTTTTTAGAAAAATGTGATAACACTATCAATACTTATCAGTTCCTTCGGGTCTGATTAGAGACCTCTTCTTTTTGAAAATTCTCGTTTTGGAATTTAATTATTTTTTTCATCTCCGACTTTGTAAGGATGCCAGGGTTTCAACTTGTAATCGTAGACAATCGATCGAAGACCCCCATCCCATTCACACCCCCCCCCCCCCCTCTAACGAAAAAAGTTTCATCTCCTGTGCTTGAGAGAAGAATCTTCTCAAACTCATCTGGTATTGAATACCTCCTCATGTTACAATAAAAGCTGAGTTATGTTGTTCTGAACGAGCAGGGCACTACCTAATGCATTTTTTTTGGGAAAATTATAGGTCTAATTCACGTTTTTCCTCGTAGTTAATCTACCCTAGGCACTTTCTATAATTTCGTTTATTCTTGGTACGTTTTATACTGTCTCTGTGTCAGCAATTATTCACCAAATTGTAGCTGCACAAAATCGGTACCTTTTTCGAATTATCTATCAATGTGTAGAACTACTTACCTACCTTTTATGTCGTAGGCCACTCGATATGTTTATTATAGATAGAGATTTCATTATATTTATTTTAGAGAAGACCTTGTTCAACTAGGGAATTTTTTTTTATTGTTAATTTAGAGTCTGTCAAAACGAGGCACTTGTTTTTTTTTTTTTTTTTTTTTTTTTAAATGAAATTTGGTATTTGGACTTCATTTGGGGTCTAGTTGTGCGACGGAGCTTTTAATTGAAGTCAGTCACTTTTAAGTGGGTGCTGACACTTTCAACAAATTTCGTTGTTAAGGTGTGATTTTTTCATTAGTCTAACATAGTTAATAAATGATAGTAATAGTAGATATTAATGGTAGAAATAAATATTAATAATTATAGTTGTAGATTTTAAAGAATTTAATGACTATTTCTGGGCTTTGTAGGACCAACCGTTCGTTTTCTACAGGATTGTAAGGGTGATCTGTACAGAAAAATAATAAACCAACAATTTGCAGCGTTTTTGTGGGAAATGAATGATCGAGGTTGGTATCTACCTTCCAAAACACCTTCCAAATTAATGGGGAGGGTGGACCGGCTAGTTCTGAACTGACCACCTGCGAACCTTCAATTGGCCTACAGCAGATCGGTTGCCTCAGCATTTTTCTTACAAGCGGCCTACTGGCGCTTATCGTACTATATTCAAACGCACTACAATTAATGGAACCGAAGGTTACTGGCGTGAACTGTCTTGGTTAGATAGGGGATTCACCAGAATGGAGTTTCATGGGTCGGAATTCGGAAGTGTCCTAGCCTTGTGAAGATTTTCCTGCTTGAATCCGAAAATCAATTTTTTTTTTATAGACTAAATTTTTTCGTCGCTTTTCTGGGAGTTTTACTGGTACCCAATTGAAACAGCACAGTTTTACTTACTCGTATGCGATGTACTTCAATAGAGATTCATCACACTGGAAAAATTAAAAAACGTCTGCCAAGTGGGTGTGGCACATAGCTTCCTCGTATCCATAACCCGATTATATAGATGATCCGATGCATAGTAGTTAATCTCAAAACACCAATCTCTAAGTACTGCCTTGCATTCCCCTCATAGGGGACCATCTACTCGCTAATCTGGACAATCCTAGAAAATTTCATCAAATTCGGATGAAAAATAACCCCTAAAAATGTCATCGAAATCGGGTAGAAAATGTGGAAGTCATGGCTGTTACAAGGAATTCACGTTTGCGCATGCGCAGCGGCTACTATCCGTTCAAAGGTGATGATTTTCATAGGGGACTATCTAAATACTAATCTGTAACATCCCTGAAAATTTCATTGAAATCGGATGGAAAATGTAGAAGTTATGGCCGTTACAAGGAATTCACGTTTGCGCATGCGCAGTCGCTTCTATCAGTCCGGGGATGATGATTTTCATAGGGGACCGTCTACACACCAACCCGCACAATCCCTAAAAATTTCATAGAAATCGGACAATAACTTCGTATAGTTATGCGCGTTACAAGGAATTCATTACAGACACACAGACACGGAACCAAAATTGTTCAGAAAGGTCTAAAACGCGAGTGAAAATTTTGATTTTGGAGAACTATTTTTTTTCGTCCTTGAAAAGTGAAACCAAAGCTTCCGCTACCTTGCTAGAGTCGGAAGCAAAATATCATGCAACTACCCCATCAACCAAAATGGTTTATTAATTTCAACAGTAAATCGTGTTCTTCCCTTCAAATTTATAATTTATTTCTGAATACCTTATAGATATGTAACTGAAAAAATGGCATCTAGTTACTTTCCAGTTGCATTATAGGTACTTGAAATTTGAACAGGATCGTGGGAATTCTATCCATTGACAGCTCGGAGGAAATAATCACTTTTTACGCTGGATCTTGGGTCGATTTACAGCACTTGGAGTTTTAATAATCGATTACCTCTCCTCTGGTTCAGGTCTTCAGTTTGTTGGTGAGATGGTGGTCTTGTTAGACTAGAATGATTTGAAGAGGAGGAAGCAGAATAACGTCAGTTATTTTGCAAGCAATCTAATTATAGCCATCTGGACGTTAACAACTAGAAATTCCAAAATTTACGTGAAATAGGAAGTTGTGTGTGAATTTTTTCGTTTAGAAAACAACTGCATAGGTGCTCATGCTCACAAGTTTGTTTTCCCTTGATGGGTGAATGGAGTGACCTGTTTTCGATGTAGTTTTTGGAGTCTAATATTCAATTTATTATTGTCGTTTGGTACATGTTTCGGCAAATACAACGTTGCCTTCATCAGCCTAAAAAATTTATTTATAATTAAATTAAATAAGTTATAAACTACAACTAGGTACTTAAATTTAAAAGAACATACATTTCTTCGAAGGTTCGGCCTGTGAAGGAATGAAGAGAGAGGGAGAGAATGGGGAAAATCATTCTTCATTGGTAGGTAGTAGGCATTAATTTCATGATGATAAATACTATGAAATGATTATTAGCATCAACTATTTTTCGATAAATATGAAGTATGAAATTGTTGTAGGGTTACAGATCAGAAAAATTTAACAAATTAACGGTATGCTCCATAACGAACAATGAAAAGAAAAAAGTAACAGCACAAGGGATGATCCCCAAACCGTTTTATTAAGGACAGTTGAGTAATTATCAGTAATAAAAAATTGACAAAGCTGCTATGCAGCAAAGTAAAAATCTACATTGAGTATATACTTACATTACGTGTATTATATATTTTTTGTTCTTTTAAATTTAAGTACCTAGTTGTAGTTTATAACTTATTTAATTTAATTATAAATAATTTTTTTAGGCTGATGAAGGCAACGTTGTATTTGCCGAAGCATGTACCAAACGACAATAATAAATTGAATATTAGACTCCAAAAACTACATCAAGTTTCTTTTCTCATACGAATCTTCATTAATTCAAGTTTCTTTAAACGTGACATTTCGTACCATTTAAAAAATAAAAACAGACACAATTAAAAACTGTATTCATTGTTGACATTACGAACGAACAAGGTGAAGTCGGTGTCAGTTAAAACTGACGTAGAAGCTAATTAGTTATATTCCAAATACCTTCAGAATCAACAATGTCATTTCGATGAAAATCTTGCGAGTCTGGGTCGTCGAGTCCGACTCTGACACACGAAGAGTAGAAACTCGTTAATTGATCTTATCTTCGTTCGATTTATGAAGAGCCACAGCGTCCAGATTTCATTAGTATCGCTTTTGGGGAAGCAGAATGATATCGGATTGGATTGGCTGCTGTGTTGCATTGAGACACAATTTGTGTATCAAACAAAAAGTGAAAAAGTTAAATTCACCGCTTTCACAGAACTAAGGGGGAGTTTCTCTTCTAATGGAGACCTTCTTGATTTTTTCGACGATATAGATCGTTTAAGAGTTTGGATATCAGTATTCCCCTTATTAACATCTTGTTCAATTCTATTGGCGACTTCAGCGTTCTAATCATGTGCCTTGGGGTTCGTTTCCCGTGGCTGGTAATCAAAGCTTTTTTCCGTTGTATGTACGGGTAAATAATTATGAGAACGAGTTTTGCTTGAACATGTAAGCGATGGACTGGGGACTTTGTCTTTCCATAAAGATAAATATAAGCTGGAAATATGTCAATAGAAAGAAAAAGAAAATGTAATTTTGATAAAATGTTTGATTAAATGAGCTGATAAATATGTATGTTTTTAGGAGAATGTGTGATAGTAGAGAAGAAAAAAGAAAATGTGTAGTTTCCTTTACGTCCTGGGAGAGTATGAATTCTCCAAAACTGCTGGTGTAGTTCTCGGAAAACTTTAATCTGCAGTCAAATGTAAGGTAAACCATGATTGAAAGGTAGACATTAATATTGATACAGTTTGTTTTGTTGTCTATTACTCCAAGTGTAGGTAATTATTTAGTATCGTATTTTGGTTTATTATTTTCAATAATGAACCTTTGGAATCGACCAAGAAAAAAAAAATTTAACAACCCCTCAAAATTTGATGGTTTACGTTTCAAGGTACGTAGAATCCAAAAATCGAATACAAATTTGGCCGTCCGTCCGCCGTACGCGGCACTTTTGCCACTTAGCATTGACCGATTTTGATGAAATTTGGTATGTAGGCTCCATTTGGGGTCTAGTTGTGCCCCGAAGATTTTGGTTGATGTAGGTCACTTCTAAGGGTTCCAAAATGAATTTTGAAAACGCCCTAACTCAAAAATTTTTGATATAAAGGTTTTGTTTTTCCTTCAATTTAAGATTCTATAGAATTTTCAGAATTTTTTGAGACCACCCGGAGCTCTGTAGGACAAACCGTTCGCTCACTACGAGAATTTAAGGTTTGGACGTACGATGAATCAGAAACACGAGTGTGAATCGCAAAAGAGGCCTAATCTCCGTTCAAATTATAGCTGACCGAAATACGATCGATGTTTTTCTTCATGTTGGATGGTTGGTGGCTTTGCAGACGAGTGATCTATATAAAAATAATAAACCATTGTGTAATAATTTGCAGCGTTTTTTTTGTCGTGATGGGTACGCAGAAAGGACATAATATAGAATTAGTAAATGTAGAAATGCTTGATTATTATCCAGTAGTACCACTAGAGAATTCCCAAATTCGAAACCTGATTTTCATGTTGATGTTGATGGCTTCCCGAGTTGACAAGTAGCAACACAATCAACAAGTCATTGTGTTGCCGATTTTATCATTTTTTAGGACGTCCCACAGTGAGACTTGTTGACTTATGGGATTAATCTGGGATGAAGGGAGACAACACTCAACGGAGAAAAAAAATAACAGCTCACAAATTCGTTTCAGACCATTCTGAGTCCAAATCCGCGAAAAAAACCGTAGGTGTGTATGATTTGAGAGCGAAAATCTTGTGAACTCTGCCTAGGGCCTTAGTTTGAACCGATTTGTGTGGTTTCTTTCTAAATCTATCTAGTTGTGCTCTATCTAGTCGCCGGAATTTTTAAATTTATGTTTAAGGGGAGAAACGGGGGTTATTACTGAAATAAGGCTTATTCTGATATCATATCTAGCTACCTAGTCCTCAATTCTCAACTGATTTGCGTGTTTTTATTTTGGTTCGACACAGATTATTCTCCAGTTCCTCATTACTTCACCAGAGTATAAAAATTTGTCTGGGGAGGGGACAAGTGGGTGGGTTATATTCCCAAAATACAAGATTTTCCAATATTTCTTTTCCTATTAAGGAACACTAGCTTTGAAATTCTGGGAACATTACATAAATTTACCTCTGGATTTAATGAAATATTCATCAAATCATGGCGCCAGGACTCCAGAAACCGTATTATGTGGGTTTTTGAGTGTTTCACTTTGAATGTGAAACTCGATGCGATTTTCTTTTCAAAACCAATTGTTGAATGTTCAATGTTTGACCTTTTAAAATGCTGTTCAAATTCGGGTCTTTAATGTCACTAGGAGTGTTATGGTGGTCAATGTTGAAAGGAGGGAGGGATTCAAATGCGTTTGATACCTTTTTATCGACTATTTATGATTTCAAAACAACCAGTTTTCGTCTCTCATAATGCAAAAAATGATCTGTGACTTTCTCAGCATACTACTAAAAATTAATTGGCAAAACTAAATTAATTGGATGACACTGTTTTGTTCAGGGGAATGGCAAATGAAAATGTTTTTTCTTTTACCTGTTGAGATTGAAAGAACTACTCCATATCCAATGGGTCGTCCTCAGGAATGCATGTACTTATTAATAAACAATATGTTTCACTAGTCTGCTATTGATCAGATCGTGGTGAAATGTTCATTTTTCTTGGGTCAGTCCCAAACTACCCTCCAAATTTAAGCAAGCGTTTGATCGTGAGATATTGACGCTTGAGTTACACCACGTTTGCGTGCGCTGACAAGGTGTAATGTCGGTGAAATTCGTTTCTGTCAGCACATTTTCATCAACCCTGAAAATCTCATAAATACAGACCATGATATGAGTATGTACTATCGTTGATAAGAGCCTTGTTATAGTTGGATGTTCTACATTATGCGTTCGGTTGCGATAACTGCCAATCAATCGACGATCGAGAGTTGGTTATTCTTTGTCAAAATAGCCTCACTTTCCACTTATGATTGGAAGTTGTATTATTATAATCAAAGTTCGTCTCTGAAGTGTGATTAGATTATTTCATACTCTCTATTTGGCCTGTTTTCTTTCTTTCTCACCGCCTCCTCGTTTCATATTACCACAACAACTGGGTTCCCTCATTAAAAAGAGCCTCTTGCAGCACCCTCCACCGTCCGTTTTCTCGTTTGTCCGGAAGGCTCGAGAGGCAGCTCCCCTTCCCAGACGAATCCCCTCAGGGGGAATCTCCAAGTTTGTTCCCGCTATTTCGTTAGTACCGCGACCCAGGGACACCGACGGGGAAGGGTTTGAAAGAGGACAGTCCCCAGATGTTCCTTCTGTTGTTCTCTTTTGATAAAACTTTTTGTTGGAACCCTCAGGAGCTGGAGAGAGGAATGGAAGATGGAAAACTTCCTCGGAGAGTCCGATCTGTTGCCAACCCCCTCCGGGTTTTATTTCCTTCTTCACTTTTATTGACATTAACATTCAGTAGTTTCCTCTACTTTAATGCTTCTTGTTCGGTCATTCGGCTAAACGGTTGGAATGAATGTTCTGGCTAATGTCAAGCAGAACAGGTCACGAGTGCCTTCTTTGGATAGGAGATCAGAACTGGTAGAAAAACAACCATGTGACTTTTCTTCGATTTTAATTAATTATTTTAAATGAATTCAAATCAAATCCTGTCAAACCAAAAACCCCCCAAACCCCCCCCCCCAATCCCCCCCCCCCCCTCATGTCAATCCTGTCATCAAATTCTGTTCATGAATTTTCAAAGAACTCTCAGTTAAAGCTATGGTTGAGAAAAAACAATGGCGTTGGCAATTTCTTTTAGATAAGTTTTATATCGTATTAATACCAACGCATGGTGTTAATTATTTATAAGAGGTTACGACAAGTCAATGATAGAGCTAACAAGAGGTAGGCTTGGTTCGTATGGAATAAGGTTTAAGATGATTATGGTTTTTTGTAGGTCAAACGTAGAGAAATAAGAGTCGAAATATTTGTCCCTATTTTCAGTGTACTATACCACCATACTCTACGCACAAGGTATGTTTTAACATGTTTAGTGGTCCATATTCGTGCTCTCCTTGTCACCCCGAACTCATAGAGTACTTACACGTATATTGTTTTTGTTTTTCCTATTGCCAGTATACCATAATAACATACTGAATGTACAAGATATGTTTTGAAGATTTTAAAAGTCCATATTCACCAACTTAGCAAACACTTTGAGGGAGGGTGGAAGAGAGTAGCTATTTTTCCGAATCATAGCTATCAAGTAGCATCTCGTTCCTCCCCCTTGGACGACTCATAACTTAAGTACGAAATTCTGGTCCAAGTTGGAAAATTATTCTTATTTCGCCTATGTTTCGACTGGTTTCTGTAGGAGACGGTGGTTACCCATTCCCAACAATCCCGACGTTCTTATTATTTTTCATATCACATGGATCGTAAGTGTGCGAAAGGGGAAATCAAAGAAATGGGGAAATAGCAGAATCAGCCTACCTTTGCCTCTTACCATGAAAACGAAGGGTAACTCCACATTTCTAGACCGAGTTACCGTGACTAACAACTATCTTTTGCCCTCGACTGACCTATTTCCAACTCATTACCAACACGAAACCTTGTTTTGCATCACCCGAAATAAGCAGGCCTTTCTATTGATATATCTTCTCGAAAGGAAAGGAATGCCGAAAAGGAACTTATGGTCGATTCCCTCCTCTACATTCTATCCTATTTCCGAGAGCGTGAGACCAAATGCCTTCGTAAGATCAAAATTAAGTTCGAAAAGTTGTTCATCTTTCTACTCGCTGAAAGTAGTTTTTTATGTTTGTAATATTCCAGTTCATATTACCTTATAGCACTGTTTTGATTCATAGAAAGTTTAGGATAACTCAGACAATAGACGAGGAGTCCCAAATAAGTTGCTGGTCTTTCGTAAAGATCTTCATGCAGAATTACTGAAATTTTCAAAGTGTGATGTTTGATTGAGTCATCGTAAGTACTTGAATCACATCAGTGGGTGAAAAAACAGGTCCAAAACTCACAATCCCAATACCTAGTAGTTAGAAGATAGTTTTAAAAAGTGTAGGTATATTTTGTACTAGTACATACTATGGTTCAGCCCGAGCCAAAAAACTCATTCGACCTTGGATCAAAAGACAAACTTATTAAATGCGAATAATATTATTTACTGATTAAATGCTATTAAAATCGAATTGACGTCAAAAATCACCATCTTTCTCCCGCAAATGGGAAATGGAGAGAGGGATAATATTGTTCAGCTGTGACATATTTTCATTCATTTTTATGCGATCCTTCCCTCGCTTGTTTCTTCTAAACTATTCTTCTACGATTTAGGAATATCCAGTGTCCTTGAAAAATATACTCAGCCTCAGACAGTATAGTTGTTTATATTTATTATTTATCAGTAATTAATGAAGAGTCAATGAAATGTTCCCAAATTTTTCATTGACAAAGTGTCATGTCAAACTTTTTGACATTTTAAGTACCTATGTCTTTACTTTGGCACGTGGACTTGAGAGGAGTTACAGTTGATTTCTGATGATTTTCCCGTACAAATAAGCCGTTCCTGAGGAAATTAAACTTCTTTAGTTTTAAAAGGACAGTAATTGTTCACCCTCACATTTCTTTCTTACTTGTTCTTGGTGTTTATATCGTAATTTTATATTTATTAATGTTATTAATCCCTGAATAATGTTAAAACCTGAAGTATCTTTTGGGATGTCCAATTTTTACCTGATACAGTTTATCGACTTTTAAGCTGAAACTGATAACCATAGGCTATTTTGATACCCAAAGAAGAAACAAAATAATTCTCGAGTTGACAGAATGAAATAGGGCCTTCGTGGTCCCTTCTAACCTCATTAATTTCTTATATTGTAGGGTATTAATTGGATTTCCTCGTCAGAGATGGCGCCACTGTCTAAAGCAGCACAAATCCCTCTATGAAGTGAACTTTTCCCACCTTATTCCGTGGTTATTTACTTTATGAGAAGTAACTGACCCCAACATCCCACCGAGGATTTTTCCAATTTTCCTTCTTCTAGTTCAACAAAAGTGGGTTTATAGACAGATAGCGCTAGTGTGGCCCTTGGAAAGATCATCCTTGAGCTGATACTGTAAAAGGGCCTTTAAGGAACCTTCTACTCAAATGTTCTACAGATTTATCAAAATACATCTATCAATAATTTTTAAAAGTCCGAAAAAAACACATTTTTTGAACAAGTGGGAAATTAAGGGTTAATGGATGTAGTAAACAATGCCACTTGTTTTGTTGTCACATGGGAACTGAAGACATAAAATGTCCCATTGTGTTGCAGACTCGTATGCATGCGCTTTTTAGGACGTCCCACAGTAAGACTTGGGCGTCCTTATGCGATCGATCTGGGGTGAAGGAGGACAACACTCAACAGAAAAAAAAAATAACCACTCAGTAATCCGTTTTAGACCATTCTGAATCCAAATCCGCGAAAAAAAACCATAGGTGTATGTCTGTGTGTGTGTGTGTATGTATGTCTGTGTGTAACAAAATCTTGTGTACTCTGTCCAGGCCTTAGTTCTCAACCGATTTTCCTGGTTCTTTTTTTGTTCGACGCGGAAAACTATCTAGTTGTGCACTACGTCGCCGGAATTTCGAATTTTGCCTTTTAAGGAGGGGAAAGGGGGGGTTAATGCTTAAAAAACGAACGTTTGCGGGCATAATCTTATAAACTCTGCCCAGGCCTCAATTTCCAACCGATTTGTGTGTTTCTTTTTTTGTTTGACTAAAATAACTTCCTAGTTGTACATGATTTCACCAGAGTACCAAAATTTGCAAGAGGAGGGGATGGTTGGGGGGATAATATTCACAAAATATCCAATTTTTCAATATTTCGGTTCCTGTACTGCTTACTAATTGTATCCAAGCTTTGAATTTGAGGAAAAATTCTCATTATACCTTAGGATTTGCATGAATTACTTTCTGTACCACCATGGAAATAAAAGTGGTGCCACCATGGTGCCAGGGCACCATAAACCTCATATTATTGGGTTTTTTGGTGTTTCACCTTGAATACGGATGTGACATTCGACGGACAGCCTACTAAACCTAATAGATGAAAGTTCAATGTTACGACGTATTTCCGCTTTGGTGCCAGACTGGCACCATTGGTGTTGGTGGGGGGGGGGGGGTAACTCGAATTCGCATGGTGGGTGTCGTAGATCATGGATTTTAAAATGCTCTTCAGATTCGAGGCTATCATGCCGCTAGAAGTGTTATGGTTTATAATGGTGGGGGGGGGGGGGGGGGTGTCAATATTTCTTCCCTAAAGTAATAGATAAATTATATCGAGAGAAACAGTCTTATCGCTTAACAACTAACAACTGGTTAAACTGATCCAATACTTATCCAATGGGACGTCCCCTGGAATGCATGCATTACTAAACAATATGTTTTGTAAAGTGATAAATTTAGCTAATAGCATTGGGACCAAATGCGCTGTCATTTTCCTGTAATTCTATTATTCTAGTTAGATTTTGATTCAATAGTAACATGCAAACCCAACCCTAATCAAAATTTTCTTATCAAAAATGCCTTCCGTTGAAAATTGTTTGACTTATAATAATTTGTGACGTGATCTCTGAAAATGCGAATGGTTTTTATAAGAGGGATTTGAGAATTTTAACAAATAGGAATAGCAATGAAGATTAGGTAATAATTTCTCTCCGCAATTTCCAAATTGTATACCAAATTCTTGCATTGTATCTAAGCATTCTATCTAAGTGTGAAGGCAATGAAACCGTTTAACACACTGTTAAAGGAAGGATTGATAATTCAAATACAAGAGGCCTTCAATTGATGCTCCGGTGGCTCTCTTGCTGGTGACAGGACATCCTTAAGACTTATCTTCCCTCGTTTCTCCTTCGAAAAATTCAGAGGATCCGTCCTCAAAGGGTTTGGTCGGGTGGAGGAGGGCCAGTGTCTATACGAGGGGGGGGGGGGGACCTCCCAGGCCTTGGGTTTCCTCAGCTGGAAGAAGTCCAGCAAGGCTCTACCCTCAGTATTGATCTTTTATTGCCTTCTAAAATTAGAGCTGAAGTCTATCCTTTGGACACTCGGGGGATTCCTGCGTGGGCGTTGAAGACCGCGGGGAAATGGTAGGAAAAAGGGGATATCCAGTTGAATATAATGGCCGACGGATCTTCGTCCCATTGTACTCAGCCTTTTTCAACAAAGGAGAAAAATAGATGCGCGTAGGGTGGCGTGGAAACACACGGAGTCTGGAATGCAAATGTAGGGCCTCCTCATAAAAAGTTCTTATAGCGTATTTCGGTGGGATCGGAGAGAGTCCTAAAACCCTTGGGGGAAGAGTAAATGTCGAAATAACACTAACATTGAAGTTATTCAGGTTTTGCCAGGACGCGTATGTTCCTAGGTTTGCCTCTAAACGTAATTTTTTCAAATTTGTTTTCTGGATTACCATCTCGGAATATTGTGGAGGAAACTCTTACTAGCTTATTACCTACTCTTTAGAACCAATAAATGAAAAAAACTCACACAAACCAAGTTGTGTTTGAAGTTTTCTCTTCACATGGACATGTAGAATGAATTTATGTTAAAATGTTTGATTGTACTATTCAGCAATACCAATGATACATTCGCCTATGCAGAAGCTAGGCGTATTAAGGGGGGACAAGGGTATTATGGGGAATTGCTCAAGGTACGAGCATTTACCCTCTCGTAAGTAAGAAAAAAACTAGGTAATAAGGTTTTTTTCTATCGGAAAATCTGTTCAAAATTTTATCGAATGATCAAAACTTGGTATGAAAACGTTGGTTTAAAAAAAATTGGAATCAGTAAAATCATGTTTCTTCGTTACGCGAAGATCGTCTCATTTTCGTTTCTATTTCACCCTGGCGCATACTGGATTGAACTAAATTGACGTTTAGATTTATGATACAAATTAATCAAAAAGTTGAGATTAAAGGGTGTAAAAAATCCTAGTGAATTTAAGAGGACTTCGTTATTGACCTCTATACATACCTGTAGGGTGTCCATCGACCTGGAAAACCGGGAATACTCAGAGAATTTTACTCTACTGAAAGGCTCAGGGAATTTAATTTTTCCCGAAACCCCCTGGAAAAACCTTAGCGCCAAACCTTTTTGTGGTTTCCGGCAGTTCCGAAGAAGAAAAGTTTAACCCCAATCCACATAATCCCTGAGTGTTTCATCGAAATCGGATGGGAAATAAAGAAGTTATGGCTATTTCAAGGACATTCACGTTCGCGCATGCGCAGTGGGTAATGTTTGTCCGGGGATGATGATTTTCATAAGGGACCATCTTCACCCCAACCCGCACAATCCCTGAATATTTCATCAGAGTCGGACAATAACTTGGTATAGTTTAGCCCGTTACAAGGATTTCATAATATATATACACAAACACACACATATAGTCAGACACGGACCCAAAATTGTTCTGGAATGACTGAAACGTAAAACGAGAATGGAAATTTTGATTTCGGATGATCTTTTTTTTAACCTTGAAAGGTGAAAACAATGCTTCCGCTACCTTGGTAGACTCGGAAGCAAAAAGGTTCAATTCAAAATGAAAAAAGTTTAAGTAAAAGGTAAACTACTATGTAAAGTATCAAGTATGACATCCAAAAATCTAGATTCAAACGCTGGGCATGATAAGAAGATAGTTCCTTGATGGCCATGGATCATCAGCGCTTATTTCAACATCTAGCAGGTTTGGTTCCTGCAGGAGATGCGCTCTCTCTGAATCTCTTCTCAATGTAAACCGAAGTAACGGTTTTTTGTACGACTTTCATATTTTATTCCCTCGCGCGTCGCATCATGATCGTACTTTGTAATTAGGTGTGGTTAATTAGATCTTTGTAGGGTTTACTCTACTAGATTCAAGTACTAGTTTTCAGTGATTGTTTACTCCCGAGTTTACTGTTTTTCTTTCATCTTGAGTGTTTTGCCGATAGATTTCAGAGTAGTTACATTCCGAATGAAGTGCTGTACTTACCACCCCTATTTCGGGCGTAAATCGAATAGGCAGTTCGGTTCATGGTATTTTCGCCTACGATTTGTGAGTTTAGTGTGTGAACACTGCATCGTAAAAAAACGGATATGGTCAGCTTCGAGCGTTTCGATTCGCACAATCCCTGAAAAATTCATCAAATTCAGATAAAACAGCGTCACAAGGCTACTATCAGTCCGAGAGCGATGGTTTTCATATAGGGAACCATCAACATTCCAATCTGACTTACACACACCTACATTCTAATTATATATTCAATTATCTTCCGAGAGTAGCCTCAAGTATTTTTTCTCAACAGACTCTCAACAGAGTTTGGCCCCAAGTATTTTTTTCTCAATCAACTCCCGAGTGTTACACTCGGGGCTACAGTAGCCCCAAGTAATTTTTTTTCGCTCTACTTGACAATGAAGAGAGAGAGAGAGAGAGAGAGAGAGAGAGAGAGAGAGAGAAAATATGCTTTATTTATACAGATTTAGGTAACAATTTTATAGATCGATTTCATAAATGATAACAACGTAAATTGTGTATTGCTTTAAAGTGCTTAATAAAAGCATAAATTACGACGGAGACATTTGTCTGTCTGTTGGAGAGTCACGCAAGCGACACTAGGGTTAATTAAATAAATAAATTAGTTCATACAATATTTGAATGTTACATTCTTGAGAGACCCAATTGAATTGAACGGCTACCAATTGAATTCACGGACAAGGTCAAGTCTGTACCTCCATGCAGCTTTACAGTATTTTGCCAAGGAGACCCATTTGTTCTGGTCGTCAATGAAGATAATTGAATAAGAAAATCCATTCTGTTCTTCCCAAATTTATTGTGATACGTGAAAGTAAAAAGGAGAGAAAACAGAATGGTGCGTTCAACTTTCGCTGTCTTCCAATTTGACTTGTGGCATAGGTCATTCCGATCCTAGATTTATGTCTCGGGCGGTATTGAGTTTTGTGACCGTGGAAGGGGTGTTCAAGAAGGCGGTTTTGAGTTTCAGGAGAGCAAAGAGCTTCGACGCAAGATTTACGATTCTCCCTTCACCTTCTTGCCCCAGCTCCTTCTCGCTTGATCCTGATATACATTTTTAATAAACTAATAAATCCGCGGGCAGGGCAGGAAATCTGGACCGAGTCCAAAAGGGCGGTAGGCAAAATGGCTGAACCATTAATCTGGGATACAAACAGTGGTAGCTCTGTTTAGTTATGGGAAGGGCCCTTCTGCCCTTTTTCCTATGATCCAGTGGTGTTTCCCTTAAGTGGTTCTCTCTAATCATGGCTCCAAGCCACGTGTAGATCAACCCTAGACAAACTGCTCCTTTTAAGTTGTACCCTTCTCCTTTCCCTCTGCTGATGAAAGAGTTTTCTAGGTTTGTAAGTTCCACTCATTTCAGTGGTTAATATATTAGCCTAGGCGACGGAGTGTCTCCGACGGAACTTTTAGGCTAGAGCTGTAAACGGGGACGGCTTTTGTTTCGGATGATTAAAGGAAACGAAACTCTCGATGACTCGTGATGTACATCGTAAAACTTGGTCAAACGGACAAAACTTTTCGGCGTTAGCCTGAGCTGTGGTATAGAACGAGTTTTTATCTTCAAAGAAATGGATTATCAACCTATATGAGTGTTGGTGTGAACAGCATTGAAAACGCAGAACTCCGCTTGGAAAAAATGTGTGAATTAAAAAATCTTTAGAAAAGCCCTGAATCTTGAACCATCTGCCAACTATGCTATACCAACTTTTTATGGTAAAATTTGTTCAAACGTGAGCGTGTAAATTGTCCATAAATCCGCTGGTCAAAAATTGCTAGATTTTTAGAGTATCCTCTCTGGAAAAACTCAAAATGTATTTCAGACTAATAATTTTTGTTTTAGTTCCCCCCTCAGGATTATTTTAACTTGATCTTGTTTTCAACCCTTGTGGGAAACCGGTCCAAACTGGCGGGAACTCGGGCCTTTGTCATATAATATCAGGTCAATGCTAAATAAATTGTTCGATTTTGGCGTCTTTCAACCAAACTTATAAGTTTTTATATTTTAATTTTTCTTTTCTTGGCGACTCTCGAGAATAACTACCTGGCTGGAAGATATTGTGGTTAGAAACGATTCTTGGGGGGGTCCGACACTTGGTTGACATCGATTCTTGACCACCGATTCTGGTATTTTTTGTGAATCGTTTGGACTATAAACACTTCAACCACCTTATAATCCTGTAATACAATCCGTCTCAATGTTTATATTTGTTTATGCTTCCTCGTTGTCAAAGAAAATTAATATCAAAATTAATGTTTTAGCGTGTGTGCACCCGTAAACGCCATTTCACATCAACATCCATTTGGAGGGTGGCATGGTGTTGAACCCAAAATCAATGCCTATTGATTTTACCACGATCCGGTCAGTCAATCAATCAAATTTCGAAGTGTAGTACTTGGAACGTTTATCGAGCATTTGTTATTGAGAACATTAGGAAACTAGCATGAAATTTTCTCGTTACATATTGGGCAATCAATGGCTGGGCTTCCTGTGGACCCGAACGTGCTTAGAATACCTAAATATCGTATTAAAATAGGAAGTACAAAGAGGAGCGATCCTTAAAAACCTCTAGCACAGACGAAAACCTTGTCATGAAAGAGCCAGAAGCTTACAAAAAAATGTCGTTCCTCGTGAACCGGTCATTACGAGAGAATAATTTTCTATCTGTAATTCTGTACCACCTCAAAGAACCGTGTGAGAGAAATGAGACAGGCGGTTGGACGACAAATAGTTTTATAGGATGTTTCCTACAAACGCTTGTTTTACGGTTTGGGCTCTATTTCAAGTGGCTTGGTGACTAATGTTCACTTTAAATAGAGATGGAATTGCGATCAAATCTTTGGTTTATTTTCAACAAACTCTGATGAGTAAAGAAACGCCTACGTTCAGGTGGTAGTTGGTTAGTGGAAGACTAAATTTTCACTATTTGCTATGTATAATTATATGACTAACAACTTCTTTCCATGGAATTTTAGGTGTTTTGAAGTCGGCCAAAAACTTGGTATGACTGTCGCTCGGCCTAGGATATTGCGCACGAATTCCCCGGTCAGTTTTTTGCTTGACGTGAAAAAAATTCTGGGAATTCTAGCAGTTGACAAAATAAGAACAATGGCGATTAAATCTTGGAAAGTTGGCAGCATTCTGAGATGGTTGAGCTTGGCAAGCTGTCAGAACCTCAGGGAGCGCCAGAGCGTCTCCAGGGAAGCGTGAGATTTTGATTTGAAGGTGTAAAGTGGCTGGTACGGATCAGTTGGATGTTCGGGATTTTCGAGATAAAAATGAATGTGAACAGGTGGACGGGAAAATCTGCCAAGTAGAGTGGCTAGTAAGCTTTCAATCATCCAGGTACTCAATTTAAATACGTAGGTAGATAGATTTGACCATAGTCAGATGGACACAAAACCAAAATTGTTGGAAAATATAAATGTGAAGTATTTTTTTTGGTTTATTATTTTCAATAATAAGCCTTTGGAATCGAGCAAGAAAAAAAAATTTTAACCCCCCCTCAAAATTTGATGTTTTACGTTTCAAGGTACGTAGAATCCGAAAATCGAATAAAAAAATTTCCGTCCGTCCGCCGTACGCCGTCCGCCGTACGCGGTACTTTTCCTAGCAACACTGGACCGATTTGGTTCAAATTTGGTATATGGGCTTCATTTGGGGTCTAGTTGTGCCGCGAAGCTTTTGGTTGATGTAGGTCACTTCTAAGGGGTGAAAATTAAGGGTTGAAATTTTCAAGAGTGCCCTAGCTCGAAAATTCTCGAAATAAAGGTATCGTTTTTTCACCAATTTTAAATAGTACAGAATTTTTAAAAATTTTTGAGACCACCCGGAGCTCTGTAGGACAAACCGTTCGGTCCCTACGAGTATTTGAAGGTTTTCCTTCGATAAAACAGAATCATGAGTGTGAATCGCAAAAGAGGTCTAATCGCCGTTCAAATTTTATCTGACTAAAATGCGATCGCTGTTCATTTCTTCGATTTGTATACAGTTTTGCCTTCTGCGTAACCAGTAATCAAATTTCCATATCAAGCTTTCTATTTTTCGAATCGAGTGTGAAGCGTTTAGTTCTTTCTAATAAACTTGATTGTGAAGGTGTGAAGCCATTATAGTGTGGTAGGTAGTACCTACCAATAGTTGGTAGATAAAAAAAAATTGGTAGGTAAAAACAATGTTTGTAGGTAAAAAACGCTGCAAATCATTGCTCACTGATCAGATCACTGATCAGCTGAGTGAGCTCCGAAGCCATTTTCAATGCTATTGAATGGAAGTGCTCTTCCAGGCGTCTCCAGCATTCGAGGATATCTTCTTCACTCCTCACATCACTGATCAGCTGAGTGAGCTCCAAAGCCATTTTCAATCCTATTGAATGGAGGTGCTCTTCCAGGCGTCTCCAGCATTCGAGGAGATCTTCTTCACTCCTCACATCACTGATCAGCTGAGTGAGCTCCGAAGCCATTTTCAATGCTATTGAATGGAAGTGCTCTTCCAGGCGTCTCCAGCATTCGAGGAGATCTTCTTCACTCCTCACATCACTGATCAGCTGAGTGAGCTCCGAAGCCATTTCCAATCCTATTGAATGGAAGTGCTTTTCCAGGCGTCTCCAGCATTCGAGGAGATCTTCTTCACTCTTCTGATCACTGATCAGCTGAGTGAGCTCCGAAGCCATTTTCAATCCTATTGAACGCAGGAGCTGAAATTTGAGAGGGAAGGTCAAGGGAGAATACAGATGGTGGTAGGTGCTATTGATGGAGAACCAGTGATCTATACAGAAGGATGATCTATACAGAAAATAATAAACCTTTGAGCAATGATTTGCAGCGTTTTTACTTCCTGGGCTGAATAACGACTTATTCCAACGACTAGATAAATATGCATTCGATGAGTTCACTAGCTAACCTTTCACATTAAAGGACGAGTTAACCTTATTTGTTTCACCAAGCTAGGGCAAAAGCGTGAAATATTGATCAGCCCCTATAATCTTGGACAAGTAAAGTGGGTGTTGATAAAACAACCCTAGTCTCTCATATTATATTGAAGCGACCGTGGTTTTAGGCTTTGCTTTATCAATCATTGACGCTTCGGAGTTAGATCGATCATTTTGCGTTGAATAGCTGATATTCGTCCATCCCTCGTTCACAACGGTGAGCCAACTAGTCAGGTTTCGTTCAATCATGAATTCCTTTCACCACCCTTCAGAGGCATTCATTGAGATTGGAAAAATCAATTCGACTAGGTACCCATCTAACTAATTTGGGTGCGATGGGCATTGTTTGTGATTTATGGTTGGGTTTATTTTTCAAAACGGCCTCCAAGCAGTATACTTTCGTTGTTTGTGTTCAATTCTTACCTAAGACATCTTCAGTTTATGAAGTACGCAGTTAGTGTCCATGGGCTCAGTTGTTCATAAGGAAACGGAAATAATGCATCGCTCAATCTTTGATATTGATTCTACTTCGAGATAAAAAAATCCGACGTGTTTGAGCTAGGATAGTATTGCTCTAACAAATTGCGTTTGAGTTTGTTAGAGTACCTTATTCCGAAGCTAGGCAGCAACACAATTTTCACTCTCTGAATTTGAGTAATTTCTGATGTTTCATGTTTGCTCATATGAACAAGCTCGAGTCTCCAAAAGTTTACTCGGCACAATCTTTTTTCAATCCGAAATCAAGATGCTAGTGTTTAGAGACTCGTGATCTGTGTGAGCTAGACGCTTGGTTGTTTGCATCATCTTAATCTGTGGAAGGATGAGCTCGAAAGTAAAAAAATACGTTCCTACATCACATTACTGGTTATTTTTGATGAGGGACATGGTAGGTTTGTGATTTGGTGGTGTACCCATGTATTTACCTAACCAAGAGAGTTACCTTAGTACCAGTGACTTCATAACTGGAACTTCTGAAAATCTCAGTGTGTGATTCCTATTGATCCGAATTCCAGCTTCAGTTCGATTGATAAGGTGATAACAATGTGTTGCGTTTTCCATTGAAAATAACAGTATTTAAATTATTCACCCAACTAAAGAGTAAGAATGCTAACGGAGGAAGGAATCGAAAGAAAGGAGTAGAACCCAGTTTACACCGAACGCGCTGCGAACACGACTCTCTTTGAAGTTGCATGCCGACCGTTCACACCAGCGAGTATTCGTTCCCTCAAACAAATGGTTCAATAACGATGTTTGAGAACAGGCCTTTCGCAACCAGAGCGAGTGAGCTCAGGTAACCAGTCTAGTTGGTCTATATTAGTACTGTGGTTGTCCATGTGGCTAATGAACAACCATAAACCCTCTTTGAGGGATTATTCTACAGTAATATCCATCGGATGGAATCGGACCATGTCAACCTCATATTATAATTTAACGGGGAAGTGTTGTGGTTTAGAGAGATCATCGTCGGCTTATCTGAAACTCAGCTAAATCAGATTTAGATTCGATCCACACGATTCTTCGAGTTGAGAAGTTGAACGGTTAATATTATCATCGGAGACTGCATAGCTATTTCCAGTCTGAACGCTATAAAGATCTCGGGAGCTCTGGTCTTTGTCTCGGGCCCAATCATTATACGAAGTCATTATTATTCATTCCTAGATAGGAAACCGATCAAACACCAAAACCGATGATTCAATCATTTACAAGAGCAAACTAAAAATACAGTTAGGAAGCTCGGAAAGTATGCTAAAAGTATTCCGATAAGAGAGAAACCTTTCGTTTGTTCTTCAGATAAATTTAGAAAATCGGATTCTAAGCTCATTTCTTGTTTCTAAACCGTAATGATTGATATAAAAAAGCTTACTTGGTTTGGTAGGCAATATAGTTCTACTCATAGAGCATATGATATCGTAATAGTGTACATAATTATAGTTACAATCGATAATGAAACCTGGCCAACAAAATTAGGTGGGTTGCAACTAAACTAAAACTTCCTAATTAATTAAATTGACTAATCACACTGCCTAATTATATCTTTCCTTTTCTTAATCTTCACCATCCCCTAACAACCTTTTAAACAATTTTTTTCACATCATTGCTTTCATTTCACCTTACTTTCCTTCTCCCAGCCTGCGTCTCTTTAATCACCTTCCCATTTTCGTGACAGACTTGATAACCGAGTAAGGTTTCCCATCAGCATCGGTTCAAACAATGAAAGAGCTGGAATATTTATTGGTTTAGCTGTGGCTCATAAAATTATGAGTGATAGTGATAGTGATTATTTAAATTCATCATTGGACAAATTAATGTAATTTCTTATTAGTTTCTAAATTCATATAAATGTAGAACTATCCTTTGTTACACCGTTTGTTCAAGTATGTAACACTGTTGGTAAAGTGCGTTTTGTAATTTAAGGAGCCTACAATATTGGTAAATTTGTTTTTCTAGATGGAAGGGAATGTTTGCTTCGCTTTTTATGCAAAACCAAAGCATAACCTTTTTTTTTGTATAAACTCAGGTACGAGTTGTCACAATATTTTTTTTATAAGTTCAAGTGAATTGATGAGTTCAGTTGAAATGGAAATAACTCTCCTGTCAGTCGTGGATTTTTTTTCGTTTGAAGAGGCTGAAAACAAGTTCTCGATCGAGCATTCACGGTGTGGATTCTTGTCTAGAGATGTGATAGTAAAGTTGACATGAATAATAGATTTGTCTAGCTTTCACAGCTGTACGGTATCCAACAGTCCGGGCTAGAAATACCCAACATTTCATCTATTTCATAGTTCCATCAATTTGGAAAACGCGACATGTGAGACATTTTGCAACCAACGAGTCAGTGTCAGTCCCAACCGCTAATTACGAGTACGTATTATGCCGGCTTGTAGGGTGAGCTCCCTCGAATATTAATACTCTCCAATCTTTGCTGCACTCGACGTGGAAGATAGCTCCACGTTGAATTGTTCGGGCTCGGGTCCAAAGCCAGAAAGGCTGACGGATGGGCGCATTCCTCCGCGTTTCCCCCCTGGATTTATGCAAAGGGCGTTTAAACACGCCTCATAAACAGATTCAATGCCAAAATCCGTCTATTCAACCGAGCGGAGGGACAAGAGCGGGGGTGAATTCCGCGACGCAACCTGAATATTATTCAGCCAGTATGGTTTGAACTCCCTTCCACTAACTCAGGAAGAAAGCTCTAAAATTTAGGGAACCGAAACAGTATTGGTAGTCAACGTGTAAGTAAAATTTGCATGTTGTTAATCATCCTTCCACAATAAATTACCGTATGAAACCACCAACGTTTGGATTTCAATGGGATGCCACTCTAAAGAAGAGCGAGGTTCTGTTCGAACTTAAACCCAATCATTCCGACTACATTGAACCGTTAGGTCGATCACTTCAAGGAATTAAACATTTTTTTTTTGTTGCACCAGGTAATTACCTACTTATTGACAATATAATTTTGAAGTTAGGATAATATACTTCGAAACCAAGTACTTCACTGAGTTTTGTTCACTTTGATACTACCCTGAGCTATTTACATTGTCTTCTCCACAAGAAATATCGAGAGGTTTTGTTCGTTCGAGTCTTCTGGTGATTTCACTTGTATCAGGAGACGGACAGCTTTCTCGTTGACATGAAATAATAGCCAATGAATGTTTGATTTGATTGAAACGTACAGCCCCAAAGCTGCGCTCCGTGAGTCCAGACTGGCTTTGGGACTTGGTTGTACTGTATAACCTTATTCTGGGGACAGTTTCGAGCGTCTACCTATAAGCCAGTACATTTCTAGGAGTTTTAGTACAAGTTCTTCCTTCTTCTTCTTCACGTGAGCTTTCCACCGGATCCTGGCGTCTAGCGTCATTCCAAGGTGCTTGGCTTCAGGCATATTTTACTGGCAGCATTTTACGCCACTTGAAATTACATAAAAGAATGACTGGGAAATTAAAAATTTATCTAAAAAAATGTCAGAGAAAATGGAATTTTTTTACTTCCACGTTTTCTTGTAACGAGAGAGAGAGAGAGCGGAAAAATGAATACCTAAATGAATATACTAAAGGAAATGAGTTTATTTCCTTGTGTCTTGCGTCTTATTTTCAAGTTTATCTAAAATTCAAATCAATTCGACCAGATTTTCTAATCTACCAAAATTTATCTAGAAATTACAAGCAAAATTACAAAATTGGCTATTATGGTGATGTACTTTCGCTCCTCCTACTTTCGATTGGATTGTGATGAAATCAATAATGTTAAAGAACTTCTTAGAGAAGAAAAATCTTAGAGACTGCACTAAACAATCAGTCAGGCTGTTACGGTACTAAAATTGTTCAAAATGGTTTGATGCATGAAATACGAGAGAAAATTTGGATTATGGAGGACTCACTTATTCGTGAAAATAGTATTGAAAAAATCAAAAAAACATAGTTTGAAAGAGGTAATTTTGGAAAAAACGGTAGCATTAAATTTTGAGTAAACTTGGTAGACTCCGATGGAGTTGATCATTGCCCGACCGATGGTAGCTTGTTCATATGAGCAATGGTTCATTATCGCCAGGAATGGTTCAAATTCGGTGAGTGGTGCTCCGGGTCGATTCTTTAAGAATTTAATCGCAACTGGATCTCTACTAGGATCACGGAAAACAACTCTCGATTCCGAGTACGTATGGACTATTCGGAATTATAATCCATATTATTCCATTATATTCGGAATTATAATCCGGAGCAATTTTCCAGGATCTTGTGGGGGTAGCCCGATGGCTGTTGATATGATCTTTATCGCCAATTATATCTAGAAACTCCGATTCCACTCAATCCTCAAAATCAATTTGTCCCGATTTTGCTCAACCAAGGTTAGTTTGAGAATGGTTAAAAATGCTTGCTTATGTATTTCTTGGTAACCTCCCAATTTCGAGAGATGTTTTCTTAGAGTAGGTAGTTCAGTTTCATGTTCCTGACAAACTCGTTAGATTGGGTTCAAATTAAGACGGCTATTTTTATCATTTTCTGCATGGATAAAAAAAAAATGTCCACCATGTCACGAATTGATTGAATCTGCAGTCATTCCTCCACAAATTACAAGCGCGAGAACTAGATTAAAATAGTTTTGGCTGCCCACAGAATAAAGAAGGAAAGTAAGTCAGCAAAGTGTGAGATGAGGACGGACAGGAACGAGCTGTCCTTGGTTGGAACATTCCACCGCATGCCGACCGCGTTTTCACCACGGATGGTTAATTGAGAGTGAAATCAGTTTTGAAATAGAGACGAATATAAATTTTATTCTTGCGTTTTGAACGAGTAACTCAACTTGGAGCAAACGCGTCCCACGAATCGTTCCCAACCCTGTTTTCGTGGCCTCGTTCTGTGATCACGCAAGGTCAATAGAAACTCTCCTCAAGGCACTTCTCCTTTAAATTGCTGAAGTCAAAATATTGCGTTTCATAATGCCAAAAACTAACTACTCGGACAACCTTGCAACTGTAATTCTTGGAAGTTACAAATATTGCTCGCCTGAATACATGAGTAGATGAATAATATATTCATAGAGCTATAATAGCTCACGTAATTTCAATAAAAATTAACTTATTAATTCAAAAATTTTGTTTCCCTCTAATCAACAGGTTCAGCTTGTTATTTTACTGAATAAATCATAATCTTTGTATTTAGTCATGGGCATTTTATTTGATTATAGTGACAGCATATAAATAATTATAAAAAATTATTTTAAATTCATAACTAATCGTCTACTCGGGTCAGTCAAAAAAAAAAAAAACCTGGGCCTGTCACCTAAATTTGTGATCACAATATTTTGCCAGCTTTAACATATTACGTATTACTATAATTCAGCGTAACGTCTTTAATATCGGAAATTGACCTCTTCAAAGATCTTCTTTCCAGTAAAATATTCGGGAGTAAACCCTCTAAGGAGAATTGTCTTTTAAATTGTGATTTGGTTGGACACAAATTTGTCTGACCATCTGAACGAAAAGCGTTTCTAATTTTGGTAATGAGTAGAATGGTTTTTTGAAGCATTTTTGAAGCATGCAGCTCCTGCTGCATGACATAATTTTTTTAACGTAATTTAGTATGAAACTTAAAAGTAGTAAAGATAAAGTTTGGAAACTTTCTTTTTATTTTCCAGTAGTCTAGTAGTTATCTATATAAATACTATAGTATTAGTGTTTGTAGTTAACTTATTCAATAATATGGCTATATCATCCAAAATAAGATTTTCACTCATTAAAATTTCACGCTACTTCCCTCCCGACCTGATCGCATATTCCGGAGCGGTTGTCCCCTCCCAGAACTGCTTTTCATAAGTTCGCAGTTCTCATCCTTAACCCGAAAAAAGCGCCGTTTGTTATCAATTTTTAAGTAGTTCTTTTTCGTTTCCCCTCTCCAGTTTTCACTCCTTCTGAACGATACGTTCCTTTCTCTACCCCCTAACCATTTCTGTTTGAATTTTTGAGTCGAGATATAAGGACCTGTCCCCTTTTTCCTAGACCCGTCTTTTGTTTCGATTAATCTTTTATGGCGAGACTCCCGTCTTGACACCCACCTCCTCAGCGTCTCCTAGGGTTTCTTTCGCTACCTCGATGTCTTGAAGGTTTGTCCTGGCGTCCTCGTCGCCCCCCATCGAAGACGCAGTCTTCTTGAATCTTGGATGTCCTGGCCGCCCGTGATCCCCTACCCAAATGCCGCTATTTAGACCGCCTTCGACAATAAACGCCTCTCCCGAGAATTCCTCCGTGCCATCGCTACCCCCTTCAAATCCTTTTAAATGTTGCAAAAGAATTTAGATTAGCTTGTTTTGCTTGGTTATCCTTTCTTTGTTACCCGCTTCTTTTCCCTCGTCTCCGAAAAAGTTAACTTGCGGAAACAGGATTAACCCATTACTACACCTGATGGAGACTAAATATTCCAGGTCCTTTCCTGAATTTCGTGGACGCTAACCTTAAAATATAGTAATGATGCCTATGCCCATGATGAGAATGTCTGCAGAACATTGCATTATTTAGGCTGTTACATGAGCTGCAGGCAGATTGCTGTTACATGGAATCTTGTTAACACTAGGACTACCTGTGTACCATCAGTGTCAGAAATTCTCACGTGATAGACTGATTATTTTACATAACCATCTTCTCTTCCGGCCATTCAATTCATTTACAAAATAATTGCCTTTTGTAATACTATTTTGAACCTAATCCATCTTAGCTACGAATAGGCCTTCTTCGCTAAGCTGCCGGCAACAACAGTAAATTATTCTCTTAATGTATAAATCACTGTACATACATTTAATAATAACTGACTGACTGATTTATAGTGACCATCACTGCACTGTCACGAGAATAAACAAGACACACCAGGAAACACGACGAATGATTGAGTTTAGGAAAAAATGACTAAATGTACAAATGTACAGCTACATTTGTGCATGGATAACAGAATCAACAAACTTATGTATGAGGAGGCGGAGAGTAACTTCTTCATCCAAATCTTCTCAAATCACGTTTCTTATCCTCGGATTCCACGATGGACATCTGTGTAGTTTGGCTATGAGATTTACCTCTTGAGTAGATGAGTTTATTGTTGGTTCCCTTGAGCATATTTTTGATCGAATAGTAGTTCTCTTTGAGTGGTGAATTTGGGACAGTGGTTCATGTGATAGCCTACGCTTCAGAGTACGTTTCGGTAGATAGCCAGAATGACTAGAACTACCTTCTTCTTCAATATTCTCCACTAGCCGTGGCGTCAAATACTACTTTGCTGAGAAATTTTATACGTAAATATCACAATTTGCTGTATCACCTTCAGTTTACTTCTTTCTTACTCAGCGCCAAATGCCACGATCCTTAAGCTGTGCACTGGCACTCCTAGCGATGAACAAGCTGATGCTTACACATCATGATAGTAAGTTCCTGGCTGTTTTATTGCGTTCATCTTCACACATTGCTCGCTATTTATTTGAGCAAATCCACTATTCCATTTGATCGATGAACAATGGATTTGACTGTACATTTGGTCGAAGTCCTGGAAAACTTTAGAGTCGAAGAGGTCACCAACCTGTTATTCACAAGGCTGGATTCGGTAAACTAGGTAACGACGACCTTCAACTATAAATTATTTTGGTGTTCACTACTTTAATAATTAGGGTAGAAGCGAAAAACCTCAAAACACCATAAATCAACCGCTAAAACGGGCCAAATAGGAAGATTTCATGAGCTGCTATCAGTGGGCACGCGTCACGGTTTCCGTGCTTCACGAAACCAACTGCCGAAAAACTTGGTGGGAAAGTGGGCTTTACAACGCCAGGCTCCGAAGGGTTATTAAAAAGTTGAAAAAATGAAGAAAGTTTTTTCCGTACACTAAAAAATGGAGGAGGAAAGTTAATGCAAGTGTTTTAGTTGATAAAATTGAACTCGGACTGCAAGAGTGGGAGGAACGAACAACTGGAAAACAACAATAATCATCATTTTTGATTCAAAATGATGTTATAGTGGAACAAAATGGAAAGAGTGTTGAGTCACGGGTAACTAGAAAGCAGTCGGATTGGGGGCTTGTAGGAAAAATAGAAAAGGCTCCCAGTCTTGTGAGTTACTAAGAGAAACTATAATAATACTGTGGGGGCGTTGGAAAGAGATTGTAGTTCAGAGGGGGATACCGTAGTTATTGAAACTTTAAACATAATCCTACCAACTTACGGATTATGAAAGTTAGGCCGCCGTCGTGGTGGCTCTGTAAGGCCCTATACAGCAACGCTGGTTTTTAACGAAGATAATGTCAGTTAATTAGAGATAAGACCGTAATTGGATCGTTGAGGGTTTTGCTTGAAACTTACTTTCCTTCATCGATTTTTCTTCTCATACTATGTTTGTGTACTGTGAGATAAGTGACAGGTTAAATATTACCGTTATTGTTAAGTCGAAACCACTTGTTTCTTGTTAAACTAAGCAGATTATGGAAATGATAGGTTTTACTTCTAGCCCAGGCAAATTAGACCAAAAAAGACCTCGCTGCCAATAAAATACCGTAAAGCTGGAAATGATCTTAATCCACTTTTAATATGAGTTTGCGACGGTTTCTGAGCACAGCTTAACCTGTGAAAGCCGAAAAATCGAGAAATGTTTGCCTCTTTTTCAGTTTTTGGCGTATAAATCAAAATTGGTTCATTCTACGGAAAACTTCACTAATACTAAATTGAATGTCACATGCATATCATGTTCTTCGAGATCAATAATTTCATCAATTTGAAGACTGTAATTAACAAATTGTCCCGGTCTGTTAGGGATAATTTTCATCTCCAAAATGCGATCGTAACCATAAACTGAATATTCGAAACATCAATTTTTGAGTATACTCAAATATATAAAATAAACTCAATAATTGACTGAGTATATAATCAAATATATAAAATATACTCAAATATATAAAATAAATATATGTATAATTTAACGTACAATGGGGTATTTCAGTCAATTTTCAAAAAAAAAAAAAAAATTTCAAAAGAGCGTGGGTCAAGAATAACAGTAATCGGGTCTGTTCATCGAGGAAATGTTTAGAAGAAATTAGGGAAGCTAATGAAATTTGAAGAATTGAATGATGTGACGTATCAAGTTGGTGGTCTCGAACGCCTCGCGGCCTTGAATACTACAAATACTAAACACACACGCCCGCGGCGTAGTGTGTGTGCATTCAGGGAGGACTTCCTTTTTGTCAAACGTGTGTTCGCTTTATTAAATTTTTCTACCACATGTAGACCACATGTATCAATGGGCAAATAGTTTGAGTATAGAGGTTTTCAATGGTGCTGAATCCAAATTTAAGGTCAAAACCTGAATTTCCGACCCACCGAAATTCCCCATTCAAATGTGAACAGGTACAAAATACGATTTTCAGAATTAAACGTAAATTTAGAGTGTGTTTTATGCTCTCAAAAGTTCAAAATATGAATAGTTAGTTAATGGAATTTTACCTTAAATCCTAATTTACATTATTTCTTTGTTTTTGTGAAACAAAATTTTGAAAAAAATAAAATGGAGTTAGTTCTAGTTAGCGAGCAAAAAGAGGGAAAATTAAGGATTCAATCGTGGAGTGTTTTTTTTACCCCCTAAACAACGGAAATAAAGTGGTCTAATGATTTTTATGAAATTGCTTGAAAAAATTATGAAATTGGTTGAAACAATTATGAATTTCACTGGAAAAAGCTATAGTTATGCCCGAGAAGAGGAATTGGCTTGAGAGGAAGATGTAAAAAGTCGCCTTGCAGACCCCAGTAGGTCGCTGTTTGCGAGACACAGAACCATGGAACCAAAATGCGAGTGAACGTTTTTATGTTTAATTCAGACCGAAATAAATTATTTTGTTTCTTTGTTCCCCATTGTTCAGAATGCCAAATAAGTCAAGATGGGAGTGAAAATCTTGATTTTGAAGGGCAACATTTTTTTGACTCCCCACACGAAAAGACTTCCTACCTTCGGTAGTGAGGCGGGGAAATAATAACGAACGATTACTCCGGCAACTTATTCGGAAGAAGGTATAAATTCTTAGAGGTTAGTGCCACCAACCACGCCGCCCGAGTGAACATATCATCAGATGACAGGTAGTTTGTCTGTCGAGACGAAGTAACGTCGTTGGGAAGAGCGATGGTCGGAGTTATTCGGAAGGCGAGGAGCTGAAATACGTAGGTACACAACAGGCGTAGCGATACGTTAAGGGAAAAGTGTGCAGGTTGGCGTGGCCTTAAAAGCAACACATGCAACATGATATAGTGGGGTGGGCCACTATTACGTTACATTAATGACCGTCACGGATGTTTAAGCTTATCAGCGTGACTCTGGGCAACTTTCTTCATTTTTCGACTTTTTATGATATAGACGTGATTATTTTTGCGATCATGGAAATACTAATTCCCAGTTTCGATAATTACAAAATAGTTATGAGCGATGGTTAAAATATTGTTCATTATTATTATTCAAAAGTAGGTATTTAAGTTTTGTGTGTGCAGAGGATTAAATTAGTATCTCATCTCGCGGATTTGCCTCTCTGTCTCCATGTACGGAATACAATTAAGTAACTTTCCTGCTACGTAAATACTTTAATCTATAAATTAACTCTTAACTACACGCGACCTCCGCTGGAACAATTCTACACTTAGTCGGGACTCAGTCCCGCTCTGGTGTTTTTTGACCTTAGTATAATTCTCGAAACCTTCAGTGCAACCCAGAAAAAATCACCCTCAGATACCGAAGAACGACGGGAAAATTAATAATTGACATTAAATTGAAGCGTAAGAGGTACAGAAAAAAATTGAAGAAAAAAAAAATCTTTTTTAAAAACAAACTTTTATTATTTGTTAATTAAATGAACTAAAAATTTGAAAATAAATTACCTCTAATAAGAAATGTAACTCTTTATAGAGATAAAACTTTATCACAGTCCTAATTTTATAAATAAAACCGTGTTACATTGTGATAGGAAGAGGGAAAGGGGAAAGATGCTAAATTTAACACGCTTTTATTTATAAAATTGGAACTGTGATAAAGTTTTCTCTCTATAAAGAGGTTTGCAAAACCATTATTGTCGGTACATATTGTTACACTGGCTATTAACCATCTTGTTTTCTGTTTTGAGCATGCACTTTTGGTATACTCAACGTACATATAAGGTAGGTATACATCATGAGAGCAGCTGGTTCTTTCCCTGTGGGGCAAAACGTAAACAATCCTCTAGGTCCCGACTGATCTAATCTTTTTCCTATTTTAAGCTACCAAAAGATGACAATTTCCACTCTGAATAAAGTTATACAGTTTCTTTTCTATTTTATAAAATAACTATTTTTTTTATCAAGATAGATTTTTCAAATTTTAGTATACTTAAAAATATTATTTGGTTATACCTAGAAAATTAGAGCGCAAACAGTTCATTAACATCCTGAATGTTGAATAAATCGGTTCGGTGGAGGGGACAGCTTCATGAATTTACAATAAGTAAACCTCTGAGGTAAACTTGAACAACCAACTTGTTTCGCAGGCTCACGAGAGGAGTATAACCAAAATATTCACCTTCAGAGGGAAGTTAGGAACTCTGGAAGTCCTAAGCTCTCCAAGAGGAACGTCGGATATGAGAAAATGAGGTAAACGAGCCGTTTAAATCTTTAACGCTGAAAGCACAAACGAGCACACTACGGCGAAATTAAGTTTTAATTTCAGCCACTGGGAAGTTGACAACAGGGGATTTATCATCGTCGTATGAAGAATGCAATGGAGGCCGAGTCAGACGTACAATAATAAAGGGCGGGTCGAAAGGGCAGCGGTATAAATAAGATATCAACCGCTCTAATTGGGCATACTGACAGGAGAGGCGGTGAGTTATGCGAGAAAGGTTCCCATCCCTTAATGAAAATCGTGTAAAGGCCCTAGTTTAATTCAGAATCACCCCTCAAGGAAGGATGAAGTGGCCGGCATTTGGAGCATTTCAACGAAGAAATAATTTTCAAATCTATCCTTCAAACATGAATATTTTCTATTACTCATGACCATTATTTATTACTGCAAGATTAGTTATGGATGGGAATGAATCAATTCCTACCCTAGTGAAATTTGATGTTACGACTCAAAATAGGAACATGAACGAGAGTTTGCCAACTGGGCCGTAATTTCCCCCGAACGTCCCTTATTTCTCTTGAATTGCGATAGAATAACCAATTTTAGCATAGATAATTTTACATAAATAATTATGTGTCACTCCGGACTTGAATAATTGTTTCGCAAAAATTCAAGTTTTTGCCAAAATTTTCATATTTTAAATTACATACGAAAAGACGGTTTGTTAGCCAAGAATTTTGGTCAACCTTAAAGGATCCAAATTTCAAAAAAATGTGTTTTAGGGTTTTTTTTGTGCGAACATTACCATCATAATCATAGTACTCGTATTTGTCGGTATATTCATATTCAGCACCAAATTTCTGATACACCCATGTACAATTTCAGAAATTCTTAATTGTAAAAAATTTAAATTTAGGTATATTTAAACAATTGATATAAATAATGAATGTTTGCGTTAGACCAAAATGGTTGTCCCAAAGTGATTGTCATGTCATTCTAGGTATAACTACTCACAATAACGGGATTTCGATGACATTTTTTGCATTCACCCACACATTTGAGACAAAGGCAACGTGCGCGCGTGCCCTAATATGGTTTTCCTTAAACATCTATTACTCACGATCTCAGCCCGATTTCTCTCAAATTTGGAGGGCAGTTGTGGCTGGGTTCAAGAATTATTCATATGGATTTCTTCACAAGTATGAACCACTGCGTGACAAAGCGAAAAATCATCAGAATAATTGAGAATGATATTTTGCCAACTCAGAAAACTATCGAAATCGTAGAAATCTTTTTTCATATTTGGGAATCTTCAGTAGTACTGTTTAATAATACAATAATTTTTTTTTCAACGTAGTAAAATGCACACTAAACTTCATGAATGAATGAATTCGTACAAAACCAAAGTTTTGGCGCATTCAAGTCCACGAGGAAGTTTCATCCCATCGATATATGTTTGTTTAAAACTGTTTCTATTGCATATTATGCGATTTCAGCTCATTTGACTCAACCCCTCAGTGATACAGTTATTAGCTCAGACATTCCTGCCAATCGTTGGCAACACAATTCATTTGAATCAATAAGATAAAACAATAAACAAATTCGCCAAAAGAGAAGGGCTAAAAATACTTTTCTTGTTCGGCCAGATGTGGAATTTCTCTACTCTTCTTTTCACACAACATGTGACCCCTTGCGGCGATATAGTTCATGTTTTCCCTCCCTTTCGGTGCCAAGGGAACTGCTGGTCCGTATAAGAAAAACCACATCCTCGTTGTTCCTTCACATGTCCGATACAGAATTAATTCACCGACTTTGGGGGCTTTGAAGAAGAGCTGACCACTTCCTCGAACACACCGCAAACCGTAGCTTCACTTCATTCTCAGCTGTTTTGTTGCCTCTGGGGAAAAACGGTATCGAAGGCGGAGTGTAAATGGATTTTTTTTCGAGAGGGGGTCATCCAGATTCGTAGGGTATCGCCATGTGTCGCGATATTTCGGGGTTTTTCACCGCTTCAAACTTTTAGCTTCAACATGGACAATGTTCGTCCCCAGTACTTGTTCTTTTGCTTCACAAATGTCGGGGGTTGGAAATCCATTACAGATATTCGTGAACAAGAACAGAAATAAAATGTCTTCCTTCCTTCTTGCACAATCAAAATTCGCACATACGTTTCCAATTCTGCGAGTCTGGCTATTAATTGTCTGGGCAAAACCCTCCGAAACTGTTGCCATACGCAGAGAGGTTTTACTCTGTTCGTTTATATCCACAATCTCAACTAATTTAATGATTATAATTTCTTGCAGTATGCATAAAATCCACAATTTCCATGTTAAGAGAATGTGTGGGTTGGGCTACTGACATTCACCTATACATTTCATTTGCCTTCTTAATTATACCTACTGAGCGTTCAAATACCTGGAAACCTTGTAAACATATATTGCAATAAACATCTTGCTCGTTTTTTCTCAAATTTGGTTGGTTCGTTGGTAGTTCTGTTGATTTCTGATCCGATTACCTTCCAGTTATGTTATGGATGGAGTTGAGTTATGGAGGAATCTATGTGCCACAACCATTTGGTTTTCCTCTTTACGTTGTCTGCTAGCCAGGAAAGAGAGGATGCTATAGGGAAGTAATTTCGAAGACCGTTCCGTACAGTTGATCTGTATCACGAGTGAGCAGGTTAGGCACAACCCGCACGACGCGCGGGTCTTGAAGGTGGGGTAGTCCTCTGCGCCGTCGCAACATATTTGTTTTTGGAGTTTACTCCAACATTTTGGTATGAATTGATTACTGTAAGTCGTGTTTTATTGTTTATTAGTTACCTAATTCATTTGAAGTATTCTGTTATTCAATTGGATTTTCAAACCTAGTTCATGATGGTGCTAATATTGATGATTTTTGCTTCTAATTTAACAATTTGGTAAATTAAGCCAACTCGCAACAAATGGTCCTTTAAGCCGGATCAGTCGAAAAAGAGATCATTGAAGAAGAGAACAGAACGAGAAGGAGAAGAGAGCGAAATGGAGAAAGGCTGATCATAATGCAAAAATGTTGGACGAATAACTAGGAAAGCTTGAGAATAAACGCCACGAGGAATATATAGATTTAGAGAGTTAGGAAAACTCAGCAAAGATAGTCAATTCTGACGGAAATTTGAACGCAAAAGGAAAGATTGAACCCTAGAACATTTTATAGCCCCGTCATCACGAAATATTGACTCATATTGATCAGAGAGGCTTCGAAGAGAGGATAGCAAGGAGATCAAAATTATCCATAGAGAATGTAGGGGTGATGGAAACGGTGAGAGAATGGTGAATTTTCAGGCTGAGAAAAAGTTAAGGAAGGCTAACCAAAAAAGCCAGAAGGAAAGGAGAAGAAGAAACTGCTGAAAGCTAAAGGAATAGGCAAAACTAGAGATCAGGAGAAAAAACTGCAAAAAAAGCCTTGTGAAGCATCTGAGTTGAAGTTATTCTCTGAGGGTATTGCGGAAGTGAGGAAGAACGATGATTGCGAAGAAACGAAAATTTGATAAGTGTAAAAGCAAAACTGAGCTCAAATAGATTAAGATTACGAAGTGACGATTCCTACTGCCAGAGAGATTATCTGGCCAAGAACGCTGAAGATTAATAAAGACATTGTTGATTGGAGGTATCGAAACAGGAAGAAGAAAAAGAAACAGGGAGACAACTGTGGTAGTTGGAGTGGGAGTTAACTCAAATTTTCAAATTTATTACCTACTGTTTTGCGTGTAGTAATTGTTCATTAGTTGCATTTTAAAACTACATGATTGTGATGAAATTGGTGGTTTTTACTTTTAAATGATAGAACCTTTCATAAAAGTTAGGAAAAAACAAAATACGAGCTATTCAAGTTCAATGGCATCTATGTGCTACATGCATGAATACCTTCTCATTCATCTTTTTTTGTCGTTTAGATAGTTCCTTTTGTTTATGATGAGGTTTATCTGTCTGGTGAAGTATAATATTTTAGTTCGTGAGTCACACCGTCATCGGATTAGTGGATGGGTTCTTAACTTTTAGAGAGTCTCATAATATTTAATGAACAGGCATCTTAGTTTGCGTTTCTCCCGGAAAATACAACGGAGGATGCTGATGCGTTTGTTGGCGGTTCAAAGTTTCACTTCTTGCTCCGTTAGTGTATTAAAGAGGCATCGGCACCTCGTTCGAGTTATGTATTGATGGATTTAATTAGCCCTCGTCCTCCTCTCTTGCCAATGATCCTAGCTATTATCGGAAGTTGGCGTTACGGGGAGTGAATAGTTTGCCGCGCAAGTTTGTTGATTGAAAGTCAGCGTGTTTGAGTGGTTCAATAGGTGATTAAATTCTATAGAGCTCTCATGCAAAGTTTCATATACAAGAGGAACCAGTATTATTCGATCATTAAGTTATAGTTGTATAAACAAATGAATAAATGAACCTCTGTATTGCTGAGTTGGGATCCTGGCGGAATGGAACTCTCCCAGATCATTTAATTAGATTAATACATTTTGTGTTTCTGCTTTGTTTGCTGGAAGTATGAAATATATGGGTATTCAAAGATTCGGTACTTGGTAAATGTGATGAACCTATGTATGCCAACTGGTTGCCTAACAACTCATTACAGTTTGACTAAATTCCAATGCAGAAAACCCTGGTAGCTGCCGAACAGGCTTCTCTGGCCCTTCTGGGTTCTCCCCATTGTCTGGCGCTATTATTTAATTCCATGGAAAGGATCTGCTAGCGCTTCCTAGGGCTCTTTCGATGTTCTGGTTTTACTTTTGAAATGATTGGGGTACGTTTTTTTTTAGAGATCCGATCAGAAATGACTTCAATCGAGTGTTACAAAATGTACCTTCTACAGATCTATAAGCTTTACATAACCAGTGTTTTATGCTATGCCAACAACGTATTCATCAAGTCTGATTTGGCAACATCAGTAGGTCGGGAAATTGACGAGTTAAAGTTACAATAATACACAATCTATCCGCTCACTGAAATGTCTTTCGTGAAAGAAATTCTATTCCCAACGAAAAGTGATCAAACTTCTAAACACTAGAAGTTCAAAATGAAGAGGTGTTACTAGCAATGAGAGCGCCTAAATTCTTTTTCGGCAAATTGCTCCCTGAAAACTCTTTCAATCTGCACGACTTCTGCGAGTTGTTTGGTAATAGTCACGATTCCCACTCTAATTAAAAGTACCTACCAAACGCCGATTGAAACGTTTAGCACAAACCACTTGCGTGGGAAGGGCGCTTGAGACGTTTGAGGCAAATAACATGGAGAAATCCACCTCCCAACTTAAGGTCGAACGTCAACTGAAAGTTTCGGTAGAGCGTGGCGATTACTCCAAATGGCTGTAGTTATCGAAAACACTCTCATCTACTGTGGAAGTTATAGTGAGATAGAACGGAATCGGAAATTTCAGTTCGGTTTCAGGTCGAACCAGGCGATATAGAATCGTCAATTTGAAGAGCTTACGGTGGAGGCATAAAATGCGGTAAATCGAACACTGTAGGATGATGAAGAGATTTATCTCTGGAATGCTACGTGGCTAAGAATGTAGTTTCCTTCAATGTAAAAGCTCACTGTAAAAATATTACATTTGTGATAAAAACCAGAAAAAATGGGCATTACTTTCTCGAGATACCTATTGGTAAAATGAAAATTCAAGCATTCACAACAGACTTATATTTGACAATTTGACAATTTGTAGAAGATGCAAAATCCCATTCGTGCTGCATATGTGGAAGAGCATTTTCAGTTTCCATTTTTTTAGTCCGAAAACTTCAGAAAATACTTCATTTATCTCCACTTGTACCCACTCGGTTTTTGGGGTATCATGAATTTACATTACTTTCTCAAATATTTGTATATATTTATACTTGAAATATGGACTAGTGTCCAAAAACTTCAGGAATCGTTTAAGAATGTATGTACCAAAACGGATTTCAGTGTACAACAATTTCAAAATTTTCTTGAGTATATTGCAATAGATTCGTTTTTAAAAAACATATTTGCCAAAAGATGTGCAAATATGTGTCGCTGTTGATGTGCTGTTCATTATAAATAGGCACAAACAAAATATTTGATATGGAGAGAAGGAATAGAAATGCAGCGCAAAGGAATGATCGATTCTTGCTTTGTTATCTTAAGTAATGTATAAATTATCAGTTTCCTAAGTTGTGGTGGTTGTGAAAGCCGGAGATAAACTTGAGGCGTTCAGTGTTGAAAGCTGTCTTGTCAGCTGTCAGTATGGAGTGGGCCTCTCGAGCTATCAGGTCTTCTTTCATGCTACAAAGTTCATTTCAGTCTGCTGTTATTCAACATTTTTCTGTGTCTTGTTTGAATTTGGAAGTAAATAGTTTCAAATTCTTGATTATTAATACCACCTTAAATATAAATTATTCAACTTTCAGGCACCTTTTCTGAAGTGTTTCTCCAACCGTATCCCGCTCGTTTGACAGAGGATTACAGTTATCTTATCTCAAACCTATAACAACCTTCCATATCCATGTTACACTTGCACGTTATTTTTGTAGTTCGTTTGATACATTGTGAGTTTTCCTATTTCAGGTCTTGCCGTGGATATGGGAGCGTGATGGGAACACTGAGGCTGTGACAACATAATGGCAACTTCCGCCCTCGTCTGCATCAATTTGAAAACCCGTGAGTAATTCTTATCTTTCTGATGTTTAAATGCGAACTCATTGACTGCAGTAAATAAGGGCTCATTATTTCACAACTGCGGGTGCATTTTTTTCCTAAAGCATAATTATTATACTACCCATAAATGTAGTATTATACTGTCCATGAATGAGTGGATTAATTACAATACGGAGGTACGAGTTCAAGTCTCTCAAGACTCCACAAATATCTGTACTACACTTCATCCTTAGTAAGAATTCAAGAAGGTTTTTGGGGGGAGGGAGTGTGTAAAAAATAGTAGAATTTAGTATGAGCTAATCATGAAGAGGGTGTAGATACTAGGGATTAAAGGGGCCGAGATGTGACAATGAAAAATCAATGAGAAGAAGAATTAACCCATGCACGCTCGCATGCTCGACCGCAAAAAACCCTTATGGCATAAATCAATTCGAATTTTAGCAAAGTTCTGGCATACCAATTTGAATTTTTGGCAAATCCATTACTTTTCGACAACTACTGGAGTCCTTGTCCAAATTTTAGTTTATTATTTTCAATAATGAACATTTCTACTCGACCAAGAAAAAAAGTTTAACCCCCCTTAAAATTTGTTGTTGGTTTCAAGGTACGTAGAATCCGAAAATCGAATAAAACGCTGCAAATCATTGCTCAAAGGTTTATTATTTCTGTATAGATCACCCTTCTGTATAGATCACTGGTTCTCCATCAATAGCACCTACCACCATCTGTATTCTCCCTTGACCTTCCCTCTCAAATTTCAGCTTCCTGCGTTCAATAGGATTGAAAATGGCTTTGGAGCTCACTCAGCTGATCAGTGATCTGAGGAGTGAAGAAGATGTCCTCGAATGCTGGAGACGCCTGGAAGAGCACTTCCATTCAATAGGATTGAAAATGGCTTCGGAGCTCACTCAGCTGAACAGTGATCTGAAGAGTGAAGAAGATCTCCTCGAATGCTGGAGACACCTGGAAGAGCACTTCCATTCAATAGGATTGAAAATGGTTTCGGAGCTCACTCAGCTGATCAGTGATCTGAAGAGTGAAGAAGCCTTTGAGCAATGATTTGCAGCGTTTTTTACCCACCAACATTTTTTTTACCTACCAACTTTTTTTTTACCTACCAGCTAGGTACTACCTACCACACTATACCGGCTTCACACCTTCACAATCAAGTTTATTAGAAAGAACTAAACGCTTCACACTCGATTGGAAAAATAGAAAGCTTCATCTGGAAATTTGATAACTGGTTACGCAGAAGGCAAAACTGTATACAAATCGAAGAAATGAACAGCGATTGCATTTTAGTCCGATAAAATTTGAATGGAGATTAGACCTCTTTTGCGATTCACACTCATGATTCTGATTTATCGAAGGAAAACCTTCAAGTACTCGTAGGGACCGAACGGTTTGTCCTACAGAGCTCCGGGTGGTCTCAAAAATTTTTAAAAATCCAATACTATTTAAAATTGGTGAAAAAACGATACCTTTATTTCGAGAGTTTTCGAGCTAGGGCACTCTTGAAAATTTCAACCCTTAATTTTCACCCCTTAGAAGTGACCTACTTCAACCAAAAGCTTCGCGGCACAACTAGACCCCAAATGGAGCCCATATACCAAATTTGAACCAAATCGGTCCAGTGTTGCTAAGAAAAGTGCCGCGTACGGCGGACGGACGGAAATTTTTTTATTCGATTTTCGTATTCTACGTACCTTGAAACGTAAAACATCAAATTTTGAGGGGGGGGGGTTAAAATTTTTTTTTTCTTGCTCGATTCCAAAGGCTTATTATTGAAAATAATAAACCAAAATCTGGCCGTCCGTACGCCTTACGCGGCACTTTCCTCAGTTAGCATTGACCGATTTTGATGAAATTTGTTTTACAGGCTCCATTTGCGGTCTAGTTGTGCCCCGAAGATTTTGGTTTATGTAGATCACTTCTAAGGGTTGAAAAATGAGGTTTGAAATTTTGAAAACGCCCTAACACAAAAAAATTTGATATAAAGGTATTGGTTTCTTTTCCATCGATTTAAGATAGTATTGAATTTTTAGAATCTTTAGAGACCACGCGTAGCCCTGTAGGACAAACGTTCGCTCCCTACGAGAATTTAAGGGTTGGAGGTACGATAAATCAGAAACACGAGTGTGAATCGCAAAAGAGGCCTAATCTCCGTTCAAATTGTAGCTGATCGAAAAGCGGTCGATGTTTTTCTTCATGTTGGTTGGTGGTAACAGTGGCAAAGCCCTGTTCTTTGCAGACGAGTGATCTATATAGAAAAATAATAAACCATTGTGTAATAGTTTGCAGCGTTTTTTACTTCTATAAAGTTCAATAACATGTTTTTTCTCTCTTAAAAAAAAGAATAAGAATAAAATACCAGTAATGACTACAGGTTTCAATTGAGTCTTTGAATAATAAATAAAAATGAATAATAAATTTTGTACTTGGATTTATCCTGAATTCACATAAATATGTTAGCTTTATGGAGGTCAAAAGATAACTGTGGTTGGTCAAAATAGTGTAAAAGACTAGTGATTTATGTAACTAGATTATGAAGGGAGGTTTGGGGGATAGATTCTGAGTGAGGGATGAATGGTGGTGCACGGAGGGGTCTGGTGGGGAGATGCGATAGGCCCCATTGTGAAAAGGCACAATATATTCTAACCCTCTTCCTTCGGACAACCCTTCAATAAAACAGATAAATTTTATTGAAAGCTCCCTCGGGCTTCTGATCTCGGATTCACTGAGCGTGCTTCTATAAAAACGCTTCCCCCACTACCCCTCCACTCACAGGTACCCCTAAGAACGTGTCCGTGCCCCCTTTCGGTCGCCCCTCAAGGGCCCCAAGACTCTCTTGAGGTGAAGAGAACAGACGCCTTCAACCTGCCTTGTCCACCTTCACTTATTTCCTTATACCAGACCATCGCCTCTGACAGTTTTACCTTCCTTATTTTCAGTTCATCTCTTTTTTCTCTCTCCTATCCTCTGAGGCTCCTTATTCCCCCAGCGCCAACGGGAATAAATGAAGAGGTGGCGATTTGAATAACAACCTCTTGTTACGTTCCATGACGAAATGCCATGTCGAAAATAACCAAGGACGTACGATGTTTCGAGCAAACAGAATTTATTCTTCTGAAACACACCTCTCTGCCATCCCACATCAAGCCCTCATTCATAAAACTTACGTACCTACATTCGTTTCGTATTCACATTTCTGTTTTTTTTCTTCTTAACTAAGGTGAATAACGAGTACCTACTACAATTATTCACGAATAGAAATCGCATAACCACCTTAACAAATTTGTACCTATTCATAGTTTATTATCTCCAAGTTTCAGATAAATTAATTACACGATGAAAACTAGGTATACATTTACTCACTGAATCCCAATATACTTCAATTAGCTAATGATATCTGTAGGTCATAAGTTCACACCAACACGTCTCAACCTGCAGAATTTGTTGGTAATCCAAAAGTCTGCACGAACGCCTTCGTCGAGAATGTGACCTTCTTAAGATGCTTTGATCTAGAAAATACTGTCAGATACCAATACCTATCACGACCTATACCTTTGACCAATACTTATCACGTAAGGGTCGAACTTTAACCGTCGAGTGACGATTTCAGCTATACCAGATAGATTAGATTTCTGTTAGTTGAGCGGTTCAGATTCTATGGACCGATAGAAAGTGGTAATAAGATCGTCCAAATAATTCCCTTATGGTACTGCGAACCATGAAACCACACGTTTTTGGCCTTGTCACCACGGAAACCTCTCTGGAATGACTGGAATCTAATGAAAAAGACGGCATTTTCGTCCTGTTCCTCCTAGGACGTAGAATTTGGGCAGAAAGCTTCTCTGAGACGACCGGCAATTGATCATCTCATTAGGTTTATTCTGGTACATTCATTCATAGTTGATCTTCCTTATGTTGGCAAAAACCTTAAAAGCGCTGGCCAAAACATGGGTTTTATGTTTTCTACAAATTGTTCTCTGAATTAATAACTCAATCTACACTGCCCTCCCAACTTGACGTTTTTTAATAGGAAAAACGCTGAAAATGATTACATAATGATTTATTATTTTTCTATATAGATCACTCGTCTGCAAAGAACACGGCTTTGCCATTGTTACCTGAAAAACATCGATCGCATTTCGGTCAGCTAACTATAATTTGAACGGAGATTAGGCCTCTTTTGCGATTCACACTCGTGTTTCTGATTTATCGTACCTCCAACCCTTAAATTCTCGTAGGGAGCGAACGTTTTGTCCTACATGGCTCCGCATGGTCTCAAGAAATTCTAAAAATTCTATACTATCTTAAACTGATGGAAAAACAATACCTTTATATAAACATTTTGGTTTATTATTTTCAATAATGAACCTTTGGAATCGACCAAGAAAAAAAATTTTAACACCCCCTCAAAATTTGATGGTTTACGTTTCATGGTACGTAGAATCCAAAAATCGAATAAAAATTTGGCCGTCCGTCCGCCGTACGCCGTACGCAGCACTTTTGCCACTTAGCATTGACCGATTTTGATGAAATTTGGTATGTAGGCTCCATTTGGGGTCTAGTTGTGCCCCGAAGCTTTTGGTTGATGTAGGTCACTTCTAAGGGTTCCAAAATCAATTTTGAAATTTTGAAAACGCCCTAACTCAAAAAATTTTTATATAAAGGTATTGTTTTTCCTTCAATTTAGGATTCTATAGAATTTTTAGAATTTTTTGAGACCACGCGGAGCTCTGTAGGACAAACCGTTCGCTCCCTACAAAATTTAAGGGTTTAAATTGAAATATATATATATATATAAATCAAAACACGAGTGTGAATCGCAAAAGAGGCCTAATCTCCGTTCAAATTAGAGCTGACCGAAATGCTATCGATGGTTGGTGATTTAGATTTTTTAAAAAATTTTTATTTTGATTTTTTTTTTAATTTTTTTTTTCATATTGGATGGTTGGTGATTTTGTAGACGATTGATCTATATAGAAAAATAATAAACCATTGTGTAATAATTTGCAGCGTTTTTGAGTTAGGGCGTTATCAACATGTCAAAATTCATTTTTCAACCCTTAGAAGTGACCTACATCAACCAAAATCGTCGGGGCACAACTAGACCCCAAATGGAGCCTACATACCTAATTTCATCAAAATCGGTCAATGCTAAGTGGGGAATGTGCCGCGTACGGCGGACGGACGGCCAAATTTTTATTCGATTTTTGGATTCTACGTACCTTGAAACGTAAACCAACACATTTTGAGAGGAGGGTTAAAAATTTTTTTTCTTGGTCGATTCCAAAGGTTTATTATTGAAAATAATAAACTAAACTCAATGAAAAAGGACTATACTTACCCAACTCGATTTTGACGATATTTTTAGTTTTTTGATTTTGAATTGTTGAACTCTCACCAATCAGGTGATATTGGTATGTTTTGGTTGTCCATCAGTGCAGAAATCAGGTAGAAAATGGATTTATGGTTTCAATGGATTTTATGTTGTTACTGTGGTAGTGATGATTGTTTGAGTGGTGTTTCTACCGAATCCAAGCGAAGCTCAGTCCCCGGCTGGTTTCTATTCTCAGAACGTATATCTACGTACGTGTCTATAAACATGCGTTTCGTATCTCACAGGCTCCATTCATGAGTTTATGAAGTTCGTACGAAATAAAAATAGCGGGCAAAACTCGTCTCTTTCCTCTAGGAGCTCTAGGCTAATCAATGAGCTGTAAGCTTAGTTCTGCGAGGATCAAGGACGCCGTGAAAGGTCGGAGTTAAAGGCCGAACTAGGAAAATATGCGCGGTATTTTCCGACCTACGAATTTCCCGGCCGTTGCCAAACCATTAATTATAATCGTTTTGATGACAGTAATAAATAGAGGAGAATTTCGGAGTATGGGTAATTGTCAGAATAACAAGAGCCTAAAGGTTGCAGATGTTCTTGGTAAGGTGACCTCGAATCACTTATTAGTGTGAGTTTTCACTAGTCACCGAACTTCACGCTTGCAGATACGATTTGTTTTACGCAGATTCATACACTGTGAATATTATCAAAATCTCGAGAGAGTTTAACACCGAAAGCTTCAAATAAAAGAGCTCTAATAGAAAAATTGACTTCCTTGATATCGACGATCTGCTTGCAATTTGCGTCTCAGAGCTGTCGGCAAATTTTCTTTTCCAAGTCCTTCTACAAGTTATCGCGACTTGAACCACCTCGATTCAAAACACTCTTCCAGATGGTTTAGGATTCTGATCCGTGGATTACCGTTGACTCGAAAGCTGTCGTCATGATTTCATTTTAATCCTGCAGTTTCGTGTCTGTCATGAAATGCTTGTTACGGGTGTAACTATACGAGGTTATTGTCCGATTTCGATGAAATTTTCAGGGATTGTGCGGGTTGGACAATCGAAGGTAACATCAAGCATTTGAAGTGATAATTTCTCTCGAGTAAATCAACAAGTTTCAATGATTTCAAAGTTGATTCTGGACTTGTTCGTACAATCAAAAGGTTAAAAAAAGCCTTTAAACTGGTCATTTCTCTCGAGTAAACCAACGAGTTTGGATGATTTCAACATTCATTCTGCACTTTTTCGTACAATCGGAGGTGAAAACATGCCTTTAAAGTGGTCGTTTTTCTCGAGCAAACCAACAAGTTTCGATGATTTCAACGATCATTCTGGACTTTTTCGTAGAATCAAAGGTGAAAACAAGCCTTTGATGTGGTTGTTTCTCCCGAGTAAACCAACGAGTTTCGATGATTTCAACGTTCATTTTGGACTTTTTCGTACAATCAAAGGTGAAAACAAGCCTATGAAGTGATCATTAAATGATCACTTCATTCACGAGAGAAATTTTCTTTCGAGTAAACCAACGAGTTTCGATGGTTTCAACGTTCATTTTGGACTTTTCGTACAATCAAAGGTGAAAACAAGCCGTTGAAGTGGCCATTTCTCGAGTAAACCAACGAATTTCGATGATTTCAACGTTCATTTTGGACTCTTCCGTACAGTGAAAGGTGAAAACAAGCCTTTGAAGTGGTTGTTTCTCTCGATTAGAGCAACTAGTTTCGATGATTTCAACGTTCATTCTGGACTTGTTCGTACAATCAAAGGTGAAAACAAGCCTCTGAAGTTGGCTTTTCTCTAGAGGAAACCAACAAGTTTTGATGAATTTAATGTCAATTCCCGACTTTATTCCAGAATAAAGTTTTGATATGAATTTAATGTCAATCCCCGACTTTATTCCAGAGTAAAGTCCCTGTTGAATTAATAAATATAAAAATAACAATTGAATGAATTGGATTGCAGATGGTCCCCCATGAATTAAATTACCCATACTGACTGATAGCCACTTCTGCAGTCTCCATCCGTTTTCGATGAAATTTTAGGGATTCTGCAGATTGGAGTGTAGATGAAAATCATCGCCCCGGACTGTTTGGTACTTACAGATCTGAGAGATGTTTTGAGATATATTACTATATTTCTAATGTCTTTTCAATTCCAATTTTTCTCAAAAACCTATATTTTGAGAAATTATGATCATATTTATTTATATTTTAAATGACTCAGAACCCTGAAAAAGTCGAATGTTGACCCTGGACAACATAGAAAACTCAGGGAATTGTTTTTTGGGGAATCGCTGGACACCCTGTGCTGGCTCAGAGGATCATCCACGCTGGGGAAACCGGCCCTATGAGTGTCATTGCTGTTAGACTAATAGTAGAGAAATTTATTGGTTCCTAAATAGTCAAAATCCGCCATTGTTTTGATTTTGAATGATGTAAATCTTCCTTGAGCCAATTCTTCATTGTTTTGTGTGGAGAGCCACAGCATTTTGGAAAAAGAAGAAGAGATTTACATTCCTTGTGCCGGGTGAAACTCCACGAAATCCGACCGATATTTTAACTGACTCCTGTGATTCAAATCGTGGATTGTCCCGTATAAATGTCATTCCTGTCTCACCGCCTGCTCAGGCTCAAATGCTAAAACATAAATTTTTCATCGTGTGTGTGTGCCCGACTTTTTGGTTTATTATTTTCAATAATGAACCTTTGGAATCGACCTAGAAAAAAAAATTTAACACCCCCTCAAAATTTGATGGTTTACGTTTCAAGGTACGTAGAATCCAAAAATCGAATAAAAATTTGGCCGTCCTTCCCCCGTACGCCGTGCGCCGTACGCGGCACTTTTGCCACTTAGCATTGACCGATTTTGATGAAATTTGGTATGTAGGCTCCATTTGGGGTCTAGTTGTGCCCCGAAGCTTTTGGTTGATGTAGGTCAGTTCTAAGGGTTCCAAAATCAATTTTGAAATTTTGAAAACGCCCTAACTCAAAAAATTTTGATATAAAGGTATTGTTTTTCCTTCAATTTAGGATTGTATAGAATTTTTAGAATTTTTTGAGACCACGCGGAGCTCTGTAGGACAAACCGTTCACTCCCTACGAAAATTTAAGGGTTTAAATTGAAATTTATATATATATAAATCGAAACACGAGTGTGAATCGCAAAAGAGGCCTAATCTCCGTTCAAATTAGAGCTGACCGAAATGCGATCGATGGTTGGTGATTTGGATTTTTTTTTATTTTTAAATTTTTTTTTTGTTTTTTTTTTCGATTTTTTTTTCATATATATATATTTTTTTAATATCGTTATTTATGTCATGTACAATAATCTATATACAAACCAATGATAATTACTTACTTATAGGTACGTAATATTATTCTAATTTACAAAATAATACCCCCCGCTCGAGCTCTGCTCATATAGCCGGTGGGGAGTGCAGTTCGATCGATCATGTGTTATTGGATGGTTGGTGATTTTGTAGACGAGTGATCTATATAGAAAAAATAATAAACCATTGTGTAATAATTTGCAGCGTTTTTCAATTTGGACGATAGAAGTTGGTTCCAGAATAATTCCCTCTAGGGGACAGGACAAATGAAAAAATAGTAGAATATTCTGATAATCGGCATGAAAATTCATTCATTCTGATTCAATCGTGTTGTTATTTCTAGGTGTAGGAAACCAGCAACTTGATCGTGAAATTCATGAAACACACATAGAATCTAGGAGCAAATTGCTCTGACCAAAGCGATAATTTTCGAACCAAAAGATTCTATGTGTTCATGTGATTCTTTGTGATGAAGCTTTACTTTACTTGTCAAATTTTACCTCTTGATTTCCCAATATTCAACTACCCAGAATTGAGCGGTTTTATTTAGAATTTCCGCTTTGATGGAAATCGGTAAAATCAATCACGTTTATTCTAAAACCAATCTGATTGCTTCAATAAAAAAGCCTGATAGTTTAATTATAAAATATTGAATGTTTGATTTGAATTGAGTTGAAAGGGTTCACTTAAATTCTACTTTCGAATAAGCTCTGAAGAAGAGTAATAAATCAAACGAAACTTCAACTTTTCCAGGATTCTTTCCTTTGACCGAATTACTGGAACACTTGAAACTCTATTATCAATTGTTTTCCACCTAAGGAATATTTCAAACCAAGTAGGTACGTCTCATAACCCTCGAATCGTCGTTGCATGACGAAAACTTCACGGGTTTCAGTTTATAACTGCGAGGAGGTTTGAATATTTCTTCTCCTGATATTGAGGCTATTCGAACTTTCTTTCCTTCTCTTCTTCCTTTTTCAATCATTTTCTACGAGAACTCCCTCCGGTTTCACGGTTCGCCGCTCCTTCCTGCGACGTGCTTCTCCGCTGGGGATATACTGATATTGAATCGAAGAAACGAACCGAGGCACCAGTTTCCATATTTCTGCAATCCGCCTTCGTACTTTTCTGTTGGTGTTTACGAAATATATCCCTGAGAATTTATTTCTTAACCTCTACATCATTTCTGATAGTAAGGTATCCTACACTGGCGCCTTTGATTGCATAATAATTCCTTATAAAACCCAGTCACGTAAAACACCAACTTCTTATCATTTGGTGGAACGCGCCTACAAACTAAATTTATCCGAGATCGAACATTTTCTTGATGAAAATCCAATTTGCATCAATCTTAATCAGGAATAGTCTTAATCTCTTAAATTATTCACGTAAAAATGTATTGTCATAAGTGAGGCAACTGATTACAATACGGTCTTTTCTTTTTAACGGTGAAAGTGAAGTTTTGAAACTTCTTTACCTGCTCCATTGTACTGGTTATTTTATTTCAGCAAACATTGAGTGTTTTTTCTCCATTCCAAAGAAAAATAAGTTGCATTTTAGCGGGATGGAAAAAAAAATATTGCTAGGAGGGATAAGTTGTAACAAATTAATTGCAAAATTGTATTGATGATGGAAAAACCCCTAAATTTATGCTGAAATTTCACGTTTTTTCGTATTTAACCCTTTCCCCCCCCAAATTTCGTAGTAAACCTAAAAAAAGGGATTAACATTGGGAAGCGGATGAAATGGAGCATGTTTTGAACTTATGAGGGCCTTCGAAAAAAACCATGTTTCGGCGGAAAAAAATATCCAAATTTGGAAGAAAAAAAAAAACCTTGTGAATTGACAAAATTTCAAGTTTGAGGTGGAAACTCTTCTAGTAAAAGTTCTTCTGAACTGGTCAAGAGCTGATCTTATGGGAAATTTAACGCTATTTCTTAAGGTGTAATCAGATTTGAATTTCCATTGATGTGAGGGAGTTATGGACATTGTGGTGCCGCAAGGTCAAAAACACGAAAACATTCAAAGAGAAAAACGCTGCAAAATATTTTACAAAGGTTTATTATTTTCTGCTCAAATCATTTACCTGCAAAGAACACAGGTTTGCCCCTACCTACCAACCATAGGTGCTAATTAACTACTTCACAATCAAGTTTATTTTGAAGAAATAGCTTCACTGTCAATTCCAAGAAATATGGGCCTTCATTGAGAAATTCGAATACTTGTTGCTAAGGTTCCCAATCTGAGTACAACTTGAAGAAAGAACTGCGATCGAATTTTGGTCAGCTAAAATTTCAACGGAGGTAAGGCCTCTTTCGCGATTCACAGTCGTGTATCTGATTTATCGTAAGTCCAACCCTCAAGTTCTCATGGGGGGCGAACGGTTGGTCTTACAGAGCTCTGGGTAGTCTCATTCGATTCTAAAAATGCAATACTATTTTAAATTGATGGCAAAACAATACCTCCTTATAGAAATTTTTTGAGCTAGGGCGTTTTCAACATTTTAGCACTTATTTTTCACCCCTTAGAAGTGATTTACATCAACCAAAAGCTTCGCTGCACGACTAGACCCAAATGGTGCCCATTCACCAAATTTCATTAAAATGGTCCATGGTAATTAAGAAACGTGCAGCGGATGGCGGATGGACGGATTTTCGGATTTTACGTACTATGATACGTAAACCTACAAATTTTTGAGGGGGGTTAATATATTTTTTCTCGCTCGATTCCAATGGTTTATTATTGAAAATAATAAACCAAAAAGTGGCATTTTGGGCGGGGTAAGAAGTGCTATGAGGAAAAAGTTGTTGCAAATTAGTTGTAGAATCGATTCCTGAAGTATTGTTGATTAGTTCTGGGACATCCTATACTCCGTATTATTCTGTCAACTTCGTTGGTACGTTTTTTCACACTCTTAGACCTTATTCAATCAGATACTTTGCCCACTGTCTAAATCCTGGAAGATCTTAATCACCACTACATTCTTCATTTCGGTCCAGAACTTTTGAGAAAATTCATTTGTCAATCATATATTTACTGGACTTTCTGTTTTTTTCTACAAATTAGTTGGACTTAGAGAGTAAGATGATTCAATTGTTGGATTTAAATGAATAAATTGTTAATAATTAAAATCGTCGATTTTCGGAGTGAATATTTAATGGTAAAAATTGTCCAAAACTATGTTAGTTTTGACTTTATTATCTTGTTCATTTTTTCTTCTCCTGCTAAATCGATATAAATCAGTCATGCTCTTTCTGATCTCAACTTTTCGATAGAATATTACCCTCTTATTCTTGGTTAAATAAACTCAAGCCAAACCATGCTCCGCTAATATTTTCTCTTTGGAAGATTCCAAACCCCCTCAATTACGCGACATTAACTGATGCCTTCCAGTGAACCGACTGTTATGTGTGCATGTTACGGCTTGTACCAATATAACGGTCGGTAGCTACTGTAGGAGTGCAATATTCTCCTGGTCGTAAACCACACCCGACTCCTTGTGGACAGAACATTGCACGGGAACTGGGGATTAATAGTTCAATAATTCCGCTATTATTGCAGGACCACTCCTGGTTTATGGCGATGGTTAACTTCTTCCATTTTCTCTGTGGAAAAAGTCTGGTTCATCCGAACTTCGCCCGTAACGGCTTCTCTTTATATTTCTTCTTCCTCGTAATTTGTTTAGTGTGAAACACGATAGGGGGTTACGTGAACTACATTTTTGAAATTGCGCACATTTTAATAGAGTTTTCTGTGTGATGTAACAGGCAACTATTCATTTTGGTTTATTATTTTCAATAATAAACCTTTGGAATCGACCAAGAAAAAAATTGTACCCCCCCCTCCGCACTCAAAATCGGTTGGTTTACGTTCCAAGGTAACTTACACAGGTACAAGGTAGGTACTTACAATCCGAAAGTCGAATAAAATTTTTCTTTTTCTTAGTATAAATTTTATAATAAATGTATAATTTATAAATGTATGATAAATAAATTTTATACAAAAATTTCTAAAAATTTTAGAATTGAAGGAGACCACCCAGAGCTTTGTAGGACCAACCGTTCGCTCACGAGTGTGAATCACAGAAGAGGCCCAATATCCGTTCAAATTTGAGCTGACCAACTGCGATCGTTGTTAGTTTCTTCGAGTTGTACTCAGTTTTGTATTTAGTCGACTCAGTTTTGGACTCAGTCTCAGGTTGAAGATCTTGAATCCCCAAAGTATGGTTTGGACTTCTCTTTCGTGCAATTGTCAGTCTGTATTTCACGATGAGAATGTCATCCTCATGAATTAGAATACAAAGATTACAAACAAGACACGTGAGCATCAGCTCCGAATTCTGAAGGCATGGGTACTGTTTCCACGGAGAATAACGCCGTACCTCAACCGTGCCTCGTAGAAGCCACAAAAAGCATTCATAAGCAGCAAATCTCGAATATTGGCTAGTAAATTTTTGGCCAATGCGTCTTTTTACCAGGAGACGTTTGAAATTCTTTGGAACCCGGGGAAAAACCACTTAGTGTACCGTTCGTTTTGTAAAGGTTTTTTTTCTCTACACTGTCAATTTGTATCACAACCATATTTGGTAGGATCCTGAATTTTCAAGTCGTCCTCCTCTTCCTAGTAGTTGGTCATTTTGTGCAAACGAAATTTTTCAAGGCCTTTCTCTTCCGGATACTTAAACAGTATCTCGATAGATTTTGACCAGCTTTTCGGTCATTTCTCCGGGTATCCCTTAGTCGAGACTCTTCTAAGAGAAACAAGAAGCTCTTTTCTAATTTTTATCGAAATTATTTCGATGAAAGTGATTGCTAATCATGTTGCTACTACATTTATTGCTTTCGAAAGCAATTGGGTGATGAATATTACTGAATTTTCCAAAACTCGAAATACGTCCCTTGAGTTCTGTTGTTGAATTTTGGAACTGTTGCTGGTTCACTCAATGATTTATGACGTAATTTCAGAGATGTAATCGAAATCTCTCAATTAGGGTCTGTACAAAAGTATAAATCAATTTGCCACTGATACCACCATACCCAAAAAAAAAAAGTAAAGTATAAATCAATTTGCCACTGATACCACCATACCTGCCATACTATTGCCAAATTCTGTAAGTTTATATCATATTTTCGTACGAAAAGCATTGGGGTTTTGGACATTGTACACAGTGCTTAACTTCTTAACTGCTGGACTACTTTTTAAGTAAATTTCTCCATTGTGCTCATTGTCCTCTCAAATGCGTGGATCTCATGTCAATCGATTTTTACCCAAGTACAGTTCATGAGCTGTAAAAGGGATGTATAAAAACTGATTATGAAAAATTCACTGCTCCTCTTCATTCCCTCACCTGGGTTAGGAAGTAATATTCATAAGGGTGAAAGAGCTATATGTATGAAAGAGGATGAAAGAGCTATATGGGAGTCTGGGGGTGTGGCAAATAGCACGAATCGTTAAAATTATACAATCAACCCGTTGGTTAAATAATAAACTTCCATAGCAACGAATGGGTTGTGAGCTAAAAAACTGTAAAAGCTCGTGTATCCGGTTCTTGTCTCGCAAAAATTGATATCGCTGGCCATCCTAAAGACATGGATCATGGATCATGTCAAAGATCTCGTAGTTGGATAGTATAAACACACCTAGACTCGTGTCTGAGATTACTATTTATAACCAACAATTCTAAACTCCTTGAATGAGCATGTTCATGGATCTACGTACCCACTAGAATGTTTGAGCGATACTCGCATTTGCTACCTTATTATACGAGTATAGTCATAGTGTCCAGCGTCCTGGAAAACCGGGAAAACCTGGAATACTCAGGGAATTTTACTCTACTGGAAAACTCAGGGAATTTCATTTTTTCCCGAAAAAACCTAGAAAAAGCTTGAGCGACGAACATTTCTGTGAGACTTCCGGCATTCTGAAAGGGAAAAGTTTAAGTATGGTTTTAGTAGTACTTTTAATTATGGATAAACAAATTTGCCTCCACTATAATATTTCAATTTTTAAAACTTTTTTCTACATTTTTGCTATTACAATTTGTAATTCCGTTGCAGTTGCTTAATTTTTTTCTCGAAAATTTGCTAAAAGTGTTAATAAGGGCACTCTAGCAGCTAATGAATGCTAACCCTAACCTTCTCAACGTACTAGTGTGAGATGTGCAAACGTAAAAACCTTGTAACTGCCATA